>CM059268.1:14267250-14272250 GCA_030347295.1 Setipinna tenuifilis | reverse complement strand
TCAAAGGGAGACGAGGCAGCCTACAGAGAGGAGGTCCTGAAGTTTGCAGCCTGGTGTTCAGAGCCAGGTTGCTTTCTAAACACTAGGCTGCAAACTTCAGTAAACTTCAAGAAAAACGAGGAGGTCATAGGAGGCACAGCACTGACTAACCCCCCTTTACATCAATGGCAAGTGTGTGGAGAGGATCCACCTCTGCTGACATCTCTTGGACAGGCGTCACAACAGTCATCAAGAAGGCTCAGCAACGACTACACTTTCTGAAGCCCCTTTAGGAAGCACAAGCTTGACTCCAACCTGCTGCTGACCTTCTACTACTTGTCTACTGAGAGCCTGTTGAAGTACTGTATCACAGTATGGTATGTTATGGCAGCTGCACCATGGCGTACAGGGACAAGCTTCAGAGTAAAGGCAGCACAGAAGATCACTGGCTCTCCTCCTCCCTCTCTGATGGACATTTACACCTCCCTCTGCCTCAGCAGAGTGAAGAACATCAACAAGGACAGCTGCCACCCTGGCTTTGATCCGTTTGACCTGTTGCCCTCAGGCAGGCACTACAGGTGCATACGAACAAGAACTAAGACTCAAAAACAGTTTTTTCCCCCCCAGAAGCCATAATCACTGGGAACACGCATATGCACTGACTCCACAGTCTAACCGCCTGACTACTGACTTCCTTCTAACCACCTACTGTGCAATACTTAATATTTAATTTTATTGAAATACTGTCCAATATCAGTATACTGTGGAATATCATTACTCTCATTGTCCAATTTCCACTGCTCATAGCATAGGATCATCATTACTGTGCAATATTTAATTAATGTAAAATTCTCTCATTTATTCTTTTTCTGGCACTATTATTTACTTTACTCTATGTTGTAATATTCTGCATACATGTCTGCACTGGAGAAAGAGTTGCTTTTAATGTCATTGTACGTGTATAGTGACAATAAAAGGCATTCTATTCTACACCATGGCTACACTCTACAGTACTGTGACCCCATTTGGGAAAAACCTCAGCTGAATTTCGTCACTTTGGGAACTTTGATTTCTGGTGTGTGGTGTTGGAGTTTAATCAGCACATTGATAACAGACATGGGACCTCGTCTGGTCTGGGTCACTGGGGTAAGGCGCAGTTTTCACTTATTTATTACCATGGAAAGCAATGATGAATTACTCAGGGCATCTGTCTGTTTCCACAGCTGTTTGTCAAATACTGCTGTCCTGTATCTAGTGCTTATCATACTGGAGTTGTTATCATAGTGTTTATGTTAATTAATACTCGCTGCTACTGACAACATCACAGGAGAACATCCCTTATACACGTACATCCTCACCCTCAGTGTTCCACTGACATGAGCACAGAAATCCTAAACTAAAATCACACTCAAAGGATAACCTTATCATCTGAACACCCCCTACATTATCAGAGAAAATAAACAATGGTCTGCTATCGGTCATGGTGAAAGCCTAGGGAAGCAATCAATGCAAATGCAGAGAGGCCCTGAGAGATGAGGAAACTGGGTAATAGGGAATGAGATGGGGGAGAGGAGTAGGTGTAGGAGGAGGAATAGGAGGAGGAGGAGGAGGAGGAGGAGGAGGAGGAAAAAAGAGCCTACCGTTGAGATTCTCCTGATGGTGTTTCAGATCGGGGCTTGTTTCCACCCACTCTGTTTTTAAGTGCTCGCGCTCTTTGTCCTTGTGCTTCTTGGACTTCTTCTTTTTGTGCTGGCCGTTGGCTAGCGGCGGCGGCTGCTGCTCAGTGCATGCTGGGGGTTCAGTCTGTGGGGGTTTGGGGCTGTTGGCCACGGCGGGGGCTTGGGGCTGGGGCTGCAACCGCTCCGGCTTTACAGTGGCGTCCAGCTCGCCGTGGCTGTGGTTGAGGCTGAGGCTGCTGTGCCGGGAGCACAGGCCATTGTGACTGTCCTGAATGCTACTGCTAGTTCTGTCCCGAAACTCCAGCTTGGTCGACACGCTGCTGTTCCTGGGGCCGACTGAGGCCCGACCCGAGGAGGAGGAGGAGGAGGAGCTTAGGTGTCCATTGGAGGGTGACTGGAGGGGCAAACTGGGCTCTGGTAACCTTGGCTTCTTGGGAGTCGGACTTTCCGAGTGATCGGAAGGCACTGGGCGTTTCTAGGTGAAAAGAAAGCAAAAAAAAAAAAAAAAAAAACAGAAAATGAGAAGAGAAAAATACTGCAAAAAAGAAAATACCCCACAGACATAAACATGCAGAAGGAGCTGCCACAGCACAGGGCAGCTCAGCTGCCTAATTGGCTACTGCAGGAAAGCAGTGACAGAAGTGCCTCCAGCACATCCATAAATAAAAAGCAGATGGTGCCACACCAAGGACCTCTTCTGAAAGACTTTCATTTCGTCCCTCAGTTAATCAATCACACTTTCTCCGTGGCAACTAGTCCTTTTCATGCAGGAGGAAAAAAACAGGAAAAGCAGAGATTCTACGTATTTCAGGCACTGTGGTTTCAACATTTCTGTGTGTTCAGAGAAAGCTGTGTGTTTCTTTTTATAGGTGTGTATTTACCACAGAGGGATTCTTGACTGGACTGAGCTGGGATGGAGAATCCCCAGGGGTTCTGTGGAATGAATGGTTGGGCTGTGAACTCCTCGGCTGGCTGAGACCCAGGAGCTGCAGCTTTCTGTGTCATATCAGAGTGAGAGATGGGAGAGAGAGATGAGATTTCATTTCAGTACATCATGCTACTACATTGTTTAAATATCCATAATATTAATAATAATATTTTTTAGAAAAAGAAAGAAAGAAATAAGGAAGGAACGAAATAAAAGTGGAGTCATGTCTACAGGGAGTCACGAAATTCAAACAGGAAGAGACACTGGTCTCTTGTCGACTCTGGGATCAAGGTCCATGATCCACTTGGAAGGTACAAGGCTGGTAATCTGTTTGAACACCCAGCCACCCACCATAAAACAAACCTCAGAAAATCAACACAGGCTCAACACCCACACGCACACACACCAAAAAAAAAAAAGAAAATGGCAAACTACACTTTTGTATTTGTTTTCACCACAACTTCACAAGTCACAAAGCTCTGTGCACAAAAGACACAGCCCAGAACACTGGCAGGGGATAGGCTGAGTGGTCCGGCCTGTGTCATGACGTCCAGCCTAGCTCGAACGGTGCCTCGTTTGTTTCCGGGTAACGATAACATCTGTGGTAGGCAGGCACCAAGCAAAGCAGTGTCCAGCGTGGGAAAACAATGAGCCAGATGCACTCTCTCTCTCACTGACGCACGCACGCGCGCACACACACACACACACACACACACACTCACACACAAACTTACCAGTGGCAATCTGCTTCCTACAGCTCTTTCCTCAGATAGAGTACCCTTTTGTCACACATAAAATCATTCCTGCCCAGCAATTTCACTTCGGCCTCCTCGGCTGCTCAGCCTGGAGGAAAATACCTTTCCCATCCAAGCAGAGGAAATCCCACACATAAAATTCAACACTGATTGTGCAGAAACCAGTGACTTTGACTACTACATGTGCTGACGAAAAATTAATGTCATTTTCCATCTAAAGACAATTCTGTCTAACATTCCTGTAATAGTATTATTGCATGCCGTTCCACAGTGTAGAACTGGGCAGTGGGGCTCCTGTCATCCCAGTACAAAAACTACCAGAACAGTTCTGAAACCTTAACCTCCAATGACACTACAGCGATAAAAGCCAGCCTCTCCAAGTACTAGCCCTAGCCCTAGTCTGCACTCATAAACCAGAGAGAGGTACTGAAAGCGATGGTAAAATTCACAGCATGTGGGACGCGGCAGGCAGGCAACCCTCCTGGGAGCACTGACGCTACTCGCTGCCAAAAATGCTCCATCCCTGGCACAGCGAGCACCGGCTAACGTTTGTTCGCCTATTGTTTGGGGCTACCGGTAATTGTAACGACTCATCTGGGCCTCTGATTTCATTACACGACACCTGGCAACATAGCTACAACACCACCACCAGCTTCCCCTACCCCCCTACCCCCCACATCCCTGTCCTCCACACCCCTACCACCTACCCCCTTCCACAACGTCTGCTCTGAGATGCTTATTAACAAATTCCATCTTTGCCAATAAATACACATTTTGTCCTTGTCGCCACAACACAACACAGTTTTCGGGGGGGGGGTTGCTGGTTGCTGGTGTGCTGGTTGCATCACTCTTCCCAGTCAGAGGTGGGGAGGAGAGGGGAGAGCAATTACCTGGGGCCAAACATGGCTTTAATGGGTCTATTTCAGTGGCTGCTCCAGTGAGCTCTGTGTGTCGCTGGGTTGGTGTAGAGCAGTACAACCCAATACAACAGCAACAACATCACTTCATCATCCAGACAGCCTGAAGCCTGACCACACATTTACTACAAAATGAATCTCAATTGTTGCTGTTGTCTTAGTACCTCTATTATGTTACAGCAGCCACTTCCATCCAGAGTAACTCACAGTTCATTGCAAATACACATTTTCCAGCAAATATCACATGAATCAATATGTATTTCCATAATGTATCCCCTGTGTATCTAACTCGTGACTTTAAAGCTGGTAGAAACTTCAAGCTGTTCTTCATTCCAGAGTCATAAGAATCAAACAAACAAAACAATGCTACCTAAAGCCTATTTAGTACACTACATATTAAAGAAGATTGGTGACGATTTCAGACATGGGCTGGGACTCTTTGTTTGTGTGTGAGTGACGTGTGTGATGCAGCTGTCTTGGCACCCAGACCCACCTGGTGAGCAGTCTGTGCACGAGCTGCCTCTCCTCCTCCACATAGCCTGGCCAGTCTCGCTGGACCTGTCGGTAGAACTCATCCTTCAAGGTGAAACTGTGCTCTTTGGGGTTGAGTTTAGCTACCTGCAAAGGACAGACACAGCACTACTTCAGGAAAAAAAGGGTTCAAAGGGTTTAAACTGCTGACTGTGTTAATGCTAACTACTAGTGGACACAATATCTAAAATTGCAACTGCTATTGTTGTGA
>CM059268.1:14252250-14262250 GCA_030347295.1 Setipinna tenuifilis | reverse complement strand
CTATATATAAGCCTTAACCCGCCTCTCTATAGGACTACCTGCCACATACTGAAAGTGGGCCGAGAGCTATGGTTACTGGGTGGTGTTTAGTTTTCTCCAGGGAGCCAGTGTGCCATTACCAGACCACAGAAATACAGTCCGCCACCGCAGGCAGCTTTGCTGTTTGGCACGACGTCACAAATACAGCCCTGCCGACCTTATTTCAGCCTCCTCAGTCACAACACCCAGTCTCCCTCAAGACTTAGAGCAGTGGCCTGCAAACGCTGTTTTGGAGTGTGGGCTGATAATAAACAGCAATACAAGATGGAGCCTGGCCTGCAAAAAAACTATATTTCATCCTGCTGATTTTTTTTTTGCACCAACATTTTTTCCCTCCTCTGGAACTGAGTGAAGCATCCAGATAAAAAGGATGTATGTTTTTTTTTTTTCCCCTGCTATCGCTAAAGGTCTCCTGCCTCATATGTGTTTAGCCATGCATTGCACTACTTTGCACTACTGTGCAGCCTCGCACATACCCCCAGCAGGACACTATACATGTGTCACTGCAGACAGCGGGGAGAAATTCTCTGAGACGCCAGTCCGGTGGCTGTGCCCCCCCTCCACCCCCACCCCCACCCCCACCTGCCCCCTGCCACTGCCACTTAGGGAGAATTATGGACTTTGCTTCTGAGCACCCCCATGTATAATTCAGCGCTTCAGCAGATGAAAACTAATTGAATCCCAGCCATGGTAATTAAAATCTCGGGCTAAACTTCATCTACCCAGCATGAGCCTTGTTAGCGCATACTTCTGGCAAATCTCAGGCACATTAATGGAGAAAATCTCTGGCCGGGAGCCTAGGCGCTTTGAATAAATGATCTGCTTGAGAAAAGAAGCAGAAAAGAGAACAAGAATGCTGAACATGGCACACAGTATCTCTTGAACACGCAGCGGTAGAATATTAGTCAGGCATTCTGTATTGCGTTTACTCCAGAGGCAAAACAATGAATAAAAATTGCCTCCGTCTGTTAGAGTAGTTAACACCCTGAAGGCCTACTCACACTGGCTTCAACACAGCACAGCACAGTGCAGCGTACTTCACTTTCCACATTCTGTTGGTTTAGGTTGTTGACACTGTTTTCAATACAACCTGGCACACCCATGTCGGACTCCGCCGACATTGTGTCGATTACAACTTGGGTCTACTCTTTTGGAGCTGTTGCTCAATAAAATTCTTTCGACCGTATCCGTAGAATCCTAAAATATTTACTGCACAACCAGTGTGTGTGTGTGGGGAAAACAACATTGTTAAGTTAAAAAAACTGTGCAGTCAAAGAGGCGGGAAATGGAGAGAGGGAGGAGCACAAAACTAACAAAACTAACAATCACTAAACCAACTCTCTCTTTCTCTGTCCCTATGTGAAAGTACATATGTCTGTAGTGTCCCTTCCCCGGGAAACTTATTCAGACACATGCACCTCCCTGTATGTATAAAGGTTGTCTGCTTACTCTGTGTCCCTTTACACCTCTGTTTGCTTATGTCCTCCTTTTTGTAAGACGCTTTGGATGAAAGTGTCTGCCAAATGTAATGTAATGTAACAGGAGGCTGTGTGCCACGGTTACTCACTCAGAGTGGAGCCTGGCTTTATCTCGATGGCCGACCGGCTCATGATGTCCTTCTCCACCTGTGACATGCGCTCGCGGGTCATCTGGTAGGAGTCGTCGGTGGCGCACACAGTGATCTTGTCCTGGATACTCCCCTGGCTCTCCAGGTGTTCCCAGCCATCCCTAAGAAAGAGAGTGAGAGAGAGAGAGAGAGAGAGAGAGAGAGAGAGAGAGAGAGGGGAGGGAGGGAGAGACAGAGATAGAGATATGGCAAGAGAGAGAGATGATGAGTGAGAGATGGATGGATGGATGGATGGAGACAGACAGAGAGAGAGAGACAGACAGACAGAGAAATATATATATATATATATATATATATATATATATATATATATATATATATATATATATATAGAGAGAGAGAGAGAGAGAGAGAGAGAGGGAGAGTAAGGGAGGGAGAGAGAGAGAGAGAGAGAAAGGGTTATCAGTCACATGGCCATTCACATGTGTTATGGTCACATATCCATTCAGCATATAGTGTAATACACAGACCACTTTTGCACCAACGGTTAAAAAATGAATGTTCTTGCCACATAGGTCTTGTCATATCCTATTTAAAAAATGATGTTTGAAATGATGTTTAAACATGACACATGACAATAGCATCTGATAATTTTCAAATAGAATAACAACCAAATATTCATCACAACATATACCATACATGCAACATCCACCTAGATGAATACTGTATCTTTAGTCACATCCTGCATAGCATATGCATGTATCTGTGGCCATGTATTATCAACAAGGCGAGTGGAGGGTGAGTGACTAATCTCTGACTAACGCTCCTGACCGGTTCTGTGACAAACGTTTGCATTTCCTACATCGAGCGCGCAGCCATTATTCCGAAGAACAAGTGAGCCATTGTGAAACCACAAGACTCCTTTGAGGCTCAACAGATCAGCACTCCTCGGACCAAGCAACAAGTCCTTTGCACCCAGGCTGACCTCTGATACAGTGATGTCACTGTGAGTTAAAGGGTCACATCATGTTCTGTTAGAGCAGTAAATAATTAATCATCTTGATGTTTGTAATCCAACAATGACCACGAACAACAACAACAACAGCAGCAGCAACAACAACACGACGCAAAACACATTTTAATGCATTTTAAGGACGTTGTTTTGTATGGTGATATGTAGGCTTGGATGGTATTTGGAAAATACTGTATACTGCCATACTTTCGAATACTGACAATGAGTTTTAATACCATGGCCTCCTACAGTTCCCAGTTACACATACTGAATTAGTTTGCTAATGTCAGAGTGGTAAAGAAATACTCAGACTAATACAATAGAAGTAGTTTCCATGTGTTAAACCCTTGGGGCTAAATAATGATTTATGAACATTAAAATAGGTTATACATGCTGACAAACCTTATGTGTACTTTTTAAATTTTTTTCTGAAACAAATCTAGTGATATGTAGTCCTATGTATGTCCTATCCTTACAGAAGCATACTGTATAAGAGAACTGGACAAGTGTGTGTGTGTGTGTGTGTGTGTGTGTGTGTGTGTGTGTGTGTGTGTGTGTGTGTGTGTGTGTGTGTGTGTGTGTGTGTGTGTGTGTGTCAGTCAGTCATGCATCTTTCTCACAGACCGGATGAAGCCTGAAATTGAAATTGACAGCCATCTTTTCCAATTAATTCCTTAAATGTCAGTGTAAATTATCTGGGGAGTAAACTAATCGATTCCAAAAAATGACCTCCCTCAGAGTTATCATGGACCCCAAAACATACCAAAACAGTTTTTTGAACTAGGAGTCTATGGGACATGGGAGTCTATAGGAAGTTGCTTGCTTCTGCAGCCAGGCCCCAATGGATGTGTGAGGTATTGCAGCTTTAGAACGTTCAGTTTCTGCTTCATTGTTTAGCCTGGAACGCTGCCGCTTGGTAATAGCTGCCACCGGCGTCTGGCAGTTAAATGACAGGATTAGGACTACTGTAGAGGCATAGTTCGAATTACAGGGGATGCTGGGGGCTACAGTACCCCCCAATCAAGCCCCAGTACCCCCCAAAGAGACAAAAACAGCAGGGTTGGGGGTATCAACATATTAATGTAATTAATGTAAAATCTAAATGGTAGTACCCTGCATAAATGTTAGTACCCCTCGATTATGGAGGGGTAATTCGCACTCTGTGTAGAGGCCACTGCTTGTGTGCCCTTACTTACCCCGAGACATACTGGTGTATACAGTCAAAGCTGGCCTGAGGTTTGTCTTTGCTGTCGCTGGACAGGTAGAAAGAGAAGACACGCAGTGCATCGGGCGTCTCAGAGGTGCCTGCCGGAATTTTGATGTACTGGAAGAGAAGGAAAGGAAAGAGACAAATGCTGTTAGTCATGATGTGCTCCCGTACTGTGTATCATTTTCACAGTGCACAAACGTATTTGCATGATAAACACTTCTGTGTGCTTTGTAAGTACACACTGTCACATTACCCTGGTAAAACAGTGGCATATTACATGACAATATTCGTTTTCAGTTGCCCTTTACAGTAATAAGCCCACACATCAAAATACATATTATACCCCCATGGAAACAATATACAGTAAAAAAAAAACCTATATTACATCTATATTACATCAATTATTTCACAATTGAATACACAGTGACGAAAAAGCCAATTTGCCTGTGGCCAATAAGATAGAGACACTAAGATGCTAGCTAAGTCATTAAGGTGACATATATAGTTGGAAGGCAACACACGGAGAGCTTCATCTTTTTTTAAGTTGGTCATAAATTAACAATTTCATTGAAATGCAAGGTCTGCTTGGGCTGTTTGGAACGTGCTAACGCACGGATGAGTTATGGTTTCTCTGACAGTTAATGCCAGTCTGCGTGCACATAAGCAGATTTATTCATCATTTGGGAGAAATGGTCCACAACTCCAGCCGGAATCCTGTTAACATTAGCATGATGGCATGGATGAATGATAGCATGCAGCAACATGATCCATGTTTTGCTAAGACAGGGAGGGTGCACCAGAGAAAGACAGAGAGAGAGAGGGAAAGAGAGAGAGAGAGAGAGAGAGCAAGACAGAGAGAGAGAGCAAGACAGAGAGGGAAAAAGCGAGAGCGAGAGAGCGAAAGAGAGACAGAGTGACCCTGCCAACAACAGTGTTCCTCTTTTAGTCATCACTCGGAGTGCTGTGTCCTCATACAGCAATTAAGATCATCAGTCATCTCTGCAGTACTTGCTGTGCCAAGCTAGTTTTGGCACAGCATGTTGTGTACTCGCACGCCTCTGACACCAAACAGGAGTCTGGTAATGGACCAAAACAACACCACTTCATCTGCTAGCATATTTTTTTTCCCTCATGACTGTTACACCAAGGACTGATGTTTTCAATGGTCTTGTGTATCTCTCTCTCTCTCTCTCTCTCTTTCTCTCTGTCTCTCTCTCTCTGCAGATATCAGATGACCGTATAGTGATTCTAATGTGAAATTTAAATGCATTGCTGTGGGGGGAACGACAACAAAAAAAACAACAACGTAGTGGGCGACAATTAGGGAGGCAGGTAAGCAAAATAGAACAGCCTCTTCAAGCTGTGGCAGACCAATGAGCCAGGCATTAAATCCATTTTAGTCCCCTCAGCAGGATCCCATCCATTACAGGTAGTGTGGGTTTAATTCCAGGCACCTGTTGCAGACATTTGGTCTCTCCTTTTGACACAAAGATTGACTCAGGCGTGTCAACCCACCTGTGACACTGAGTCAGCCCGATGACATTCACTTCAGTTTACTGCCTGGTCTCCATATCTTTCCTCCCGGTCTTTGTCTGCTTGTTCATTTGCTCTTTTCTCATTCTAGCCCCCTCCCTCTGACATTCTCTCTAACACACTCACACGCACACTCACACACACACACACACACACACATGCAAAGAAAAAACACACACTCGCACACACACACACACACACGCAAACTCACACTTGAAAGCGCACACACACCCACACGCACGCAAACAAAAAAAACACACACACACTAATGCGTACACACAGACACACACCCACACACACCAACACACACACACACATACACACCAACGCACACACACACACACACAAACAGACACCCACAGACAGGGCTCACCCCGTTGTGACAATCTCTTAGAAGCCAACAATTTTTCGGAGTAAGGCTGCTTTCATATCTTGCACCTGTGTGTAAGAAGCACAAGCCAGGACTCGCTCTTTCAGCTGACAGCGCGCTTCAGCTCTCTATGGCAGTCAGCTCTAAACAAGACACCACTGCCAAAGGGGGCCAATCCATTAATGTGGCAAACGCGTGGAAAGCCCACTGCCTTGGAGCGACGCCGTGGGAAGCCCCAGCCTGCTGTACGGATGCCCAATGTGTGCGTGTGTGTGTGTGTGTGTGTGTGTGTGTGTGTGTGTGTGTGTTTGCGTCTGTTTGACTGTGTATGTGTGTGTGTGTGTGTCTGTGAGTGTGTGTGTGAGCGTCTGTTTGTCTGTGAGTGTGTGTATGTGAGTGTGTGTGTGTGTTTGTGTGTATGTGTGCATCTGTTTGTGTGTGAGTGTGTGTGTGTGTGTTTGTATGTGTGTGTGTGTGTGTGTGTGTGTGTGTGTGTGTGTGTGTGTGTGTGTGTGTGTGTGTGTGTGTGTGTGTGAAAAAGAGAGCGCTTTCATCATTGTAACAACAGTTCACCTTCTTTTCCCCTCACATGGCTCTTGTGTGGCTTCTTATTTCTAGCGTATTCTCTACGGTCTGTTCTCTTCTGCACGACCCCCCCAGCAGCACCAGGCTCTCACCTGTGCTAGTGTGTGCATGCCCTCCACAGCCTTTGTTACCTGCCCGTAAATCTACCGTTTCAAGCATAAACCCACAATGTCATCTATCACTGAGATACCATCCTAGGTTGACACCTTTGTTAATACTTTGTTTTCCTTGGCTAAAACAATATTTGGCTTTGTATGTAATCCGTGCATTTGAATAATTATTGTTTCACCCGATAGAGACTAAAAATAAATCTTCATACTAAGCAAGTGTCACTTCATACCTTTTCAAATCTCTATTTGCTTTTTTAGAGAGGAGGAGAGCACTAAAATGCGTCCTGTCACGCGATGTGAACAACTATTTGGGTGGAAACTGGCTTCATGAATGAGGAGAGAGAGAAAAAAGACACGAGCACACTTTCTTTGGCATGTGTAACACTTGAGCCTGTCGTTGAATCATATATCATTGATTTCCCCCTACGAAACTATGCTAGGCTGATTAGCCCTGCCTCAGCGTGCGTTGACTTGACTGGGGGCCCTCTGGAGTCATTAGGTTGGGAGCAGAGCAGGGGAGTTATGTAATACTGTAACTGATTTCATCTGGCCCGAAGCTGATTCCAAGTAAATGTACCCCTGCAGTCTGTTTGTTGATGTGTGTGTGTGTTACAGGTGCCAGCTCAAAGTCCTTTGAAAGCGATATGAAAGCTGAACTGGCCCTGCAGAGCAGAGCGGACGGAGTTACTCTGCCCGGCCTTGGATGAAGAGGATCTTGCAAGTTGGGCAATATCACTAGTGTGACTCACTGCCAGCACTCGGGAGGTGTGTGTGTGTGTGTGTGTGTGTGTGTGTGTGTGTGCGTGCGTGCGTGCGTGCATGTGTGTCTGCCATACCCCACCCCCACCCCAACCCCCTTCTTTGCTTGTGTATATCTCTCTGCACGTAGCAAGACTGCAAGAACTACTTGTTCAGAGTATATTTCCTGCATTTTGTATGCCTGAATGGGAGCACACGGATCCACATTCATGCTGGGAACTCTGATTCATAAGGCAGACTGAACAACACACAAAATACAGACCTAGAAACCTACTTTCATTCAGAGGAAGTTAGGCCCAGATACCAGCTTGTTAAGTAACAGGTACTGTTGTGTCCTGAAAAAAAAAATGAGGAACTGACCGTCTTTCTGAAATACCCCAGGGCTATAATACATACTGAAATTGAAGGACAGTTTTGTGGAAGCAGCGTCCCAGATTCAACAAGGGTACACTCTGCCAATATGCTTTCTTGTGTCCATGCTGGCATCAGTTGGGGAAATAAATCCCACAATTTCCTTTGATTGAACTTTCTTTTTTTCAGAAAAAAAAATGCCATGCATAATTTATGAAATGCAAATTAGATTTAGATATATAAATGTCAGTCAATTCATCTGTTTTAGGAGGTATTCACACACAGTCGAACAACAAAAACAACAGCCAAGCGATCTTTCCACCAGGCTTTCAGCAGAGAGAGAGAGAGCGAGAGAGAGAGCGAGAGAGAGAGAAAAAGAGAGAGCGAGAGTGAGAGCCAGAGGGCTTTTTTCCCTGTATTTTAGAGCTGTGTGTTGGAACAACTGAGGCAGTGGATAGGAGAGGCTGTGCTGTGCTGTGCTGGGCCTGGGTGGACGCCAGCGTGGTGCACGGGTCTAGTTGGGGGCAGCGGCACCCCCGGCTCACTGGGGTCTTTGTCTGCCCAGGGAATACAGCAGCAAAGCAGCCAGACACACTCTTCATCAAGCTCGTTAAGACCTAACTTCATTAGGCTGCTAGAGCAAACAAGTTACAGCAAACAAAACCCAAAGTAAAAAAATAAAAAAACAAAAACAGGCTACACAACACAAACAACACAAAGCTAAACTGTACATTTTTGCCCTTAATGTTTTTTTTTGTAGATGGCAGACAATATGTTATTAGTTACTAGGTTAGGTAGTCTGTGTCATTATTTCTGAATCCACATTATGGTCTCTCCATTATCAACATTACCACTGTCTGGTCTGGTACAATCAAAGGTCTTCATGGACTAACACAGAGACCACCACAGAATGAGCAAGCAAATACACTTTTTAAACACATGTACAAGAAAGTACTGATAGTGAGCTCCACAGCATTTCAGAACAGAATGTAGGATTTGTTTGAGCTTTTGAGGTTTTTAAAATTGAAAGGCACCAAGTGCAAACACATACAACAACAAAGAGGGTGAAAACAGATTTTTTTTCAAATCTCCTATTATGTGAAACTAACTTAGTGCAAAAAAGGCAAATTAGCCATAACCGTGACTGTTTTTGTCCCCTAACTGACTGCTGCGATGTCTTGGGGGCAGCATCACAAAGGCATAGTAGATGCTTGCAGTAATGTTTTCCTTTGGACTGTGGCTGCTGCAGTGAACAGAGGCGAGTGGCTGTGCCTGCGAGCTGCCTCTTTAGTTATCTGTGGCGGCTGATTCCCGGCTCTCTGGCAGAGAGCACGGCGCCCCAGGCAGATGTGCCACACAGGACTGTAGCTGTCACAAATGCCCAGTCATGCAGCACGGGCATAAGCAGTGTCTGTGGTGTGTGGCCAATAACAGCTCTTCTTCCAGCTCTGCAACCCTACCCCCCTTTCCTCTGAGCACACACACACGCAGAGGCACAGGCACAGGCAGACACACACACAGGCACACACACACACACGCTCACACGCTCACACACACACACACACACACACACACACACACACACACACACACCCTTTTCCCTGGCCCCTCTGACAGCCTGCGCCCTGCCCCCATCACTCTGCTAGCTCTCCTCACAGTAATTCAACATACGCACAGCCCTCCCCCCATCCACCCATCCACCCCCCATCAAAACACAACACCCAGGGTAGCCAAGCAATCCAAGCTAGAGACTCCTCAGACACCAGACTGACCGACCGCTCTGACGGTGACCTACTTCTGTCCCCTTTTCATCTTCTACGGTGCTGTGACGGCACTTTTTTGGTGGACTAATTGACCGCCATCCTCAGCTCCCTATTTCCCCCCCCTAAACGCATCAGAGTAAATAACGCAAGTGCAAGTCTACGCTTGGGAGGTTGTCATCACCACTGAAGTCTGTCCAAATTGGTAGTCGTCATTTCCAAAATTACAAGCAACAAGTCACTCTGAGGGACTCCAAAACTGGGTCACGGCACACAGCGCAGCAAGTCGACAGTGATTTGTGTCCTGAACGCTCGAACGCAGATTAACAAAAGCACAGCAGTTCAATGGCGAGAGTTCAGCTGAGGATTTACAGTCTTCCACCACTGGACTGGTGCCCATTCACACCCCGATACCACCCTATCAAAATCTCAAATAATTTTAACAATCTAAAACAAAATTCTTCCACCATTCCGCTATGACATGGTCTTTCAACAAGTCAAACTGATCCTCCTCCCTTCACACAGACACACACACACACACTCACACACACACACGCATGCATACACACATAAACACTGCATCTATCCACACCCAACCCCCAGCCCTTCCAGCAACTCATCACCCCCCACCGCCCCGCGGCCCCCGGCCCCCCAACACTCCACCCCCACCCCCCCTGTGGCCAAGTGTCGCATTTGCGAGTTGC
>CM059268.1:14232250-14249750 GCA_030347295.1 Setipinna tenuifilis | reverse complement strand
ATCTCTCCTCCATGCTCCTCTCTGTTTCTCTCTCACTCTACTCCATGCTTTTTCTCCTCCATGATCTCTCTCTCTCTCTCCTCCATGATTTCTCCCTCTTTCTTTCTCTCCTCCTTGCTCTCTCTCTCTTTCTGTCTTTCTCTCTGTCCCCCATGCTTTCTCTCCTCCATGCTCTCTCTCTCTCTTTCTCTCTGTCCCTCTCTCCAGCCCATTCCACTGCCTCCCCTGCACTGCACTAAATTTAGATCGACTTTAACCGTAACAGGGTACGACAAAAAAAAAAAAAAAACGGACTGAAATTAACATTTTGGTCAAAGGGACCGTAGATGAACGTGCATCCAAGGTAGCGTGCCAGGGGGGCGAAGCGAGGTCCCTGCTAGTGTGCCCCGCTCAGAGCATATCTCCGCTGCCACCACTCGCGCCTTTTGTTCCCCGGCCGCCGCGCGTCGCCGTCACGGTTTCCCGGAGACGCCTGCCTTTTGTTCTGTTGGCTGAGCCACATGCGATGGCACGGCAAGGCAACTGTTTTATTCATGAATGCCTAGGACATGGGGCCTGGAGAAAAGAGGGGAGGGGAGAGGAGGTTGGGTTGGGGGGGTGTGGGGGGCTGGGTCTGCATCCTCACATTTAAACGTGCCCCCCCACTACCCCCCAAATCAGTCTTGGCCCATGACATCGTCAGACACCACTTTATCCACCCCCCCACCCCCCCTCTCTGGAAGGAGTTTTTTGTGCTCTTTTAAGCCACTCAAGCAAGAGGGATAGGGGATTGGGGGTTGGTTGGTTACACCCAAGTAATGGAGCTCAGAATTGCCTCTCATCTCCTGTGTGACTATCTTGAGCAAGAGGAATAAAAACAGGAGCAGAAAAAAAAAACATGACCAATCGAGCCAGCATTCTTTACCCATAGTTACCACCCAGCACCACCGACATTTGGCTGCAGGTTGAGGCGTCAAAAAAAAGGAAAACGGAAAGAGGAACATGTCTAACAAGTGGAATTACGAGGGATCTCATGATTACAGGGACAAACACAAACAATGGTTGATAACTCAGGGGACAAAGAGCACTGCAGGAAACCCTGTCATATTTCTAATGAGCGCCACACATTGCCTGCATTGTTTAACATGCCATGGATGACTCTTCTGTAGCTGATAACTGGAGAGTGCAATCAAGGCGATACAACCTCCTCTTCCCTTGTTTCATATATATTTCACTTCTTGTCTTTTTTTTTGTCTTCAAAGAGAGTGGGGGGATGTGTGCAATACAGACAGAGAGAGGCAGTGAGCGAGAGAGAGAGAAAGAGAGAGAGAGAGAGAGAGAATGAGAGAGAGAAACAGAGAGAGATTTGAAGCTGGTTCCTGTTCTGGAAGTCAGTTACACTTGTGGGGGTTGGACCAGAGGTAGAGAAGAGGGGGGAGGGGAGGGTGTGAGAGGGAGAGGGAGAGGGAGAGTCTGTAGAGGCATGGGGGTTGGAAGGGGGTTTGGCAGGCAGGCAAAGCTGGAAGGGTGGGGGGTAGGGTGGGTGCATTGTTGGGGCTGCTCTTGTCCCCCAAGGTATCGCCTCGTATGCCAAGCAGAGTCTGCCTCTTCCCAGCACCTGGGGGCGGATCTGTCAGGCATAGCACACGCCGGGTGACCAGGGCTCCGCTACCCTTTCAAATGCCCCCTTACCCTTCTGCCGAGCATGATGGGGGAGGAGAAGAACAAGGAGGAGAAGAAAGAAAGGTTTTTTTCTCCCTCTTTCGTTAATTTCCTTCATTTATTTGTTCTTTATTTCTTTCTTTCTCTCTTTTTTTTCTTTCTTTCTTTTTTTCTGTCTTGCTTTCTTTTCTTCATGGGAAGCCCATTCAGACAGCAAAGAAACAGACGCAACCTCCTCCTCTTCCTCCTCCCCATCAGTTACTATAGTGACGGGGGATGAGGGAATTCCTCGACCCCTTAACATGGGGGTGTCAGATCCCTCACAGACTGCAGTATGGAGCGTGATAAGGCTGCCTCTTCATTTGCTACTGCTGCTCTGATAATGGAGCTGTATGTGTTTGTTTGTTTTTTTTTTTTTAAACAAAAGCCGTTTGAAATATAAGCCTTTAAACATGAGCTTACTGGAATGATGAGGTTCTTTCTAGATTTCTAGATGTTATTTTTTTTTTTTGCTTTGTTTTTCTTTCCTCATCTGTAATACTTTAACCATATTGCGATACCACATGGTAAGCCACATGCAGTCCTGATTAACATGCCCATGGCTTCGGAGAAAGATTGAAAACAAGGAGCGATTAGAGCAAACTCGCATGGGCAGATAAGCCCTGCTCAAACAAACATTCACAAAGATAGCCAAAAAAAGCTTTTCAAGTAAATAAAGAGAAGTCCATGGCAACCATCATCTGAGAAGCCAAATATTAAAACACCCCTTAAGGCACACACCATAGTTAGAACGGTGTAAAACAGCTGTGTGTGTATACTGAGAGAGATTTTTTGTTTCCATCCATACCCTCATTTACTGTAACTGCTTACTGTAACTACTTTGGTGTGACACACCAAAACACTTAAACACACAATGTCACGGAACACTTCGCTTCCCTCTCTGTGTTTGTTTGCTACAGGCGGGCTTCCTGGTTTTGGGATGTATGCTTCAGAAGACGGAGAAGGAAAGGTGTAGTAGAGAGGACAGGCATCATCACACACACTAGGGCAGCAAAACACTTGCCACTAAATTCTCCTCAAAAACATCAGGCATCAGGCCCACACAACAGCTTTCCTGTGCCAAACAAGCAAGCAGGAGGGTTTCAAAGACATTAAAAGATGTAAAAGATTACAGGGTTATTTTGCAGAACACTAAATCCTGGCTGCATTTGTTACTCCATGGTAACCTACAAATAAGGGTCCACAGATAATAACATTCTGCAAACAACAAGCGGAGGATTTTATATTTCATATTAAACCAGCAGGGACAGTATATTACGAAGCTGGGGGGATTTATAACCGTTTTAACTGACAGTCAGACACAGGCTGGCACGTCCTAAAGACATCCTGAAAACATATGTGACTAGCCCTGCTCAGAAGTCCTGCCAAGCACACCAAAGCATGAATACAAACATGGAGGTCAGTCCAACGCATGAAAGGATTCAAATCTCTCTGATGTTCTACCATCTCTTCCTGTTTTCATTTGATAAGGTCAAACACGGTATCTTGTCAATAACCTTTAAAAAGCACAGGGCCCCTCGGCTGTGCTAAATCACCTGGTGCCACATCATACTTGTGTTAACTCTCATCGACCACGATGAATGTGTGTCAGTGAAGGCAGGGAAAGAAAAATGAACTTTACACACAGTCAAAGTGTGCCTCTCAACCCAAACTCCCCAAAAATAAAATAAAATAAAATAAACAAATAAATAGATAAATCCCTTAATATATGCTCCAAGTCTTTCAGTCCCGTTGGGGAGTGATAGTGTGCTGTGAGTGTGGCTACTCGTCCAGCTGGGATGGCGGGCCCTCAGTGGGCGAAGTGCTTTGCCAACCAAACCGGCGAGGCTGTGAAAGAGAGAGGGGGCTTTTGCCGAGCTTGACACATCTGGATGAATAGAGCGGCGTGTGCCCTTTCAGACGCACGTGGGACAGCCTAACCCCCCCCCCCCCCCCCCCCCCTTCCCTCGTCACATCCCACCCCCCTACCACACTCACACACACACACACACACTTCCCCCCTAGCACTGCTACTGGGGACAGGCCTCTCTCCAGCCGCATTCCTCTTATTGTCATTTTAATTAGCTTTTAGAGGGAAATGCCACACACACACAGGAGTGGGGGGCACACACACACATACACACACAAACACACACACACACACACACACACACACACACGCACACACACATATCATCTAGCCTCTCCATTCACAGAGACAAACACATGAACAGACATTCACATCCATGAGCACATATATGAATACACACACACTTTCTCTCACACACACACACACACACGCACACACACACACACGTTTGCTCTGCTCAGTGGTAAGAGTGGGAGGCCAGGCAGGGCTGAAGGAGCTACACATGAGTTGAAAGGTCTGGTGACTCCCAAGGCCTGAGCAAAAGCACGAGTTTCAATGAGCCATTAATGAGAGGAGCTGAGGAACAGGTGAGAGCAGTGCCAGAGACCAGACTGGACAGACCTGCAGGGGAGGGGAGTGGTGGAGACAGAAAGAAAGAGAGATAGACAGACACAGGGAGAGAGAGGGAGAGAGAGAGAGAGAAAGAGAAAGAGAAAGAGAGAGAGACAGACAGATACAGAGAGAGAGAGAGAGAGAGAAATAGAGAGAGAGAGCTTGTGCATGTTTGTACGTACATGTGCATGTGCCTGTACAAACATTCAACAAATTCTACCGGGAAGATCGATACATGGCACTCATGTGATAAGGACTCGCCCGAAAAAACATTTGTCATGTCTCTGACCCTCAATATCAACTGTGCCCAACCCCAATAAGACAGGGAAAGGCGTTTAGTACAGCATACACTTGCTATGGCACACAATCACTGCATAGCTCCCTGCTGTACAATAGCCCTGTTCAGCTCAAAGTGCTCGCTTGCAGTTGTGCCTCTTGTCTTGGCCGTGTATTGTGCATTGTTGAACATCTCAGCCAGCGTCAACTTAGCAGGGCGTGATACTTTTGATCATATTCAACTCTTTTGTTTTTTTTAATTTCTTTAAAGGAGAGGAAGTTTTGGAAGCCAAACAGGAATCTCTTTCCTTTGCAGGATGAAGGTCTCCCAAGGCAGAGGAGGAGCAAGGAAGCAACAGCAGACACCCTGGCCAATGTTACGTAAGGGATAACGGTCGACAAGGTGACCAGTTTCGTGGAAATAATGGCGAGGTGGAGGCAAAAAACTACGCAACGCGAAGCGGAATGGAGTCACCTTCACCAAATCATTACGTCCACGGTACCTCGAAGGCTATAATCCTCGAAGGCCATAATCCCTTTTATCTCCTGTTTGTATTTATAATCCAATTTTATATGCATTAACTACCGAAATAAATGGTTGATTTGCTACTTTTTAGCATGCGTTACGAAAAAGTAGAGCATTTAACTGTTAATTTGGCTATGAGAGTTGTCATGGTTACCATTTATAAGTGAATTGATTTGGAATAGTGATTTCCAAATTTTTGAGCTCTACTTCTAAGGTAGCCACTTATACAAAGTTACTTCACACTTCATTAGTCAATCAAAAAAGAGAATTCCATTGTTAAGGAAAATAACTGACTATATCAATCTGTGGCATAGCATAGAGTGTCCTCTGCATAGGAATATCCTAATTACAATAAAGCTCTTTGCATCTGACAAAGCTACACTCTAAAAAATAATGTGCAAGTACTGGTTGTTAAGAGCAACGCCTTTAAAGAACCATTCAATGCTGATATAACATAGCATAGCCCATTATGATCTGAGGCTCCGGATAACCATTTCCAATGTGAAGTACCTTTACATACTTGCTAACAAATAAAGGTACTTAAATGGTTCTTTAAATCTCTGTATGGTTCTCATGGAGAGTGAAGGTTCTTCTATGGCATCGATGAACCGGTACTGGCCCCATTCTTTTTTAGAGTGTACAGCACGGCAGAAAAAAGATCTGGTGACCCATATCAGCGCAACAGATGTTTGTTTAAACATCCTCAGCCCACAAACCCAGTTAGTAATAAGGCTGCACTAGCTGGTCAAATGGGAGTGAAAAATTGCTTTGTTGATGGCTTTTGAAAAGCAGATGTCTGCAGAAGTGCACGCGGGATAATGAGGGCCTAAGGGCAAGTGTTTCCAGTAAAACAGACAGCTTTGCCAGCACCAAAAGAAAATGGGCACCAACATGCGAAATTCCAGCCTTTGAGCACCCTAACTAAAACTGGATACAGTCCCCAATCCCTGGTGAGAATTTCAAAGCAATCCAAATTCCATAAAACCTCCAGGACCTGAATTTTCTTTTTTTTTCTCACCCGTCCATATGAAAGGAATTTTTATTCACATACCCTCCTTCTGTTTTTATACCACTTTATTTCTTTATAGTTGCATCATCCTATTTTTTCCTGTTCTTTGTTTCTTTCCCTGTATCCCTAGCTTGCATTATGAGGTTTACTCTTCTCCCACCACTATTGATAATTAATCATCGTCTCTCAGATCTCACTTTTAATCTAATATATATATATTGAATTAAGATTTATAGGAGCCATAACCTCTTCATCTCTATTTCATTCCTCACCTAATGCTGTTTGTTAGACGGGAATATCTGATGTAATTTGCAGTGTAATTACTCAAGAGCTTGTGTTTGTGTATATGAACGATCTTAAATAAAGGTTACAATAAAACAATAAGACTTGTGCTATTGGTTGGGAATCTCCCATGGCGTCCTGTCACTGACACATACACGTAGCCTATACACTCAGCAACCTTGAGCAGGAGTTTTATAACACAACAGGGTGCCCTACAACCATCATACCAATGTGCGCCCTCAACAGTAACAAAGACGCCTTTGTAAGTATTTCACTATGGGTATCAAGTGGGCACCTTCATTCATCAGTGTTTCAATAAAATTAGGCCCCCCAACACCTCAGCAAAGCTCTACAGTGGTGTCTGACATCCCACACCCACCCTTCTCCACATGCCAAAGGGCTAGGAAACAAGTCCGTGTTAAACACAACCACAGATGCATTTCAGAAATGCTCCTTGACGTTTATTGCTTAATTATCTTAACACAGCATAACACTATGCATATGGCTTTCCACAACCTATCAAAGATAAGTGGTTAGAGGATTGGGGGGTGCGTCATGCACTGAAGTATAGGTAGGATTTGGACAGCAACCCAGGTTAGGGTAAGGGAAAGGATTGCGGGTGGGAGAGCCCCTGGGATTAGAAAGCCGGATTAGTTTAAGAGAAGAAACTAGGATACAAGCCTGAACTCCATAGTGCCCAAACTATCTTGTGCCAACAGACACCATCAGGAATACACAAACCAAAATATCCATTCATTCACTACATACTGCACTGTGCTGGGAACAAAACAGTGTAACCCACACCCTATATATAGTGCACTATATACTAGTGAACGAGTAAATATTTCGGTCACCACTGCAATAATTCACATGTAACCTCATGGTTTACAAACACTTCAGCCATAACCACTGGCTCACTACTTTTTCTATTTTGCGATCCTTGATAGAAGGGGTTTGGTTTGTGGACAAAAAGCTGTTTTGCCAAAGTGCAGGTATATAATTGACAAATGCTCAGCTTTTGCATGCTAATGTTAGCTTACTGAATGACACTAAAATACCAAGTTCAAAAATATGCTTTAGGACTAGTAAAATATACTTCTGAGAGGATGTCAATTTGTAAAAAATGATGTTTTTGTATTTTTAAATTATGTGTATTTTAGTAAATGCGCATCATACCAGTATTTGGATTTGAATCTGGATAAAAAATACTGCTCGCCTATTATTAATTGATAATGCATTCTGGAGCTACAACCACACATGAGGCCTAAATAGCCTATCTTTCTTCCTCAAGGGAGCCTTGCTGTGTTAACTCACACAGTGGACTGCTGACTAATGGCAGTCCCCAAAGCAACCATAATTCACCTCCTCAATTTCAAAACACTGGAACCAGTCCAACCGCATGCTAGCAGAGAGTTCCTGGGAAAAGGCAGGGGATTGACTGTCACTTCAGTGGAAACCTCCGGAAACACGGAGCCACTCTTGGACAAATCAGGGCCACTTGTTATTGTTACAGTGTGTCTGTTTGAATTTGCATTTCTAAATAGCCAGGCTGGAGTCAGTTTCAGCACAGATACCCTCTCCCCTGATCACCCACTGTTGGTCGGCAGCCAACGATGTCTTCTGCTCTCGTTCCACCAGCAGAAAGAGAAACATTAGAGATTGTGTTTGGCATGTGAGCTGCCTCTAATGTATCATCTCTGGAATAAAGGAATGGTGAAGATGTTAAACCAAAGATGGAGAACACCACCACTTCCACAGTCACTACTGAGTCTATAACGTACATCCCCCCACCTCACACGCACACACACACACACACACACACACACACACACACACACACACACAGACCACCCCCTCCCTCACAGTAACAGCTTAATCTGACCCCTCCTGTAACGGCTCACATACCTCATTAAGGCAGCAGCCTATTGTCAGAAGAGGGGGAAGCCAGCACACATATTCACCACATTCAATTTGAATATGCAGTCCACCAAATAGATGGGGACATGTTATAACACAAATCTCATTCACAAAAAAATGAACAGGACTTTAGGGTCAAATATGACTGGAAACTATGACTGACAACAGGTATCAATGTAGCTAGTTTTTTTGACAGTGTTTGGCAGTGTTATGTGAGATTATGTAGGCAACGGTGCTATTTTGAATCAGTGAATGCACAGAGACACAGAGAGAGAGAGAGAGAGCAAGAGAGAGAGAGAAAGAGAGAGAGAGAGAGAGAGAGAGAGAGAGAGAGAGAGAGAGAGAGAGAAAGAGAGAACAAATGAGAAGGAACGCTCATATGGCTACCCCCCTCCTTGTCGCAGGTCTTTCATGTCTGCGCAGAGACAACAGGCACGGAGGCTCTGGGCTCCCTGGGGTTCGCTGGCTCCCCCACCTCCACCCCTCGCTGGAAACAAAGCCTTCCCAGTTGCCGCGCTGACCCAGTAACCTGGCTCACAGCCTGGGGGTATAGAGTACCACTCTGAGGCTCCCGGGGCCCGTGCCCCGGTGCACAGTCCGGCGTTTGTGTACAGAGCAAAGTCACTTTCCTCAATGCAATCGGCTCTTGCCGGGGATTAGGCCGGCTCCTTTTAGACAGGCCCAATTATGTGTTAAATGTACGCTAGGCTAGCAGGCAGTGACGGGGAGGAGGCTACAGCTGAACGTGCTAATCCGTTTAGACACAGGCATCTTTCTCTGCAGTCGTCTCTGAGGAATGTTTTCTCTCTCTCTCTCTCTCTCTCTTTCGAACTTGCACCACCAACTTATATATGGACTGACCACACACTGCTCCAGCCAAAGTCAAACAAAATGTCGATCCTCGCATGTCAATATGGATGTGAAAGCATGGGACATGGCACAGCCATGCTTTTATAAATGATATACGAAAGGATGACACATGGATGGCCTGTTGAGGACCGCCATGCTGCTTGCTTATTTTTAACAGACCATTGCGTTGGTTTCAAGGCCTATTCCTACTATTGAAAATATGTTTCAAAACTAACCCTGCAATCCTCAGTGATAGTATCCATGCCGCTCTCACCTCCATTAAGCACCATGACTTAAGACACCATGAAAAAAATATGAAACTTAGAAGAAGATGTCACGCAAAAATCTTTCCTGAGTTCTTCTTATATGGCTCAACAATCTTGACTAATTAAAGTATTTCATCTCTGAAACGCTACGTCTAGGAGGGGAGTGCAAAAAAGACATTTATCTTACCCCCTGGTTCCCCTTGAAGCAAATTGCTGGCTGATTTGGTAAGGATCCCTAGAGACACAGAGAGAAAGAACAGAGAAAGACTGTTTATCATTGCATACATCAGGCCAGCACAGACTAGAAACATTAGAGAAATATTATTGTTTCAAAAACAGAATCACTAATTTCATTGCTGAATACATGGACAAAGGACAAAGGCATGAAATAACAAAAAGAGTGCATGGAAGATTTCCTTTTTTTATCCCGCCGTACCATGATAATTACAGCTTTACGCCATGTGTTTATCCGTTGGAGTCAAGCATCACCACAACCAGTATTTATTTAGCTCATTTACCTCCAGTGAAAACCCTGACTGCCCATTCGTCATGTGTCAGAGCGGTGGCGGTCTCACGTTTCTAGCCTGGACTAAGGTACAGGCTCACAGGTATTAAAGTGTGCGGACTAAGAAACACTAGTTCTCACTGGGCTTGTTCTGATGCCCTGTCACTGGACTCCACAGGCTGCATAAATCAAGGCAGCAGTGTTTCCCTGATAATCTTTAGTGGAATGTATTTGATTAATAAGTCTCACACTTCAGAAACCTAAGTAAATCAATCCCACCCCCCCACACACACACCCCCATGTGTGGAGAGTCTTTAAAATGGGGGATGGGGAGTAGACAGAGAAATTGGAGGATCGTCAAGGGAAATGTCTCATCACTCACAAAAAAAGCTTTCAGCGTCCTAATGCGTGATCTTTTCTCTTTTTTCCCACTGTTGATTTTTCATCAGAAAGTAAAAGGACAATGTAGTTAAATGCTGAGTCCTCCACAGAGTCTGTTAAACAATGCTCTTGCACACACACAGACCTGATTTATTTGTCCTAATTAGCAGGCCTGTACCAATTTAGCTGGATATATTAATACACTATACAAAAAAGTGGTTGTGGTTTATCTGAAATGGTGACTTATATAATTATTTACAATGTATAGGTATATCTAAATATAACAATAACATTGCTGTGGGCCACGGTTTAAGTTCAAAGATATGTTTCGGTATCTAGCAGTTACAGCTGTAACCATGGTCAACAGTCTTGTTTATCTATGTTACATGTTTTAGGGAGAGGCTCAATGTTGCTCTTCCAATTTGTCCTTACTCTATGAAGCTCTTGTGCCTTATTAAGAGACAGGTTGTTTGTTTTCATCCAGAGGATTACAGGATAAACACCATTAATGTGGTTTGCCTTGTTTAGTGAGATGCGGGACTAAAAGCTTCATGGAAGGTTCAGTGAGAACTGACTAAAGCTGGTTTACAAACAGGCAGTGTGGGTACAACTGGCTAAATAAAAGTTACCCTGGAAGTAAATTCATTTAAATAAGAAAATGCAGTTTCTTGTAGGCCTATGTTACTTTTCCAGATTATGAAATGGTTGGTGTGTAGCCTACTACATAATAGCTTGAACAATAATCTGACTAAATACAAGGGCCTTAAATAAAACTCTACACATCGCAACAGTATACGATATTTTGAGTTACTTGGGCTCCTGTCACTAGCAAGACAGTCGGAAAAACACTCCCAGTCACCTCAAACTTGAGGAAGTTGCGATATCTGACCCACTGATTGGATCAAACAACACACACCCTGACAGACCAATGAGCGTTGAGTATGAGCGAGTTTTGGAATGTTTACAAAGAAGAAAATGCAAAAGTAGGCTTCGCTTAAACTCGACTACACCAGCCACTGATCTGAAACGTTAGGGTTAGAGGTGAAACTGACCAGACACCCCAGAACTAGGCTACTGAGTTATTTAGTGCACCGGAATCTGAAATTTTGTTGGATTTTCCGACAAACGGGATTAGGTTTGCAGCATTGGTTTTTTAGACTGGCAAAGGTAAATTAACTTAAATGACCCACAGCCAATACGTTATAATCACACACTCCTTGGGTTTTTTTGTCTGTTTTACATTATGTTAACCAACTGTACCAGTGAGTTTCAACAGTTTAACGCAAAACGCAGTTAAGGAAAAGCAACATGGTTAAACTATTGTCAGTGTCCAACTGCGTTTTAAATCCTAGTGGTATTTATTTGGAAAAAAATAATACAAACGCAACGGAAACCACTTATAATTTGACCAACCTGTCACGAATAATAGTTTCATTCAAGTGATATCAAGGGGTCCAACATAAGCGGTGCGCTATAGACTTAAGAGCGAGTCCTTTTTTAAAATAAACGTTTGACTAACCAAACTATACATTATTTCGGTAAACAACAGGCAGGTCTTATTTTTGAAGTTGTGAAAGCCACTGTCAAAGAGTGCGGTCTGTAAAGTAAATTCGAGGCGGGTATAACATTATTACTTCTATCAAACCTTGAGCCCCTCTCACGCCGTATGATCCCTTCACCATAATTTCCGTCCGTGCGACACTCAAAAATACAGCTGATAGGCTGGACATCTTTAATTTTGTCACAAAGTAAAATGTGATATTGTGCATCTTCGTATGCGCTTTAATGTGTGCCATGTCCTTTTTAAATCAAAACTAAAGTTTGATGTGCGTTTGTAATGTAATTAAAGACCCACGTCTGGAACCCAGAAATTTAACGTAAAACGACAAAGGCTGATAAAACGCTGGGAAATTATTTTAACTCGTTTTATTTCCAAGAAGTCATAAAACACAGAGGGGTCTGATATTACATTCTTATGAGGGACTTATTGCCATCATGAACAGGAGTAAAGAGACATACGTCGCCAACAGTGTTCTACCACTGCCTTTTAACGCAGACACAATATATTTCCAATCACCAACACCAATATGCTTATGGATACTTTCTGAAGTTGTCCCAACTTTCTCACTTAACTGTGCCCCTGCTCTTTTGAGACCATACTCGGACGTTATATGTAAAACAATCACTACCACCAGTCAAAGCTTGTACCATAAAAAAATCGGAAATCATTACCTTGAGATTTTGGTAGGCTTCCAGTGTTCTGATTGCAGTGTCGGTGAGTTTCACATGATAAATAGTCTTATTAGGAATGTTTTTGTTATTTTTACCACAGGAAAGTCCATACCGATGCTCCTGCCTCAGCGCTGCCATGTCTGGAGCTCAACTGAACTGGCGACATTCTCACTGAAACGTCACAGGGTTCTGGGCGGAGATAACTTTCTCACGTCACACGTACACACACACGCATGCACACACATGCCGACTCTCTCTCTCTCACACACACACACACACGCACACACACATATGCACTCACACACAAACACGCGCAAAGGCAAGCATACACATACACACGCACGCACGCACACAGACGCTCGCATTCACAGGCGCACACACAAAATAAATATTGCCCTCTTACTCCCATATTGCCACTGTATACACGCTGTGCTTAAAAATGGATTACATGGGCATACAATTACATGTAATACATATATTTTTACATTCGCATTACTCCATTGTAATTTACATGGGCCAAAACATTTTGTATGAGCAAAAGAAATAGGAACAACAGGTACATGTGTTTTTTTAGTTGGACAGATATATGATGCAGATTGTTTAATTGATTGCATTTCCACCATTAATCAACGGGAGAGTTCCCATTTCAAGGAATATTTGTTTTAATTGTATGAGCAGTGCTGGTGAACGTGTCTCTTTGCTATAGTGTTTGAAATACTGATGCTGGAAGTCAGACTCCTCAAGTGCCATTTGCTCAGACTGAGTCTGCCCACAGAAGTGTCATTGCTCTGTCACCTGCATGACCTTCAATGTCGACCTACCATCCCCATTCTACATATGCCCATTCCCTTTTGTAGGTTACTGAAATAGACAAACTAGTCCTTGAACCACAACATGGTGGATGACATGGAAATGCTGCGTATTCATTGAGAATGACTGAGTGAACTAGTGAATGCATGGGAAAAGAGACCAGTTACTATTCTTTTGTACGTGTGAATGTTTTGATGCTTCTAAATGTCAACAACAACAAAATAAATCTACCATAACACACTTAGGTTCCCAGGGGAGACTAAAAAAACAGAGGGCTACAAGCAGCAGATAAAATACTGAGCAAACAGAGGCTTTCCTGGGTCAGATTAATTATTAAGGAAGACACCATAAATTTTAAGATTAGGCAGCATAAAGGAAAGAAATACTAGACAGTATGCAATATGAAAGGGAAAACAAAGCTGGACAAAGGAATCCCCCTCACCTTCGTAAAGTACACAAGCAGATGCAGTGGTAAAAAAATCTGAGAATTTAGGTTAATTAGACAGCCTTAATCCCTAGCAGACAAGGTGCTTGGGCCGTGGATTAAGGAGCTTTCTTGTAGTCTCTGATGGAGCGGGTACAACTGCCATATGGCCCTCGGAGATCCCTGGGTCTCACTCCAGTCAGAGAGTGTCCCACTGTGAAATACATTGACACGATGCTAGAAATGAAGTACTGATGTCATTAGCCCTCTTGTACTTACAATGGAAGAAAATGATGGGGATGTTCACAGGTCGCAATCTGTTGAACTGGGATTTATTTTGTTATTACGGCAGGATTGCTATGTGTAACTATGTGTAAGTATGTGTATTTAAGTGTAGCTGCAAACATGCAAACACAGATTGTCTAATAGGGTTCCAGGACAAGCATCTTATCTGAAATTGGGTGGCTCTCTGTGTGACGGGCCAAAAATGGGCTAGATGTCAGAAATATAGGACTGTTGTCATTAACATATGACTGTTGTCATTGACACATGGCGAAGCCAGACAAAAAAAAATATGATATTATGAAATAACAGCACACAGTGAAATGTTTAATATTGACAATATAGGCAAACTACTGGGTTAATGGTGAATGAGACTGGGGAGTTGTAAGCCTATAATTTATTCTCCATCATGCTGGCTCTGCCTCTGCCTTGGTTACTCCGTAGCAACATGTGTGCAGACTGTGACGGGGATGTATAGTAAAAAAAAAAAAAAAAAAAAAAAAACATGAACTCAAAAGTATGCTTTATGCAAATTTACTGGAACCACCAAGAGAAACGTGTTTCATCTTTAGTGCATTTCCAGCCACTAAAAATGGCCAAGAGCCAAAACACATCCAATGTGTTGCTCCCAACCAATTGTCATGAAGCATACTTTTCTGCTTGTGCAGAAAGAGTGCATTACTTCCTCTTACTATGAGTTACCTCTTTTCCGCAACCTATACAGAAGTTGAGCACACCCACTTTCCCGATGTAATAAGGACCTGTCTCGTCTTGTAACACACTGTTGCCCATTGACAAGTTTCCGCAAAACCTGGAAAAACCGGTCCACGCATTGTTAGAATGTGGTTATGCTTTGCTGTGTCTCTTTCTGTTGGTAATGTAGGTTATTAGAGTTAGTAACAGTAAATAACCCTCTTAGTAAATTCTGTAGCTATTTTATTAATTATCAAGCATTTTCGTATTACAATGAATATTGTATAATTCTTTGTATATACTAATTCATGACATATTGATATTAGACCGTGGTGGTGTACTCAGGCCTGCTTAGAGAGATGGCTGGTCCCCTGAAAAAATCCAATTATTGCCACCCCCCCCCCAAAAAAAACCCCTATGGCAATTGCCTAGGCCCCCCCTGGCGGCTGGGCCCTGGAAAGCTTTCATGTTTATACCCCCTTATGGCTGGCCGGCCATGGGTACACTGGAAATACTCTGAACTTTAAACAGAACTAACAAAGCCATAGTAATCCATAGTAAACATATAAAACTATTAGTCACTTGTCAGTGAGACAAGTAGTGACAGATAACCTCACCCACTGAACACTTTCCTTGCATCTTAAGAAGTGAAAACCTAGCAAGTGCAATCGCCTTTAGCCAAACACTGTCCAGGGAACAGCCAAGCTCTGACATCCTATTGGTTGATGGTATTCATGGAAACAGCATCATGCGCGATGAAGTCATTAAGAAGCTTAGAGACATTCTAGCAGATTAGATTTTGCTCTTCTAATCCTGCAGATTACCACTGCACCATCCCATCGACAGGAAGCTCTTCGTAGTATAGTTTTCATACGTTGACCATTTCTCATCACTTTCTGTTTCTGTCACGCATGCAGTCTTAGCCCCCAGGATGAAGGGATAACAGAAATTAACGGGCGAGACAGTCTATTCTCTGCCAGTTCACAAACCTGGATTAACCTATGTGTCCTCTGCCCAGGTGGCTACACGATCAGCGTAGCCCGGATTCATGTAAGTAGGCAACGCGCTAGCAGCTGAGCTCTGGTAGAGTCCATGTGGGAGCAAGGGTTTAGGAAACACTACAGGCTGTCAGAGGCAGGGTCTTCGTGTCGCTAGCTTATCCAGTCAGCTGGTTCATCCCCCATTGAAGTCAGACAGTTTATCCCGTCATCGCTTAGAACAGTCAGCCGTGGAGAGCGGCGTAGCTCAGGCACAGTGCTAGCAAGAGACTCCATTTCATGGAGTCCCAGGCTCCATGTCATGAGATGGAACCTGAAGTAGAAGCTCTGATGGAGGTCGAGGGGATGGAGGTCGAGGGGATGGACCCCATTGAGAAGCCCACATCGACAGAGCCCTCCCCCAGCCCTGACTTCGGCGAGGAGGCTCATCCTGGAGACCCACAGCAGATGGACACACACTTGGAGCAGGACGGTGAACTGGGAACAGATATGGCTGAGGGACAGGAGGTGGAAGAGTTCGCAGACGAAGACTTGGAGAGCCAAGGAGAAGAGGGTGCAGATGAGTGGGAGGAGGAAGAGCAGGAGGAGGTGGAGGTGGAGGTAGAGGTAGAGGTAGAGGAAGAGGAGGAGGAAGAGGAAGAATATGCAAGAGAAATGGAAGATCAGGCCCAGGAAGAAGAAGAAAACAAACAAGATGGTGGACGGCTAGAGGAAGAGGAAGCTAACCAATGTGACTCATCCTCTGCTCCTGAAGGTGAGAGGATAAAGCTAAGGAAGGAATTCAGCCTCACAAAGACGGTGCGATTTTGTGACCCCTCCGAAGCAGAGCCTGAACAAAAGAGGGACAGCTCAGTGGAAAACCTTTTTCCCAGCCATGAGACTGAGGAATGGATGTCCTTCAGCTTTGAGGAATTGTTTATGGCTGAGGACTGGATCAACATTACAGGTAGGCAAATTATGACAGCACCAATACAACTGGAGTAGATTAAACTGTTTTTCCCCATATAGGATACGGTTAAGGCATTTCTTCTATACTAGTCTATACTCTTGCAATACTTATACTTTGTTGACAACAAAATATAAAAATTATGTTTTGGTATAGTATGTTAAATTTTAATGTTAATTATGCATGAGCTAAAATAACTTTATTGAGTTGAAAGAAAAAGTTCACAAAAATAAAGAGAACCGAAACAGAGGAAAACAATGTGTCAGACACAAACAAACAACCTGTACCACTTCAAGATACTTAGCAGATTGGCTGAGTGCTTTTGCGGTAAGCTGACACGCATGTCTGCAGAGACAGAGGGAGCACCTGCCTTCTGTCCCAGCGGCTAAGGCCTCTCTTTAGCAACAAACCCAGCGGCCTACTTGTTCACCAACAAGTAGATTAACCCTCTTCCACCCCCCACCCCCCCACTGCTTCCCCTAACGACCCAATATTCCCCTATTGCCCGCTCTGCCACCATCAACAGATGACCGTCTGCTGAGGAAGAAGACCCAGCAGTCTGGGCTCGCTGAGGCCCTGGGACCGGCCTGGGGCCAGGAGGTCACCCTCAGAATGCAGGGTGTGCTGGAGGATCGCATGGTGGTGGAGAAGGACACCAAGCTGGTGTTTGTCATCGGAGAAGGGGACGTCAACCAGGTGAGTTACCGAGGGCAACCAGAGACCGCATCTGAGACAGGGCCGGTCGGGTTGGGTTGGGTTGGGGAGGATAAGGTAGGCCGTGGCGGGGGCAGGTGTACCTGTGTGCCTTCAGCATACACCTGCTCACCATGAGATCATCCGTTGGGGCCGTGGTGAGCACAGTATAACAAAGCCACAAGTGACACACATATCCCAGGGCAGCAATAATGCATAATAAGAAGGCATCTTAAATACAATGCTATT
>CM059268.1:14179750-14224750 GCA_030347295.1 Setipinna tenuifilis | reverse complement strand
CACACAGAAGTCATATGGCTATATCTCTCCAAAAAATATTTCTCTCAATGTTCACAAAACAACTATTACACAACCCAGCACTTTAACCAGAGCTGCTGTCACATAAGCACAATGCTTTCTGTCTGATATGATTGATTATCACATCAACAGTAAAATCTCAAAGCTAGGTTGAGCAGAGAACATTGTTTATCTTTAGACTAATCTGAGCTTCCATATGAATGAATTTGGGGAATTCAGTGATGTGACACCGCTGTCATCATTATCGATGAGGGGTGCTGTTGTTTAATCTGACATGGCTGACACTTACACACACCCACACTGAGGCTGGAGGGAACTGCACCCAAAGGCATTTTTGGAAAGGTTGAATTGGTGGTTGCAGCCTCCAGGCGAGTGGGGTGGTGTTGACTGCTGTGTGTGTGTGTGTGTGTGTGTGTGTGTGTGTGTGTGTGTGTGTGTGTGTGTGTGTGTGTGTGTGTGTGTGAAGTAAAGTGAGAGACATGGGGAGGCTCCAAGGGTGCTCTTGTCAAAGAGAAAGATTCACCTGCTGCTGTGATAACTGGCATGACAGATCACACACTCATGTTTTTTTTGTGCTCCTTGCTGTGGAAACATACTGCTTGTGTGTGCTTGCTTATGTACACAAAAAAAAATACACACACTCACACACACGTTTTAGTACGAAGATTACATACACATACAAACACAAGGGCACTTCCACACATTTTCATTGTTTGTTTACATAACCTTTGACACTGGATTAAATGTCAGTACAAAAGTTGTACAACTACAACTACAAGCTGGTTTAATGTCACATTTTGTACAAGTAAGAGATGAAGGAAATGCTATTGTTTGGCAAAGCTCTGCTCCCAGCCACACAGAGCTGTGTGGACCACACGACTGATAGTTACTGGGTCAAGTGAAACATTGATAAGATCCCTGACCTCTGGAACTTTTGGTACTTACAGTGCCTTATTAACATGTTGGGGTTGAAAAGTAACGTTGTCATGTTTCTGACTGAGTGGCATTTGTCGCGCACACTTCCTGAGCAGTAGTTTAAATGCATGAGCTGGCTTTGATTGGGCCTGGTTTATAGGTGGTTGAACAGTGATGGCTGCCAATTTGGGTCAGAATCAAAAGCCATTTGTATAATTTCAGTAACCACTCTCTCCCTACCACCTTCAGTTTAAGCAGGACCATTACAAAAAAAAACAAAACAAAACAAAACAAACTACTTTGAGGAAAAACAATTGTAAAATAGCTGTAATACATTTTAGTCTTGACCCTTTCATCTGATGTTGAACCAACGTGGGGGGATGGGGAATGGGGGATGGGGGCAGTGGGGATGTTTTGCAGGAGAGTTTAAGAAGGTGAGAGGTAGGCTGTGGTTGCCATCTGTTTGCTCTTCAGTGTGTGAGGGAGCACACGAGCCGCATGAGTCTTTCCATTCGAACGGGCCTCCGTGACGCACGTAAACTGAAACACGTACGCGCAGCCAGGCCACCTCCATGGAAGCGAGGGATAGAGAGGGGGGGAGAGAGGGAGAGAGAGATATAGAGAGAGTGACAAACGCTGGGTTTCCAAACAGTCCACACACCTTTTCACGCACAGTCATGTAAATGTGCCTAAAGGAAAGGCAGGTCTGTGCATGCTTCCACTGTCGTCATGATCAGCATTAAAAATGGACACTGTCCTAAACACAGCAGGAGTTGTGGGCAGCTGTGAGTTCAGTACCTGAGAGTTGTCAGGGGAACTGAATATAAATAGTAAAATATAATCAAACCTAAAGCTGGTATTAATAAAAATGTGTTTCAACCTCGTATTTTACTGATAGCAACTTAGTATTCGACTTCAAAGATTTTTGGGGGGAATTTAAAGCATTTGCACTTGTGATTTCCTCTTTCAAAACTCAAACTGCATAAAATGTGGATGTGGATATGGATGTAAAGAGAGAGAAAGAGAGAGAAAGAGAGGCACTGAGCATATGAGAGAAAGAAAAAAAGGGGGAAAAGAAGAGATAGTGAGAAAGATGACACGGTGCAGCGTAGGGAAGTATGACTCAGCAGCAGTGACACACAAAAACGTCACACAGAGGGCTGATGGGGAAAAAATGGCTGAAACAATTCCACACTCACACGTCAATGACCACTCAACATTCAGTGGTCAGGCGGGGGTTAACTATAGGTGATGTCACCTCCCCTCCCATCCCTCCCTAGTGCTGATTTTAATATTGATATCTCTTTGGCAGGGAGACAGTAAGGACACTGCTATGATGGTGTGGGTAGAGGAGTGAAGTTTGACAAATCAAAGTCCGACCGGCCAGTGACCATGTGTGTATGTGGTAGGTCTGAACGACCCGAAATGCCAGAGGAAATATCACTGGTGTGCGTGTGGCGTGTGGCGTCTGCCTGTGTGAAGCCAGCGAGAGAGTGACAATCCTATTAACTGAGCGACATTCTTAAATTAATTCTTTCCTTTCTAGGAATTCAACCTGCTGCCTGAATCACTGAACCACTCCTAGATTTTAAGAATGATGCAAGCAGTTACCATCACACTCACACTCATGCTAACTTCAGTAAGCATGACACACATGCTTGCAAGGCATGCATGACACACACACACACACACACACACACACACACACACACACACACACACACACACACATACACACACATACACACACACACACTAAATTATCTTTTATAGCAAAAGTATTTGAATTTTTTGTCAATGATCAAGGATAAAACTATTTAGCTGTAAATGACATGCTAAGTTCTACCCAGGTCTCGGACAAGGTCACAGCACAATAACTGCTATGACATCAGTTTTAAACAATATTACTTCCGATTTAGACACAAAAAAGCATACATTGCACTTTTGCTGACTTAAAAGAGCGTTTGATACAGTTGACCATGATTTATTATTGTAAAGACTGAAGACAATGGGTTTCAGTGATTCTGTGTTGACCTGGTTCTCTAACTACTTAGCAGAAAGGACACAGTGTATCTATATAAAGAACTTCCAGTTATTACTGCCTACTATGAAGGTGTCCTTCAAGGGTCAATTCTAGGGCCCATCCTGTTTTCTATATATATATATATATATATATAAATGACATAGATAAAGTTAAATCCAGCCAACACACATCTGTATGTTGATGATATCATTCTCTACACTATTGCTTCCTCTACACAAGAGGCATTGGATTCACTACAGCTTGCCTTTATTCCTCTTCAAAAGTCATTAGTCTAGCTAAAGCTAGCACTAAATGTGAAAAAGGAGATGGGATTGTCACATGCCCAGTATCATACCCTGATCATCGATTAATAACACTAGATGGTACTTACTTGGAGAGGGTTACCTCTTAGAAATATCTTGGCATATGGCTAGATCAAAAGCTTTCATTTGAAGTGCATGTTGATAATACATGAGACAACTTAGACCCAAAATAGGTTTTCATTTTTTTTTTTAAGTTTTTCAATTTTAGCAAAAGCTGTTTATCACTCTGCATTGCGGTTTGTAACAGGGGCCTCCTCACGTACACGTTACTGCATGTTACATGCTAAAGTTCAATTGCCATCTTTGCACTTAAGGCGAAAAATGCACATGTTAATTTTTATAGCAAAGATATTGTTGGGCAAACTACACCATTACATGAGTAATTTATTGGCCTTCGGCCCTATTTCATATAACGCACACTCCTCACTCATGTTACTGCTTCAGTCTGCTACCCCACAAACAGAAAGAGGGAAAATAGTGTCATTAATACAGTGTATACTGAAGAGTGTACACTATCACATTTTAACTCTTTCTAGTTGCCATTGTGTCTGTGTAAGTGTGTTATCTGTGTCCATAGTTCATGTCAATAATAGTCTATTGTCTGAAACTATTTGTTGGCCGCGATTTTGACCAGGACTCTCTGGCCGAAGAGACAGTTAGTCTCAATGGGACCTTACTTGGCTAAATAAAGGTTAAATGACACACACACACACACACACACACACACACACACACACACACACACACACACACAGATGAAAACATACCTACACACAACAACACCAGCACACACACACTCACACATAGCCACAAGATGGAAGGATCTGATAATGGGGATACTGCACAGGCGTCAGGTGAGCCACTGTGCTGGTGATTCAGCAGGTTGCCTACAGCCTCTTAGTTAAAGCACGGCATGGGCAAATGAGATGAAAAGAAAAGATGTTATACAACATAAGAGCCTAGATAAGATCATTTGTTTGCATTTGTATTACATTAGCCCATTGTGGCGGTGATGACGATGACTTGCCATTGTAGTATCTCAGCCTCACCCATTAGCACTTCTATCCCTGTAATTAATACTGACCTATTAGACAAGACGGACGGGAATAAGGAAGGTATTTCATTGCAGTACCTATCATGTAAGTTGTGTAATTTCCGTGAACTTCTCTGCTTTCTCTGCCAGTCAAGGTGAACGCTTTAATCCTGTCTTTTCTCTGTTGACTATTCCCAGTTGTGTCAAAGCGTATTTGACCCATAGAGTCTGGATGAGGTCCAGGCAGAAGTCAACTTGTGCCAACTTTCCTCACACAGAGCCAGAGTCAAACAATCACACTTTCACTGCACATACCGCCCACCCCAATAGCACCCACATACACAGACATGGCAGTTATTTGTTATTGTTGATGTTGTTTTACCTTCCATGTCAAAACACTTAGTAACCCAGATGAAAGCCAGTACTGGTGCGTGACAAAGACCAAACCTGAACAGGCACCACCCAAAGTGAGTGTTTAGGCTTTAGTGGGTGTGTGTGTGTTTTGGTGTTCTGCTACCAGGCTTTCTGTTGCTTGCTTGGACTTGTGGGAGGCTTGGTCCAGAGCGTGACCTGCCAAAAAGTGAATGTGAATCACCACACTCACGTGTGACACCTCTCACCTGTGCACTTTCTCTTGCTCTTTCTCGCTCTCTCTCTCACTCACTCACTCACTCACTCACTCTCTCTCTCTCTCTCTCTCTCTCTCTCTCTCTCTCTCTCACACACACACACACACACACACACACACACACACACACACACACACACCATCTCTTTGTTTTTCTTTTCTCGTAACTGCCCTAATCATTTTTTTTCTCATGCTTCAATCAGTCCGGAAACTTCTGCATCTATTCCATCCATGTATCTCTGCTATGTTCCGCCGACAAGTCAGAGGGGTTATTGATGCATAACAGAGGTTAGCTAAATGTGAGCATCCCAAAATAAGGCATGCCATGTCCTCTCTTGGCCAGCACAATGAGTGACAGATGTTCCCAGTGGGCAGCTCTGCTGAATGTCTGTGTGGGTGTGGGGGATTTGCACAGGATAATTAGGGACCTACCTCAGGTTATTACTTTATTAATGTCCAACTGTGTCTCATTCTCTTCTCACCCTCTTTTTCTGCATGCTATTACTCCTAACCTCTGCATCCTGCCTCTTTCTCTGATATTCTTTTTCTTTTTCTCTCTCTCCTCTCACTCTCTCATTTTCTTACTTATTCTGTTTCTCTCTCTCCCTCTCCCTCTTTCTCTCTCTCTCTCTCTCTCTCTCTCATTCTCTCACTCTCTCATTTTCTCACTTATTCTGCCATCCCTCCGTTTCTGTCTCCCTCTGTCCATCTAGTGTGACTTATCAACTACTTCTTCAGCCTTAGAGCAGAAGTAATAACTCAACACTTCATCCATGGTATACCATCCCAGTGTTTAGTAGTTAAAATAAGACAGCTAGATACAAAATAATCAGCACGTCTAACAACTTTTACAGTGTATTGGCAAATACTGTTTGTGCAAGGTCACTGTAGCAAGGCCGTATGGGTTTAGGGAGCCATTAAGTAAAATGGTCCCATACTGCATGACTTCTCATCCATGCCGGTTCAAGGTGACCTCACAACAAGCAGACCACCCATGAAGCATGTGGGTTTAGAAGGGTTTAGAAGTCTGCTACAGCCCCTGAAACTGACATAGTTTAAACAGAGCAATGGTGCCTTACGCCTGCACTGTGAGAGGGCCCATGCCTGTATGTCCTGGGATCTGCTGTTTTCTTAGCTGGTCTCAATACTGCCTGTTACTCTCCATGTAATCCAGTCCCGTGAATGTTTTCCTAAGACTCAGGCTCGGCACGTCAGTCCAGTTCACGTGAGCAGGGAGTGAGGGGAGAGATGAGTGAAACTCGTGCATTAATTCAAAGAGGGAATGAAAAATGTCCAGAGGCTCGTCTGGCATGATCAGACTTGAGCCAGATACACTTATGATAACACAGACACAGTTGCCGGGCAACATGTAAACACACCTACTCTTTCTGTCTGTGCTCCTCCATCTGCAGCAATGAGCAAACTGCAGAGAAAGGAGAGAGGAAGAGAGAGGGTGAGAGGAAGAGACAGACAGAGAGAGAGAAAGAGAGAGAGAGAGAGGGTGAGAGGAAGAGACAGACAGAGAGAGAGAGAGAGAGAGAGAGGGACAGAGAGAGAGGGGCAGAGAAACAAAGAGATGGGGAAGGGGGGGGGGGGCAAGAGGGAGAGCACACAGATAATGAGATGGATGATGCTCCACTGCTGGCCTGACTCACCTGTGTGTGTGTATGTGTGTGTGTGTGTGTGTGTGTGTGTGTGTGTGTGTGTGTGTGTGTGTGTGTGTGTGTGTGTCTGTAGTCTGTATCTGTGTGTATGCATGGTTTTGTGTATGGAGAGAGTGCGTCACTCGCTAAACTCACACTGTGTGGCAAAGCGTGGCAGTGTGTGTGTGTGTGTGTGTGTGTGGAGCAATCAATTTTACACCCGGGCAGGGAACCTGCCACTAGGAGGAGAGCAGACTTTAACCTACCCACACATACAGACACAGGCAGACAGACAGACAGACAGACATACACACACACACACACACACACACACACACACATATCTACGCACACGCACAGGGCTTCCCAGTTACACACACCCCTGGCGTTTCAGAGAAGACGTGGACCTATGACTCACACAATAGCGTCATGCTTTCATCACTGCCTTCTTTCACAACCCCTAACAGTAGGGGGTCTCTGCGTTTGAGGTTGTGTGTGTGTGTGTCTGTGTAAGTGAGTATGTGTGTGCGAGTGTGTCTGTCTGCCTGTGTGTCTGTGCCTTCACAAAGAGTAGGTGTGTTTTTTGTGCTCACTAAGAGATCACTTCTTCAAAGGGTCTTTTCATTGCAAAGTCATTTCCATTTCAATCTTTGCATGCAGCTACACACACATTACCTTTAAACACACAGACAGACATTTGTTAGTGACATGAGCAAAGAAATCAGTAAAACATTCCTGAGGTGATTATTTGGCACGATTAGCTTGATAGTGAAATGCAATGAATCCATCATGAGTAGCGCATTGACCTAAGTAGACAATGATAACAATGTCTATCTATTGATGCTGGGACTCTGAAGCCAACCCATAGACATAATGCTTTTAGTGATTCTTCCAGTCGCATTCAATAGCTATTTCTATCCAAAGGAACCTTTGACCCAAGTGAAATGGTGACGTCCATTCTCCTGTAACATGCCCTTCCATGCTCGGTCTCTCTCTCTCTCTCTCTCTCTCTCTCTCGCTCTCTCGCTCTCTCTATCTCTCTATCTCTCTCCCTCTCTCCCTCTCTTTCTGCCCATCTGTCTGTCTGTCTGCCTATTCATGGCTCTGCCTTTGGAAAATGACTCATTGCTCTGATGCAACAGGATTCTGCCAGATCAATACTAAATCAAGCCGATTCCAGGACCAGATCAGGTCCATGTTAGGTGCACATCAGGGCCAGTACTTGGCCTAATAGGCTATAGATCAGAGTCAGAGACGCTGCAGCCGAGCCGTGTTAGGCCTAGTCCAGAGTCGGCTACTCTCCAAGGAGGAGGAATGTCAAGTGTCAAACTAGCAATGACACTATAATTAGCATCCTAGATGTGGATGTGTCTGCCATGACAACCCCAGATATGTCCTCCTAATTAGCTGTGCTTGGTGCTACCACCATGGGGCAAAGAGCCTCCCCAATGAGCCAGGCACAGGAGGCTGACACCCAGCTCCACACGGGCCACTGCATAAGGGAATCGATCGAGAAAATATCTCCATCAAATCTAGATGTGTAAAAACATAAAGGCTCTATAGGGCATATATTAAAAAGCTGAAGGATTCCCTCTGTAACGAAGAGTAGATTGATATGAGAGAGTGGTGATTTAAAAAAAAAGAAAAAACAAAAACACAACATTGGACTCTGCCATCATGCAGCCATGTTTGTGAAGTTGTGCTGCTGCTTAGACAGTCTGTCCTAGTCCCTCAGTGACATTTCCTTGATCACAATATTCCCCCTGTCCTTATCAGTGCTCTTAATGCTCATGACGACCATGGTAAGCAAAGTCACTTTGAAAGAAAGGAAATTAATTTTTTGATAAATATCAGGTCAGATGACTTTTTTTTCATTTTCATTTTGTCTTTTACCCTTGTTTTTCAAAGACTGTGCCACTCAGTAGAGACTTTGTTTGTTGCTCAGAGGCATCATCACAACTGAGCCTCCTGGACTTCATTAATGCAGTTGGGTGAATATTTACGCATCTGTCTTCCAGACATAGAAAAATAGGGTGAGGCGGCGGTGCAAGAGACAGGGTGACCTTGCAGGGGAAAGTGATTCATCTTATTATCCTTCAAAAATGTTCTGGGGTCTGTTTTGTATCCTCTTCCCATTATACGCATTCTAGTGAGCAAACACAAAAATACCCATACATGTTTTTTTTCTAATATTTCGCTGAAAACAATGACAATTTTAGAACAAAAATAATGACTGAACTCTGAGGTTTCTCACAGCTCCACAAACAACGTAATGAAATAATACAGTGAATCATGGCAGAATACTTTCACTGGCAGACAGCTCCACATACAAAATGCTCTCTCTCTATTTGATTATATAACCAAGCATGCTTCATCACACAAAAAACGACAGCACTAAATGGATCATCTCTCAAAATGCACAAAGTTCAACCACTGTTTACGCAATTTTAAAAAATAATTTCTGAGCAATTTTCTATTTCACTGGGTTTTTGATATGCCCCTTGACCTCAAACAGGCTGAGTGTAGATACCACTGTGCTATCATGGATACAACCACTCCAGAACCCATTCTCTGTGTGCACTGTGAACTGTCCGTTTTGTTTCCCAAAACCATATGTTACTGAGGAAATAGTTTTCCTGTCTGGAATCCCTGTGATTATCCGTGAGATGTATATTTCCATGTATGCCACGCTCATGACATGAGTCCTCCTGGCCGTTTCAAACGTATAATCCGGCGGTGCAAAATTATAAGCAGAAGGTCAATTACTCTTTGACCTTGACTGCCTCACTGCAGACTCCCACTGCCTTCTCTTCTTTGCACTGTAACCTGCTGGACTGTACTGTATGTCTGTCTATAGGGCTTAGTGCAGCAAGTGACCAATGCTCTGTGAAATAAGAACTTGTAAGGAAACTTGTACAGACAACCAAATGGTTTTTAGATATTTTTGTGTTTTTCTCAACATGACCCACGACCTTGCTAGTCATTTTTTTTTGGTCCTGTTTTTGCACTGATGAGTTAGAGAAAGTTACTGATGAGTTGAGGCCCTTTTTTGATGAGCAGCCTGTATGTGTTTTTTTTTTTATCTGATTGAACATTTTTAACCAGGAAAGCATTCCACTTCCTTTTTTGAGGTCTAAGTAACTGTTTTCCTTAGTACTCCGATTATAGCTTACTCTGCTGACATCAACATGAAACTAGAGTTTAGAGCCAGTAATACATGTGAAATTCTGTTAAAGCAGGACACCAAAGAGTGTGTTGGCAGTTTTGCATTTCAAACTAACTTACTGAGAAGGGAGACTTTGCAGTCTTTCAGCTGACCGTCCCTATCTGCAAGTGAGACGTAAACACAGCATAAATCCAGCAGCACAAGGTCAGTGGAGGTGGCAGTGAGGACAGGACGTGACTGAGAGAACACCGTGGGGATCAGGACAAATCTGCGGCACCTCGGTAGTCGCCGACACATCAGGCAGCGTCTGATGTAAGTCCGCCAGGGAGGGTCACCGAGGTCACAGGAAGCGTAAGAAACCAATCTGACCAGAGGTGAATGAGTGGCCAGACCTATTTGGAACAGCGGACCAAGAAAAACACATCACATTATTGGCTAGAATGATCTCTTTCTCTTTCTCTCCCTCTCCACCGTCTCTCTCATCAACAGACACAGGCACAAGACAAAAATGAACCCATAAATGAACACCCACACAAACATATACACACACACAAAGGCCATGTACACACACACACACACACACACACACACACACACACAATGATACAAAAGGCCATAGATGACCATTCCCACACAAATACACCTATAGACACACGTCCACTTACACACAGCACACTTTCACACATGTACACACAGACACACACACACATACATACACACACAGCAACAGCAGCAGCAGCAGCAGCAGCCTATAAAAAGCTACTGTTGTAACTAGTGTGGGGAGCCTGGGGCCTGAGATTGGGCTCATTTTAAAGGGCTGAGGTGGTCTGCTCCAGATTACAGGAGGACTTCTGAAGAGCTCCCCCCGAGGCACAGCTCAGATCCTGGCCTTGATCCCTGCTGTTCTCCCCCAACACCCCACCACCACCACCAACACCAACACCACCACTGCACCCCCGCCCTCCCCTCCCCCCTCCCCCTCTACATTTGCAGAGCGGGGAAATAAGAAAAAAAATAAAAAGCAAGCAACATACGGTAAACAAATGCCCCTTAAGAGAGCAACGCCGCCCCCCCAACCCCCTGGCCTGACTTCCCGGATGGCTCTAAATGACCCAGTGGGGAGCGCAGCAGCTGTGGCCGGGTGCTGAAGATGCAGGATTAGACTTAAACTCTTTTGTCTGGACACACTGGTGCACACTCACCCACACACACACATCTTGACGAGAACCAAAACGAAAAGTACATGGTCACCCAGAGGCTGGTGTGGTTGATCTGTGCAGTTTGAAGTGTTTTTAAACTCAGCACTGCTGTGCTTATCCCTTACTAAATACGAGCGTGCGTACACACACTTCGGTACGCACACACGAATAGACACACACACTCACACAACACAAACAAACACAGATACACACACACACACACACAGAGTACACACACACACAAATGCAAACACATGTGTACACCATCTATCAACTAGTGGTAGCATAAATTCTCCTGGTTCACAAAGCTTTTTTTATTGCCAGTGTGGTCTGCCAAGGGCTATTTCCATGGCAACCAATATGAGGCACGTTAAGGTCTATTCCATTATTTAGACATGACAAAGTAGGAGGCTATTACGTCAAAGTCTTTTTTTTTTTAGTCTTCCATCTCCTCGACTCAACACATCATCAGTCTCTGTGCGTTCATGTGGGCAGACAAGGCTACCAGTGGGGAGATAGCAGGGTGAGTCAGGGGCTGGCTGTGCTGTGGCTGTGCTGTGGAGACACACAGGGATGAGAGGAGAGGAGAGGAGAGGAGAGGAAAGGGGAGGAGAGAGAGGAGAGGAGAATAGAGGAGAGGAGAGGAGAGGAGAAGAGAAGAGAAGAGAAGAGAAGAGAAGAGAAGAGAAGAGAAGAGAGGAGAGGAGAGGAGAGGAAAGGAAAGGAGAGGAGAGGAGAGGAGAGGGAGGGGAGGTTGGGAGATGAGCGCCGACTGCCCTGTGCCAAATGGGTCCAGTCCCTGTCACAGGAGCATGTGTCCCCACGGAGACAGCACCAAGGGATTGATTTTCTTCCTCTTCTTTTTAACTACAGTAGAATGAACATCCATTTTGGCAGCCATTACGTAACTTAGAGCTTTTTGCCGTGGAGCGTGTGAGAGGCGGCTAAAGATCCTGTCCAATTAAGAGCAAATGAACTGAAGAGAAATCAACATTGAATCGACACTGAATCATACAGAGCTAATGCAGACACACGTGGGGCCACATTGCTGTCTCACCTGTCTCTACTTCCTCTTTTTAAAAACACAAATTGTCTCTTGCCAGTCGTAACATCCGAGTCATGTTGTCACAGTCAAAAAAAGGACCTAATGGCAGATTAGATCAAACCACAGCTATATTCATCTCTGTAATTTACATGTAATTTACAACCTGTAGACTACATTGTTTAATGGAAAACACCATCTGGAGCATGCAAGCAAAGTATTTTTTTGGCATGACTGAAGACAGACTTGTTACATGAACGGAAGATTTACCAGTGGCATAATCAACAGGCAGTATGCAGACAGCCTCAAACCTGCTGTCAACACCTCTCCATGCTGGGCATGAGGCACGATGATTAGTGTGTCCAGGGCACAGGTTATAGGTTATATGGCTATCCTATCCAGATGGGAGCATGTTGTTACCTGAGCCACCCTTTACACACTGGCACTTTAAATTCTCCCACGGCTCTCTCTCGCTGTCTCGTCTCCCTGGCAACTGTTCAAGCTGAAGCCTCGTCCCGATTGGAGGGGGCCGGCACTAAACCTGCCAACCCATTCACTCCGTCGCCACCACCCGCACCCCCAACCCCACCCCCGCCCCACACACACACGCACACACACACACACACACACACACACACACACACACACACACACACACACACACACACACACACACACACATCTTACCTCCCCATAAGCTCTACCTCTTGTGCTGTAGCCACCATATGGCCCATTTACAGAGATCTGTGGTGCATACATGCTAAAAGCACACAAGCCTATCTATGTTGATCATGCTGTGCATTAGCAGCCACCCTTGATGTGAAATAATAACTTCCTTCCTTTCAGCTGACCGCTTCAAATGCACTCAGTAAGGGGCTGTGAAGTGACCCAACTGGGTTCTGGGTACCCAACATTCTGGCATCGTCTGTGGCACCCAGAGCACCAATTAGCCGGCCCTGGCTAGCGCCGGTGCACACTGTGTGTCCGAGAGCATGTTTACCTCTAGTTCAATTCCAATTTTAACTCTCATACACACACACACACACACACAACAACAACAACAACAACAACAACAATGACCTGCAGAGACTCTGGGGACTAATCACTCTGCATTCCTCCAAATTAGCACAGTGCCCTGCCAACTGACTGACTGCAGCATCCATGTCTGCCATGTGCTGCTCTCGCTCCTCTTCAGGGGCGTGAAACATGCGCTGGGCGCAAGGGCAACACAACAGGGGCCCGGCCTGCATGGCTTCTGTCATGTCTGAAGTTTCACAGGGCAAAAGCCAGACATTCGGCCATGAATAAAGCCATGCTGAAGCCTGTGAATCATCAATCACTTAGCCGTCTGGGGGTTGTAAACACATGACGTATTGCAGGTTAAAAGTGGAATTACACTGTGACTCAACACTTTTAGTGCTGTATAATTATGGCATTACAGGAATACAGAGGAGCTAGTAACTGTAGCTTTGGGGGAAAAAGGGATTTAAAAATAAAGTTTGCCTTAGTTAACAGAACAAAAGTTAACAGAATTCAAACTTAACAACAGCCTGAAGGACAGTCCAATGCACACATTCAGCAAAGCTGGCCCAGTGGGACAAATAAGCACTGTCCATATGCCTGTCTGACTACATTAAAGTGCAGTCCATTTGGGCTGCGCTCCCATTTGTTACTATATTGAACCACCGGTTACCGGTTACAAAATAGCCAGTACCAGGATTGTGTGCAAAAGAAGCATCAGGCCCCGAGGACTGGAACAAACAACAGTTTCCCCTTTGGTTTCCATGTCAGAATGCAACTGTGACATTGAAAATGAAAATGATTGCACAGTGTGCCTTACTTGGATACTATACAGCTGGCTAGTTACAGTTTTGGAGGCTTTTTTTTTTTTTTTTTCGTTTTTTTTTTTTTTGTTGTTGTTCAGGTCCCCTCTGTCATCGTACGAGGCCCAAGAGCCTCATTGCTGGTGCTCTGGCCCTAGGGCCCCTTAAAGCGTTCTCATAACTGACACCTTTCTCCTTTGCTGCCCAGTCCAGCTCATGTTTCACACCTGAATAGCTATAGGGAAATGCATAACAGTTCAGACGAGGTTGGTCCTCTTCTGCAGTCCCACTGCGCAGCGTTTATCGGAAGCGCAATGTTTGTGTGCTTTTCTGGGCAGATATGTCTTTTATCATTATGCACGGACTGGGATAGATTATCCCAGGAAATGCAGTCTTTGTTGTGTTGTATGTGTGTGTGTGTGTGTGTGTGTGTGTGTGTGTGTGTGTGTGTGTGTGTGTGTGTGCGTGAGTATATGTGTGTGTGTGCGCGAGTATATGTGTGTGTGTACGGTTTGTGTGTGTATGTCTACAACATATGGAGAGAAGTGCATGGAGTTGTTCTTTATCTTCAGAAACAGTGCAGCTGTTCCATGCAGTAGCTGACAGGAGAGGCCCTCCTGCACTGATTGAAAAAATGACTCATGCCTGCCGACAAAGCCTGCGGATTAGTCTGCTTGATGCAGGAAAGGAAGGCACAACAAAACCCAGGGTGCCACACTGAATATTTACAGATAATTCCTCAGAGATGTGCAACCATTTATTGCTCTGGGGGTGTATTTGCATTAAGAAATGCTCTCAAATTCCCCCCAAAACAGCCAATTTATTTCTTCCTTTCCATAGCACCCAGTATCTTTAATATGCTACCACAAGAGGACCATGAGTACCACAGGAGAAATAGTTTGGACAATATAAGCGATGAAAAAGAAAATGTAGGGGGAAGATTATGTATGTAGATCATTCCTATAAATATATTGAACACACATGCTGGCGTGTACACCAGGGTGACCAACACTGCAGAAATGCATCCATCCACACACACACACACACACACACACGTAATCAGCATGTACACACACACATGCAGTGGCTGGGTTTCTGACAGTATTTTCTCACAGCTGTGGGTTGGGGATGGACCTTAAAACAACAACAGAAGTTTTGAGTCACTGCCCAGATATATATTTGCAATTTACAAAATTAAAAGTATAACCACAAGCAATAATCCCAGTAAATATATTGTGTTTAATATGCAAACAAATCTTAGAATTAGAGGTGTTATAAATCCCACACAGGCCCACAGAAAGCTACGAGTGGACCCAGCATGCCAGGAGAGCTGCTCTGTCAGGCCGACCCTGTCAAAATAGCACAGCGCCAACACAAAAGCACAAGCCTCAGACGGAGGGAAGTCCATGTGCTGTGTGCCTTATTACATAACTGCTGGTGGTAAAGAGATAGGACCTTGTGAGCTCGGCGACCGCAACTAGGTCACAGGAAGAAAAGCACAGCGCTTAGAGACCGACCATTTCTGAGACGGGGGCATCGGGAACACAATGCGAGGTGTACACCTGTCTGTATTAATGCTAACCAGAGGCCCAGTCCAGAATCCCTCATGAGGCTAGCTGACTGGGTCTGTCATAATAAAAAAGTCATCATATGACCCACACAGTAGCCTTTTTTTTTTGTTTGGTATCCAGTGCCATAGCACTTACGTAATACACTGACTTTGGACTGTTGCAAAATAGGGTTAAGATAAGCTTTAGAAACTCTTATACTGACTGCCTTGTGGGTTACTGGTGAAATGTTCTGTTGTACTGTAATGTTATAATGGAGGTGTTTTACCATCTTTGGAGAATGGCACAAAAGTGGAGATCTTAGGCACAACTTTACACAAGACTTCCCTTTTTAAGTTTGTGCTGTACAAACATTTCAGGCAATCTAAAAGCAACAACAAATCAAGCAGAACAAGCCTTCTGTGCCATTTATTATCAATTCTGATAATCTGTGCTAATAGGTTTCCAACTTTTCCAGACCAGTAGCTGAGAACAGAGAACACAGACCCAAAGAGTGAGAGAGCGAAAGAGAGCGAGAGAGATAGAATGCGAGAGAGAGAGAGAGAAAGAAAGAGAGAGAGAGCAAGAGAGAATGAGAGAATGAGAGAAAGGAAAAAAGAGAGGAGGAGAGGAAGAATGAGAGAGGAGAAGAAGAGGAAAAAAGAGAATGCATTCCAGGTCCCATCTGTTCTCATGGACACTTGCCCTAGATTCGGAGTGAGCGGATTAAGAAGTGAAGGGATCTTCAAGTTGAAATAGGCTTTAACTACAGGTGCAATGTTTTCCTGTTGCTATGGCAGAGGCGAGTACCCACCAGAGAAAACAGCAGTAAAAGCAGCAGGGATGTAATTTGATAACAAATTGGTTGAAAAACACTTGGAGAAGCCTACAGGAGAGAGGGGTAGAGAGAGACCAGGAGGAGGAGAGACCAAAAGGCAGAGAACAACCCAGGGACGTGGCACAATGAAGTACTAACTGCCTCTTTTCTCCTCAGTCTTAAAATAAACAGATTAAGACATTTAAGTGCCCCTGTGGCCATCAGTTCCAGCCTAACTGTTTGACCCCAGGTGTCCACAGCTATAAGTCATTATCAGGCAATCTCCAGCAGGCAGCCCTGACCCACACTCCCCAGAGAGGAAGAGAGGTGAAAGGGTAACTCAACTCTCTCAACCCCACCCCATCCCATCCTCCCACCCCAGCTGATACAACCAACTGGGCGTAGGGAGCTGCAGTAATGCTGTCAGGCACACATAAATTTGCGGCTTTTTAGCATCCCAGTTTAATCATTCATGAGCACAGAAACACATAGCAGTGTCGATCGCCTTTCTCAGAGCACGGTGACCGGGACCGCGGTGGCTCTAGGTGTACTGGAGTATCGGCTTTCTGCCCTGGAGCAAAAGCTGCAATAGTTTCAAATGGGTGATCCTCTGTCGTCTCAGCCATACAAAAGCAAACTCAATGCACCACACACTTCATACAACTTGGTAGAAGGATGTTTTTGTTTAAGGTCACGAACACAAGGTGAAACATCCACTGAATATAATAATGAATTCATAATTAATCATTCCCTGTGTAAATAATCTGCAAAGTATGTGGATAATGTTTAAAAAAGAACAACGCATTTGTGTGTGTGAGAGAGAGAAAGAGAGAGAGAGAGAGAGAGAGAGAGAGTGTGTGTGTGTGTGTGTGTGTGTGTGTGCATGTGTGTCTGTGTCTGTGTCTGTGCATGTGTGTGTCCATGTATGTGTGTGTCCATGTTTGTGTGCGTCTGTGTGTGCGTCGGTGCGTGCGTCCGTGTGCGTCCATGTGTCTGTGTGAGCATTCCCCTGAGATTGCTCTGAGTAGTAGTCCAAACTCCCAGATGTGGCAGTGGGGGAGGGGGAGTGCAGCGGGAGAGAGTGCATATGCTCGCTCTCAGCCACAGCTGGTCTGAATCATGTCAAACTCATCTGAAATGGACCCAAAGCCTGTTTGCTTGTCCCCCCTCCAACTATCTCTATCTCTCTATCTCTTTCTTTCTCCATCTCTCACTTTGGTTGTTGACGAATGTCTTTTTTTTCTCTTTTCCCCTTTTTTTTCCTTTTCTGACATGTATAGACAGACACACAGGCACATAGTGAGAGAGAGAGAGAGAGAGAGAGAGAGAGAGAGAGAGAGAGAGGCAGAGAAAGAAAAAGTAGGGACAGAGAGAGATGAGAAAGAAAGGAGAGATATAGAATGAGAGAATGAGAGTGGAGACAGATAGAGAGAGAAAGAGAGCGAGACAGATGAGAGAGAATGAGAGAATACGACTGGAGACAGAGAGAGAGAAAGAGAGACAGAGAGAGATGAGAGAGAAAGTGAGACAGAGAGAGATGAGAGGGAAAGGAGGGAGAGAGAATGAGGGTAAAGACAGAGACAGATAGAGAGAGAGACAGAGAGAGAGAGAGAGAGAGAGAGAGAGAGAGAGAGGGAGGGACTATGAAGTTAAGTGAGGCTGAACTGATGGCTGACTTGGCAGCGCCAACCTCACAGCTGGCCGGGCCGATCAGAGGGCTCGCACTGTCACCGCGATAACGCCTTCATTGTTCAAAGAGAGAGTCAAACAGGGCGCGCCTCCGACTGCCAACCACATTAACTGTCCCTTCGAGGAGATCCTGAGGAGGACGCAGCCTGGCCCAGCCGACCGGCCGTATCTCACAGCTGCACGTTATCCGGTTACTCGCTTTCTTGTGCTGCCTGAAACGCCTCCAAGCGAACGACTTCAGGGCACCAGATGACTGCGATATTAGACTGCAGAAGCATGCGCAGCAAACATGTGGAGGAGATGGGGGGGTGGGGGTGGTGGGGTATGGGGTAGGGGGGAACACAGCTGTCAAAACACATGTTCAAAGATAGGATAAAATCATACATAAACACGCTCACAGGTTCAAGGGTTCCTCTGGGGCTCTAACGTTGTAAGGTTGCAGTTTTTGCGGCGGCAAGGCCTTAAACAAATCACCAGATTGACGGAGCAGTTACATGGACATTTGTCAGCACTTGGACGCAATTCAAGTGACTTTAGTCCTGGTGCATGTAAACATGAATGATTGTTGAACGTGTGCAAAGGCACAATATCAGTCATTTCACTGGCAGGCATGGCAGTCATTGGTCTGATGATAGCCTAAGGTTTCTGAATCTGTGTTGCTTACCATATAACCTGAAGCAAAAAAAAAATTGAAACACTGAAATTATTTCGCTGTAGTATAAACCGCTCTGAGCATTGTCATCCATCTATGATTTATCCAGTAATGACTTCTGGCACACACATGACAGCATTATCAGCTACAAACTGTTCAATGTTCTGTCACCACTAATGCACTGACACCATGCACATGGCTTGTATGCGCATGTAAGCGCACACGTGTTCACATGTTTGACACATGCAGCCCACACCCCACACACACAGACCACCACCCCTCTGTGGCCCTCAGAGGAGGATGCCACAGCTTTATATCCCGTAAGGACATAAATCACCACTGAGTATAAATCACTAGAGACTCCCCATCTTTTACACAGCTGCTGAGTCTAACGCAGGAACAGATTGAACTTGAGCCTGATCTGATACAGATTGATTCCCATTGTGGACCAGTGCCCAAGGTGCCTACTAATAAGTAAGGCATGCACAGGAAATGAGCTTACAGAAAATCTTAAACACGGACTTCTGGCATTTTTTTGTGGTTGGTGGGTGGGGGGTATTTTTTTAAAAACAGTATTGACTGGAGTATTGGCACTCAGAGATGTGGAAGTGGCTGTCGGCATGACAGTCAATCACGGGAAGGATGGTGTTTGTGACAGAGGAGCAGCGCCTCCGCATCACAGGGAATGATGGATATTGGTGCAGGCCCTGGCTTTGCCTTAGGGGATCAATAACAGAAAATAATGAAATAGCAGTTTTACCTATCTAACAAAAACAAAATTTAACACATCTTTCTAACACATCATTCTTCATAATTTGAAAATTACCTGTAAGATGTCCTCGGCACACCTTTCTGTCAGTATCAGCCAAGAAAAAGCTCCTGTGTGTAAGAAACAGGCAACGAGAGAAAAGTAGCTATCAGTCCTATCTTGTGTGCTGAGGAGGGCTAAAGTTTGAATTAACCAAACCCACCAAACTCACTTCTTTTGCCTGTACCCCTCTCCATCCGCCCACCCCCCAACCCCCACTGCCCTCCAGTGCCGACTGGCTCGGGTGCGGGTGCAGATGGTCTAAGAAGTGTGTGCCAGCGGCCGAGGTCAAGGGCCGGCCAGGGAGGGGACAGCGAGTGCAGAGGCACGCAAGCGCCCTCCCTCTGGCCCGGCTCACTGGCTGGGTTCAAAGCCGCCGTCTCCGAGTACTGTGTCAGCCCATCCAGCTTGGCACACAGGAGACAGAAATAGCTGAGCTCCCTCCACCAGCGCCATCACCAGCACCAACACCAGCACCACCAGCAGCAGCAGCCACAGAAATCAGACAGTGTAGAGAGAGAGAGAGAGAGAGAGAGAGAGAGAAACAGAGACAGAAACAGAGACAGAGACAGAGACACAAAGACAGTAAAGGGGGAGGAGAGCTGAGAGAAAGAAAAGAGAGGGAGAGCCAAAGAAAGGGAGAACCAGAGAAAAAAATGGACAAGCCTGTCAAATTGCTTTGAAATTGCCAGAGTCTAATAAATATGGCAAGAGATTAAAGGTGGGGTTGTATGAGGGTTTGCTCTGGCAAGAGTAAATATGGCTGGTGTTGTTTGAAGTCCATCCTCATTAGTTCAGCCCAACGGACCGACTCAAAAGGTGTTGAAGCTTGAGAAATGTTTGTCTAATAAACAATCTGCCTTAAAAAAAACAGCAAAGAGGAAAGTGTGTCTGCTTGCTGTTGTTAGCTGCCACTGCCATTTTGTGATGTTGCCGTGGAAACTGACGGCCCCTGTGTTTTTTTTTCTTCATGTGTCTTTGTCAGGGATCCTGATATTCCGGCCTGGGCTCCCCTTCTCTACCAGCTGCAGCTCCTGGCCTTCCGGGACAAGCCTGACTCCCTGTCCCTCCCAGTGGCAGACCGCATCCGGATCGGCAACCACAAGCGGGAGCGAGGGAACTTCTACTTCCAGCGGGAGGAGTACAGCATGGCCGCACGCTCCTACTGCATGGCACTGGACGTGCTGACCACTGACACACATGGTAAAGATGTCAGAATACGAACAAGTTGTCACACTGAGGCCCATGTGACATACTGTGACATGCTCCATACGACTAAGGCCCATGTGTCTGAATATATGGCTCTATCTTTTTCTCTTTGTCTTTGTCTTTCTCTCTCTCTCATCTCATTATTATAATGAAAAATAAAATCCATAAAAGTAAAATTAACATGTTTGACCACCACAGCTGAAATCTCACAGATTTTGCTGGTCAAATGTTGGCAGATGTGCCTATGTGACATTCCCTATTAATGACTACATGACATGCCATACTGTACTGTAAACAAATAAGACAGACAAATACACAGACGCAAGTATATGAATAAACAAGAGTAATGTTCTTTGGCTGAGGAATTTCTCACAATGCATCACAAAGATCCACAGAGAGAACTCTGCAAACCTGCTTACTTGTACAGTATAATCCGTTTTTCACAGCTGCTAAAGAGTTTTCCTTTATGAAACAACTGGAGGTGCAGAATGTTGGCTGTAGAGGCCTCAGCTTGGACCCAAACGCTCTGCCCATAATGATAAAGATGACGATGACAGAGCGATACAACAACATAAAGCGGCAAGCCATGGCCACATGTGCATACTGCAGTCTCCATCATCACTGTCAACCAATGACTTATACAGTCTATGCTGTCAACAGTAGGAAAGAGCTGTAGTAAGTGCACGGCAGGGCGGCTGTGGAGGCTATGTCAAACATGAAAAGGGACAAAAGACGAAAGTCAAGTCAGTTTTATTGTCAATTCTTCACATGTGCTAGACATACAAGCAATTGAAATTACAATTCTTGCTGTCCCATGCTTAGACAAGATAGGAACGACATAGGGAAAAGACATAAGGAAAGACATTAAACATTAAAGTGAAAGAGGTGGCCCAAGCGCACACCAGTCCTCTGGAAGATCCCCTCCAGCTCAGGAGAACAGATGTATTTACTTCACACTCCTCAGATTCACAGCTCAATCGTGCCTGTGGCGGCGCTCTCTCCCCTGGCCTCGCCATCTCTCGCCCGCCCGCGTAATCCCATCATCGCAATGTGCGGTCACGTCCAGATGATTGTTACTGTCGCAAAGGACGTCTTCATCAAGGCCTAACCCTAATCAGATGTAATAAATCTGCATGTAATTTCCACTTCCCTAACTGCACTAATGGGTGGCGCGGTGAAAGGGAACTTGAGAGGGATGCTTGACAGTAATGAGGGAGGAGAGTGCAGAGCGCCAGCGTATTAAAGTCGCTAATAAAGATCTGCATGGATGCATGTGGAGGGCGGAGGGTGGGGGTGGGTGGAGGGGGATAACCAATCAGGCCTGCCCCTAGTCTTTTTGATTGTGCATACATAAATGGTGTTGCATAAGTAAATGATCAACCACAACAACATTTAGCAGTGCTAATTGGCAAAGTGTGCCACAACAAGCTAAAGGGAGTAATGGGAATTAAGTCTGGGAGATGAGAAGTGGTAACCTAACCCACTTTATCCATCACCGTAAGACCACCCATGCTGCCTCGTATAGTTTCATTTGAACAGCTATGTCCAGCTATAAAACTGATTATGCTGCCTCTGGCCAGATTCAAAGACAAGCCTATTATTTAAGAATTGTCTTTAACATCCTGTAGCGCCTGACAGCACATTTCCCTCACTGGAAGAGTTCTCCTCTCATGTACCTGCTAACGACTGCCCCTCACAGCCCTGCAATGTGAGAGTCACATCACCTCGAGGGTGGTAAAGGAAGACTCTCACCTCTGAAAGGGTGCAAAGATTCCACTAGAGGATAATAGTTTTATTGTGGATGTTTTTTTGTAACTGTAGCAAACACACGGTTGTCCTCACATCAACTGCTTAAATGTCTTGCACCATACCCCCCCCCCTCACCTCAACTATCCTACTTCCTTCCCCTGCTAGTCTTTGTTAGTCGTGTGTGTGTGTGTGTGTGTGTGTGTGTGTGTGTGTGTGTGTGTGTGTTTGTGTGTGTGTGTGCCACTTGCACCCCTACAGGCCAGACAGTGAAGGCTGAGTGTCTCAATCATGATATTTCAGTGATGTGAAGGTGTCTCTGCATTTTTATTTTGTCTCCCCTTCCCCTACCCCCTAACCCCCTCAACCTCCGCCATCCTCTACTAAAAAAAAACAATCCAAGGTGAAGAGGGCTGCCTGGACGGAGAGGAAGAGGAAGTGAACGACCAGCGGGTGAAATGTCTGAATAACCTGGCCACGGCTCAACTGAAGCTGGAGCAGTTTAGCGAGGCCCTCCACACCAGCCGTGACGTCCTCTTTGTGGACCCGCTAAACGTCAAAGCCCTTTTCAGAACGGGGAAGGTCAGTCGCTTTTTTTGTCATGTCGGCTCTGTAGTTTCACATTGAATTAGCTTTTCAAGCGGTGAAAAAAGCAACAGGTTTGACCTATGCTGTAAAAGGGGTCTGTATCGATTTTCTTCACAGCTCTTGTCGGACAAGGGTGAGTATGAGGAGGCTATGGAGTTGCTGAAGAAAGCCCTGAAACTGGAGCCAACAACCAAGGTGAGAGAGGGGACAGCTGTTGTCAACCTGACCGCCTAAATTCTTTCACATCTGGTTTGTCAGGCCGCCTGGAATTTCTTTGCTGCTGCCAATGCACACACTGCCCCGTTCCACTAATGTCTAGTAAAAATTTAATTAGCATGCAATGACAATGTGTAGTAAGTCTCACTTTGTGTATTGCAGTTATTGCAAGTGCAGTAATAAAAAAGCACTATAATTATTTTTCCCCCTGCTTCCTATCTTTGTTAAGGTCAAGTTATTAACAAAAATATCTGGACATCAACTGTACTGTTTTCCTAACTAGGCAAGGAATGGTATTTTTCATTTTGTAAGGACTATGGTTTCTTGCAGGCGTTCCCTCATTTTGGTTGGGTCACAGGATTTGTTTACACTACACGGTTCCAGAAATCTGTGTGGATCTTTGTGGAAAATTCATTTTTAACCCTCCTTGCAAAGACGGGTGTGCTTGAGAAAAACAGTTACGAGCTTCTATTTTAGTTACCCTCATGCCTGACAGTGTGAAGGGGGAAAAATAGGGAGAATATGATTTGCTTTTCCAAGAGAAAAAACGCTGTAGACACATAGTACTAGTACTATTTAATCTAGATGTGCCTAATCACACCCTGAACACGCCAAGAGGAACACATGTTTCTCATGATGTACCATGGTATCAATCCCAGACTTTGGAGCCGACGATGGTGTTGTTTGTTGGGCTGCTTGTCAGCTCCTGCTGACTCTGCCATAACCTGTTTCGTCATGCCCTGCTACATACACACGCCAGCTGAACCAGGACCAACCAAGACTTAAACTGTATGATGTCTGCCTTAATCACACCTAAAATGCACAATAACTCTTTTAGCACAGTTTGATAAATGTGATATGTCTTGTGTTGATTTGATAAATTGGACTTCTTGAGTAATTCAAAAGTAATATAGTAGTTCTGTCTTCTCCTGGTGCCTGTGGCAGTGGTGTTTGAAAGTTATGGTTCTGAGAACACTATTGTCAGCACCAGAATTACAGTGATTATAAAAATAGCAACTGCAAGGTCAACCGCTTGCCTTGACGAGATGAGGGATCTGCTTTGAGTCTAAGGCAGCAAGAGGGCCTTCTAGGAAAAGAAGGTTCATAAACTTATAGAAACCACACTTAGTGGTAAAAGATGTATCCAATCCCCTTTCATGTTACATTTGTCTTGTCTTTGTCCAAAGATGCAGTCACAAAAAATAAGTACATGCAGAAACCAAAAAGACAAATAATACATAAAAAACAGTAAGACTAATTGCCAGTAACGACATAGAATCATGCCTTAAAAACAGCCCATTAAAAGTCTTAACTAGTCACAGCTTCTTGGGTGTTTGGCTCCTTGTTTTTGACGGAGGGAGTGAGATCCACCACGACCTCATCTACCCCCCTCATCCTGAGCTGACCTGCCGCACACACTCTGCTAGTGGTGAACTAGCGTCGTCTAGACTAAACTAAAATATCTTATGTTTTTGTAATGACACCCTTGTCTCCAGTGGCAGAGGAGAGAAAAAAAACATTCACTTAAGACAAATCCCTAAGAAATAAGGAGGGAAAATAGTCCCAGGATACATATTTTTCAGTGAGACGTGTTACATTGGGAAAAAAGAAAATGAACAAAGGATAAAGGTTTTTCACCTTCATATTGGATTTTAATACAACACTAAATCTGAGTGTGGGGGCAAATCTACAATGGCAAATAAAAATACAGTGCATTGTGTGGAAAAAAGGCTAGAGGTACTATACAGTATATACCTCTGGTTTAATGCACATGAGACCATAAAAAATTATTGCTCAATAAAGTCAGAATGTTTCTTAAGTATCTGCAAAAACTGCAGATACTTAAGACTGGAATTTTTTTTTTAAATGACTTTTCCCAAAACGTGAAATGATTTATTACCACTGAGTGCAAATGGTATTTAAAGACTCTGTCTGTTGGCTCTGTCTATTAGGAACATTAAAATCCAACAGCAACAAAATATAGCAACAATAACAAGTATGTGAACCTGTTAATAAAGATCTGACTTGGACCTCCTTCCTGGATATTGCTCTCTTTAAAAAAACAAAAAAGGATAAATAAAACATCCCTGCAGTGCAAACACAGATACAGAAAGTATTCTCCCCACAGCAACTGCTATGTTGTAAACCACAGTTATGAAAGTGCTTAACACTGAAACCAGTATTTTAATACAGCAGTCTGATTTGCAATCATGGCTGTGTCCATGTCCACAGATGAATGTTAGAAAATAAAACTGAATACAATGCTCAATTCTTCACCTTTGTTTACATTAGTATCAAGATGCTCAGTATTTCACAATCATTGCTCAAATAAAGGGGCAGACTGTGCTTGTGTTATGTCAAGGAAGAATGTGAATAAAGGGAACAGCCATCAATTTGCCAACTTCATAAAACCAAAATAACCTTCAGGGACACAATGAAACTCTCTGGCTGATGATAAAACAGCAGCTGTATCCGTTTGCAGGTACTAATTTCCAAATTCACACTGTTTTGACCATTACATCAGATTATGGTCCTGCCATGGCTGAACTGAGGTTAAGTGCGGACACACACAAGGAGCTCTGCCTTCTGCTGTTTTAGTACATAGGCCTGCTGTGTCTTGTGGAGCCATTATTCAGCTGTAGTCCCTTCTGATCCTATACAGTGTACTATGCTGCCATCTTTTGGTCAAAATACACTTGTGCAAATATACAGTTGAAAGGATGCTTTTATGGTTTTCCCCATGTCTGTTGTGTGTTATGAAGCTTTTGTACAAATGAACTGTGTGATAAGTTGCAAAGAGGACAAGGTAAACCATCTTCCCCACTAGCTGTTCATGCTGCACGCATATAGTTCTGTGACCCAGGCCTTATCACAAAATAAATGCTTTTTGTCAAAAAAAAGCATTTTTATCAAATGCTTATTTGTCTTTTAATACATGCATGTTATCACCAAAACGAGATAACATGGTAACAAGCTTTTATCACTGTCAACTACGTTATTGGTATTTACAAGATTTTAAGTAGCTAGCTTGCTAGTTTTAGAAAAATAATGCTGTGTTAACAGGTGTGTGCTTACCCCTTTTGTTGTCAGTACTGTGTGTTGGTGCGTTTGACAGTGACATTGTAAATTCTCATGTTCTTTCTCTCATTCGTCACAGGCCATTCATGCTGAGCTATCAAAGCTTGTAAAACGACAGTCTGGCGGAAATGACACGCAAAAGTGGAAAGCTAAACCAGCTCAGATGTTAGGGGACAATATTGCACCCTTCGTGATTACTCCCAAAAAGAAGCCCTCAGTAAGTGAATGAGCACAGCCACTGAGGAAAGGGGGTCACCATTTTGCCAAACATAATTGAAGCCTTCTATAGCTCTTGTGTTGTTGTTTTTTTTGTTGTTGCAGGGAATTTCTTGGAAATTTCTGCTTGGTGCTCTGGTGGTGGCCTTGGGCAGTTTAGTGACATCAGTGGTCCTGACTGCAAGAAATTAACTCACCTAAGCTACTCTCAAACTCCTGTAACAACTGCCAAGAGGGAGAAAGTGCACTGTCCCACTGTAGTGTCTGTGCCCTATTAAGTTCTAATGTTGACTCACACCGACACATGCAACGTAGAATGTACTGACTGCACTTGTAGGCACAAACCACACTTTTGGGAGTTACATTCATTCTGCTTTTCTTCTGTGCTTCCATCCTCAACCACAAATATGGTACACACACCTTTCAAGAAACACTCCATGTGTTTTATTCTGATCATGTCATGCAATTCCCTGTCCAAAAAAACTAGTCTATGTCACATAGCAAATAATTTAACTTCATGCAACTAGGAAGCACAGGGATAAAGATGGCATCGTAGAGGAGGTGATTCTTTAAAATAGCTTGCAATTTATAAGGACCAAACCGATAATTTATTTTGTTTTATTTTTTTTTCTATCTGACATTTTAGGTAAAGAAAGCTAAACCATAGTCTACTAATTGAAATGTGTGTATGTTTTCCAAAACTGTTTTGTTACATGTTCTTTGGAGCACAATTGTATATGAATTCTGTTGGAAAGTATTCCTAATAAAATGTGGTAGACGCAATAAACAATTAAAAAATACAAACCACTGACTCACTGTTCGTTTTGGTAAGTCTGCCATGTTTTTGGTCTTGTTCTCTCTTACTGGTGTGTGATAAGTCTATCAGAGCAAAAAGGGACAGCAAGACAAATGAGGGAATAGTAGTCAAATGAGAGAATTTCATTCAAATGTATAACACATTTCTTTTTATGCAAAGGCGGCCCTTTCAAGACTATATTGACCCTAGTCTGTCAAAGTTGAAGAATTACCCAGAAGAACAGAAAAAAAAACAAAAAAAAACAAAAAAAACATTACTTTGTTTATAGCTTCTGTGTTGGGAAGGGGACATAATGTAATGACATCTGTCTTTAGTGTAGGCAGTATTTTCTAGTATAGCCCGTATTTCACATTGCATACATGTGTGGTGCACTATTGTGCATGACTAATTACCACAGACTGTATAACATGGTTTTATCCAATCGGATAGCGCTTTCTAGAAGCGAGCTTTTCTCGCGATACCGGTTTATTTTCTTATATCAGCAACAACCACCAGCGTAGCGCTATTGGGAAAACGACGCTAACGTTAGAGAGCAGCCCTTTGGGTGAGCTTATCTAGAAAGCAAAAAATAAAATAACCAGAAATGACGAGTAAGTACTACTACTTGGACAAACATATTCAGGTTATTTATCCCAGTCGTCGGAAGGATGCACAGGACTTGTCGGTACCAATTTGTGAGCTAGCATGTTCTTGAGCTAATGTTGCTTGGGCAATAGGAAGTGGCTAATTATGAAGCTCTGTAGTAGCCATAACGCAGATACATTCCAAAACAATTATTTAACTTTATTGAACCAAAACATTTAAAGTCGGTGTCTGTCATCAGGAATGTAGCAAGTCACAGATTATACGTCCAATATTTAAGCAAACTGAACCACCCTTTAGTGCTGGACACATCACGTTAGCAAACTGTGCTAACGTTTGTTTACTCGGGTAAGGTTAACTAGCTAGCTAGCCTTACTCTCTTCTACTGTCTATGAGCCTTACCAACCAAGCTTCTGAATCGGTCATGCACTTCCATAGTGTATGTACCGCAGTTATACCTCTGCATACAAACATAAATACTTGGGCTTTTACTAACTGTCCTTAATTGTCTGGACGGAGTTGATTTCGTGAGGTAATGTACTGTAGTCAGCGACGTGATTAGCAGGTACTACTTCGATAACTGGGAGTGTACCATAGGTGCTATAATATAAGCTTAGTGCACAATTACCATCAGTCTATGCGTTCTGTAGGGGGAAACCAGCGTGAACTTGCCCGCCAGAAGAACGCGAAGAAGCAGAATGACCAGGGCAAGGGCAAGCGCAATGAGGACGGCCTGTCGGCTGCTGCGAGGAAGCAGAGGTGTGCATCCATGCGTGTTATGTTGACCAGCACAGAGCAGTCAGTGGGTGAAGTTGGTCAGCTTTTAGAAAGCCTACATTTTAATTCCAGAAAAACGCAGTGTGCTTTCAGTGATCACATCATTATAATGCTGTGCATCACAAAGCATGAAGCCTGCAGTTCAAGCCACCATTCTATAAATCTTGGAGAAATCATGACCATTGAGGCAATGATAAAATAGTGGAGAAGCAACACTGTCTCTGGTCTGGTTTCCCCCTGTATGATTTAAAAGTGTTATTTTCTTCTTTGTTTTAAAGGGATGCTGAAATAATGCAACAGAAGCAGAAGGCAGCAAACGAGAAGAAGGACACAAGTACAAAATAGTCAAACTAACACAGACCCTTTTCTCACAAGATCACCTTCGGTTAATGTTACCCTATGTGACTGATGAGAATAGATTTGGGTACTGTCGTGTTAAGGTTCCAGAAAGCAGACCATTGTTGTATCCTTTTAACTGTGGATTTTTGTTGTGTCCCTTCTTATGAAGCAGACTCTTTGGTTGAACGAGGATTTGGCCATTTTTTCACCATAGTGCACAGGTCTTACTTTTCTTGATCAGTATTTTACAGTGTAAACAAAAGCTGCAAGAATTACAGACCACTCCATTGTTTGCAATGATCCCAATCCTGTATTTTTGTAACCTCTCCCCCTTCCCATCCCGAATTGTAATAATGTAATAAAGTGTAAATCTTTAGCGCACCTTTCTGATGTCTTTTTTTAATTTATTCCAGCACAATTTAGTTGTTTGGCACCAGATAAAGATGTCAGTGAAGCCACACCCTGCCAGTTTTGAGATGTTAAAGACTATTTTCTGTTTGCTGTGTGTTTCTGTACTTAGCTTGATGCAGGGATGACCCAAGTGAAGAGTGATTCAAGTGTGATGAGATGGCAAATTGAGGCCATTTGAATTCTACTCAGGATTCTACTCTATAACAGTACAGTAACAGAATAATAGTAGAACCCAGCATTTCAGTCACAGGTTCTGCCAGACATAAAGTGGGGACAAGGGTGGTGGTGTGTAGTGTGTATGCATGTAGTGTGCCAGTAGTGGAAACATGGCTACGAATGATCAAGTATTGAGAAGGTTTGTGTTTCAATGTGGGCTTCTAATTTCAGAAACTGACACCAGTTTGACACAAATGTATGGTATTCCCAAAGTCGTTCAGTAGGCAATGAAATCAGATCTTGATGTATAGAGACACTCATCCTTTGGACTTAAATTTAAAAAGAGGGAGAAATTCAGGTTTTAAATTAAATTTATTTTGTTCAGCTGATTAAAAAAATACTACATAACAGTCCTTACACTAATTTGTACAACAGTGAAACATGTAAACTGGTGCAAGTGCCAATACAGAACAATACATCAATTGTGTTGTGCATTAGACAGTTAAGGGTACATAAAATCAGTGGTTCTGAAACGTAAACATCACAAACTAGATTTAAAAACATGCATATTTTGTGCAGGACATGCAGGCTTAATATAAAACATTGCTGTCAAAGGATGTATTAAAACAATTTTTGTAAAGTGCAAATTGTCACTACATTGCATCCCACAGTTGTTATTTGCTTAAATTCTCTTTAAAAATAAAGGGGGGTCTTGTATAAAATTTTCTGTTCCAAATGCACCACAGGCTTTGGGATCTCTCTTCAACCCCGGTCTCAAAGGAAAGCAAAACATTTGTAACATGCATACCATCGTATGCCTCTTGCAATGCAGCTACATCTCTTCTGAACTGTCATCTAATTTCAGAAAGGATACAAAATACAGTTCACTGCACGGTATCTATTGTGCTGTGCTGCAGCAGTTCCCAAATGCCTTCTTCCGACCCGTCTGGCCTAGCCTGATGAAGCTTTCCGACTGTCTCCTTATGTTCACGTGTTTCTTCACCTCCCTGTGTACGACAGACAACACATGTCACAGCACTGACCAAGCTCAGTTGTGTGCCAATAAGAAGGGGCAGTGACTGATGGATGTCTTACCTTGCCAAATGGAGTACGGCCTCAACAACATTGGTTCCCTCTTTGGCGCTGGTCTCACAGAAAAGGGCATTGTAAGTCTGGTAGGGCAGACACAGTGTGTTATACAAGACAGCCACAATTTTTTCACAAGTTTTCACAGGCCATATTTATAGGTATGTGATATATTTTATTGGCTGCATTGGAACTTAAAAGGTAAAAGGTTACACAGAGGGTTTACTAATAACTAGGCCCTACTAATGTTCTGTATTGGCTTAAAAAAAAACAAGAAGCATAGGTATTATGGCAGAATAGTTTGAGAGCAGTCTGCTACTCAGCTAAGTACCATGCAAAAAAAAAAAAAAAAACACCAGACAGTCAAGTTGGCCCTGATGTCGGCTTGCTAATGACCTGACTGGCACCTTTTGGTGATGCACTTTGTGATGTGGTGCTGTCGCAGCTTTTCTTAAAAGCATTTTTATGGGCTATTCCACCCAGATATCAAAGTGCATTGTACAGGACCTGGATGGCTACTGAGACTTTGGTTACTTGGGTTAATCGGTCTTTCATATAATTATGAACTAAAATTATACCAATACGCATCATAAAAACGACTCAATGTTCTAAATTGTCATAATATATTAAATTTAGGGGATAGGTGAGAAAACCAGATGACTGTAAATGTGTCTGTACTGGGTGCCCCAAAAAAGTTCACACTGAAATTAAAGTTTAAAAATAAATAATGAATCATCCGTAGACTGTTTTCCTAAATACAACTGCACTTGCAACATCTACTCAAGGTCTGAGGCCTTTCTTACCATGGCCAGCTTCTCTCCATGCACTGAGCTCACACAGTTTACCCCAGGATTTTCATCTCGCAGGTCGACCTTGTTACCAATCAGACAACAGGGGATGCTATCTTCTGTTGAGTCCTGAAAGCACAACAATTTGTATTCAGCCAGTAGTCATTCATTACACCAGTCTCAGCTGAACATTCTGTAAGGCAAGGCTGTGCAATGTACTTTGGTACCTAATAAATAAATCTTCAGTTATTTAGCCAATGTTTTTGCGAAATACTGTTACTAATAATAGCAAGTATAACCCAAGCTTGTTGGTCTTCAGTGGACCCACCTGAATCTGTTGCATCCAGTCCCTGACATTGAGAAAGCTGCTCTCGGAGGTGACATCATACAGGAGCAACACCCCATGCGCTTTGCGGAAGTAAGAGCGGGCAATGCTCCTAAACCTTCAAGCGTTACGGGAACAGGGAAGAGTTACAAAATTATGGTGGCTAATTCTCAGTCACGGGGACCTTGGTTTTGGCAGACTTTATTTCACATTCATTTCATCATCAACTTCTTAAGCTTGTTTTGAAGAGCACTGCTGAAGCACAGGCCCAGAACATAATGAGGCATTGCAGTGCTTTGTATTTTTGCCTAGAATATCAGTGGTGATGCTAGTGTAATGACTATTACTATTACTGTCAGAGGTTGAGGTCCTGTCTCCAGAAAGTGAAAACTCTGTAGCTATTTGTTTACTCTTTAGAGTCAAATATGTGGCAAACAGGTAGCTAGTGAAATCACCTGTGGTAAATGACAGGCAGAAGAAATACATATCAGGGTTTTTACTTTCTGATGCTGGGATCTTTAACTCTGATGCCTGTTGGGTTGTACATCAATACCTTATATTTTAGGTGTCGTTATACATTAAAGAAGGCAAGTGTCAAGGCAAAGCCATTTTCTTGGTAAAGTTTTAAAGATTTAAAGATAAGTGATGAGCAACCTGGATTCAGAAGTTACCATCTGAAACCACACATGCCAGATCACTTAATCCTACCTGTACATTTATTACAGGCGAGTTCCATAAATCACTCTTCTACATTAGCGGAAGGGTTGTGCTAATTAGAATCAGCTCATTTAGTGAATGCTTTGAACAAATGATGCTGGATTTTAGCTTCTAACGCCAGGTTGCTCATCACTGATTTACAGTAACATGTCTGAGGACTGTTTTGTAATTATGACTACCCTCTCTTGGTAGTTGTGTACCTTTCTTGTCCGGCTGTATCCCAGATCTGCAGGGTGGTTCTCTCTCCGTCTACTAGCATCTTCTTGATCTGGAAGTCCACCCCTTTAATTACAGTCCCCAAAGGATGTCATTTTGCACACATAAACTGGAACATCTATTTTGTTTTTCACCACCATATGACAGAACTCTGACCCCTTGCAGCACTTACCCAATGTGGTCTGAATATCGCCTCTGAATTCATTTAGACTTAGACGCAGTAAGAAGCTTGATTTGCCTGACCCAGCATCCCCTGCCAGAACCAGCCTGTACATTGGAGCCGGGCCATTGGACTCCAGCAGGTTTGTCTCCAGAGGCTGCTGAATGCAACAGACTTTTGAGCACAATGCTTTTCTATTATCCTTATAATCCATATACAGCATGCACATGCACTTTGGTAGAAATATCCTGTGACTACAGATACGGCTGTTTTGGGCAAAGTGGCAAAACATTGAAAAAAAACATTCGTATGTCAAGTAAAACAAGGTTGCAAGATATGCAAACCAAACTGTTGACGTTTTTCTGTGCCAAGCATCTGTAGCAATGGTAAATGAATGAAATGCACTAAACATCAGCATAGAACATCAGTGTTGACACAGACGTAGACTTAGACATCAGTGTTGGTGTGTTGACTGGTGAGATGTACAACTTGGAGAAGATAGTCTTACCTTATGGAAAGCTGACAAACGTCTTCTTACCGATGAGGCAATTGAGCTCACCCTGCTGGGTGCTTCTGATGCCCCTGCCTCAGACTTTGTCTCAACTGCCTTAAAGAAAAAAAAGTACAAATTCTTAAAAAATTAAACCTTATCCCCTTCCTAAATGACACCATCTCTGATGGAACACAGTTGTTCCTACCTCTATCTCAGATGGGACATAGGAGTAACTATGGTGCACCGTTTCCACAGAGTTTCTGCTGTCTTCGCTGTCAAAGTCGCTGCCCGAGTCATCCACATCCATGGACAAGGCCACACCACTGTCGAGGTATTTCTGGGCCCAGCTTGCCACATGTGCATAGCGGGGCTGCAGGGCATCCACAGCCATGTGCACCTCTTCACCAGCAAAACTACCCAGGAAGGAGTACAGCACGTTTGAAAACAACACCATGGTTTCTGTCTGTTTCGGGACTGATGTGCTGGATGTATATTTCACCTGTTGTGGTTTAACGTGCTCTGACGAAGGGGCTTCATCTTTCGGGCTGGGTTGTCCAACTTTGGTGAGAGCTGTAAAAAAAAATTGACATGCTTGCATGCATGATGGTGACCACATTACAACTGGCTTTTGGGGCACACCCTGCCACCACCAGGGCCACATAACCAACCCAAAAACAGAGCTATTGTGAGAGAGCTATTCAGATTAAGCACTAAATCCCACCCATTAATTTCTTTACAGGTGCGCTTCTGTACCCGTGTCATTCTCCAACAAGGTACAGTTGGCTGGATATTTTCTATGTGATACCAGAATAGAAACTCTTACACTTCTTTTACTGGAGGCTGCGTCATTTACCAATGCGGAGCGTAGTCCATTGTTGCTGTCATACAACTTCTTATTCATTTCCCTTCACAATCAAAAGACATAAATAAATACATCAGAACCGGTAACCTAATAATGAAAAAGAGTACCAAAAGAGAAAAAAAATTGTCAAAATGGCACCTTACTGGAGGATGTTCATATGACTTGAGTATGACTGGTACTCCAACACCATCTTCTTTAATTCACTGGTTTCCCTATGAAAAACAAGTTAGGGGTGCACCAAACATAAAGACCATCAGATAATTTTTCTGTCAAAAAAGTCATTTACAACATAATGCTGGAAACACCTTATTTTGTGTCAATGTCCAACACTGGGAAATCTATTCATTGCTTTGATAGTCACCCAAGATGGCCTGTCTCATACTTGTCACTTATCTAGCACTGTAATTACACACCGATTTCTTTTACTTCTCGTAAAGGAAAAGCATAGCACTTAGCACATAGACAGTAATAGTAGGAGATGCAGCAGTAGTGTTATGGTTATTCATCTCTGTTTTCCACCTCTGATGCTGAAGCTGTTGGTCTGTAAAAGCATTCTTAAGCTTGTCCAGCTCGACCTGAAGAATGGAGATGTTCGTCTGGGCCTTCACAAGACTGGTCCTTAGCTCCTCCTTCTCCTACAATGGTGATATCAATAACAAGTGTCCTGACAAGGTCCATTCTTTCATCTCTGTGCCAACAATGGAACTACCAGTTGTAGAAAAAAGGGAACTAAGAAGACTATGTTAATCAACATGGACGCTAATCAACATGGTTACCTGAGACATTTCATTAAGCTTATTTCTCAGCTTGTCCACGTCTTCCCTTGAGTTATTCATCTCCATCTCCTCTTGGTATTGCTGCACACATTATAAGAGAAATGAGTAAACTGCTAAACATGTATTCAATCAAATGTTTACTTTAAGTCCAATACATTCTGACATACATAAATTTTGCATTTCCAGGGAGTCATTTTTGGACATAACCACAAACACTAGGACAGTGTCCGAAATGTTCACTCTTTCACTATATAGTTCACTACATTGGGTGTCCCTTACATAGTGCACTATAAGGACGACATTTGACGACTAACCCAAATTAACACCCTAGTTTTCACACCTCTGATCCATCATTAATGGCATGGTCTGGCAACCATTACAATAAGTTTGGGTTTTTTAAATATAAGTCTGTTACATGCGGTTGTCATCAATACTTTAGATATGATTAAGAATACAGGGTGGTCGTCAAATGTTGTCTTTCAGGGAGAGAGTTAGTGCAGACTCTTACCCTTGAGAGCCTCTCCATGGCAGCCTGCAGGTCGGCCACTTCGTTCTCGTGCTTCCTCTGCAGAGTGGCAATGCTGCTTTCCAATTTTCTCTGTTCCTGTGGTTACAAAAAAGAAAAAAAAACACCCAGGAGAAGAGTTGCTTTCACATACACCAGCCCAACAAAGAGGCCTTAACAGGATTTATAGAGAGACCTTTGTGAGCACAAACCCCCACTGCCCAGCTCTACAGCCCAAGTGCAGGAGCTATTCCCTTGAGCTTAGGAATGCAGGTAAACCTCGACAAGGAACACATGACTGACTGTGGGTGCTTGCTGCTGATCGCAAGCCCAGTTATTGTTCTTCAGAATTTAAAGGTAGCTTTTTTTCCTACCTAGTAAGTATTGACTTTACCACAACATTAAAAATTAGTTCTCTCTTTAAATCTTACTTTAAATGATTTACAGTTTGTCTTTACATACTACACAAACAAGACATGAAGGTCTTAACTTTCTCCGTTTCTCAGGAGCTCACCTCTTCTCTGACCCTCTCCTCAGTTCGATGAAGTTGCACCTGTAGGTCCTCTTCCAGTTCAACCAGTTGGCTTGTGTTCATCTCCTCCGTCCTGATAGTCAACACAACCAAAGTCATCCACTAGTAAGTGTACAAAGGAGGTAAATAAAACCACTTTTAGTATGATGGCAATAATGAGGTCTTACCCCGCACAAGTACAAGAACTGGTTATTCTATAAATCTACACCAGGAGTCCATAAAAACACTAGATTTTGAAAACATATCCTTGTCGCAGTCTCTTGTCCCTCCCGGGGGACTACTTATAATGGCATTCCTTGAACGGCTTGGCTAACTCTGGGGAAAATAGTCTCTCCTCTGAAAAGGGGATACTGTGCCAGTGTGCCATAGCCATGTGACTGTACTTTACCAATCATTAATGAGTGAAGGAGGGACTTTGAGTTACTGGTCACAAATATGCAAGATACTGTACGGTACATAATGAGAACAGTGGTACATTTAGCACAAAAACTAACTTCATTAATATAGGCTGCCTTGTAAAAACATGTTTGAAAAGCATCCTTTCACATGGCCTATTGCAAACTGTACTTTCTGGACAGACTGGTGAGACAGTTTTACAGCGACTAATTATACATCTCCTGAGTTAATTATTCTGCTCCAGGTACCATGAAAGGACCTGGTGAGGTGAAGACAGAGTAGAGAGCCAGGGAAATAATTTCCAGACTTCCTTTTTCCCTGTACGACACGATTCAATTTCACTTACAGAAAGGAACTGTGTGGAACATGACATTAGTAAAAACCTGAGACAACCCCACCTCTGCATTCACTACTTGAAGTGTAACCACAAGCAGCACTTTGGCTTAAACCCCCCCCCCCCCCACACACACACACCTACTGCAGTGACCCACATATCACAATGGTGAATTTAGCACATCAGACTCTTCCAGGAGCTTAAAATCTGAGTCACAGACACACGTCTATGGAATTGGTTGCTGCTGAGAAATTGCATCAGCTCAAGTCAATAGCCTACTCTTTTAAAAAGAATGTCTGTTCTGCTTCTGATACAGCAGGAGCAACTTAGAATGCATCTGCCATGCAATATATACAGAGCCGAAAATGACACCTGTGCAGTGGGTAACGTCTACAATCTAACAGGTAAACATACTGTAGATCAGAGTTAAGAGTCACATGACAAAAGCAAACTGCACACAAGCTCCAGTGTGTATTAAGAAACACACAAATTCGAACTTCCTAAAGGCTGCTTACAGGACACATAGTCAACATGAATACCCAGGATATGCAGGCGAATTACATACGGAACTGTAAGGCTATGACATCACATTATACCAGCTTAAACAAGCAATCCACACAAGACTTAGACAGCTGACTCAAATACTGATTAGATCATTGCATGTAATATTACATCATAAGCATAATGAGTCAGATGTTAAGCTTCTGTAACTAAATGTATGCTTCCTGATTATAACATTACATTTAGCAGACGCTTTTATCCAAAGCAAAACAAAGGGGGACATAGTAAGCTAACAGAGGTGTAGATAAACACAGAGTAAACAGACTTCACACATACAGACAACATACATGTGCCTTAAGTAAGCTTCCGGGAGCAGGGACACTTCAGACACACGCACACCCCTACACACACAGGCTTATACAAGCACGAGGCACCTAGGTAATGAGTTGGTTAGTAGAGATTAGTTTTGTTAGGAAGGAAAGCAGTCTCGGAAATGAAGGGTCTATGATCGATGTCACCCATGGGTTATTTTATCCATGCTCTATATGCCTGAAATCTTGCAGGACAAGAACTGCCCTTTTTCAAGCTACAGGTGCTTTTGATAAGTTGGAGGTGTTTCAAAAGAGGCTCCTTTTCATAGACTGGTGTCACACTACTTAAAAATCTGTCTCAGTCAGATATTGCCTACTGTTTACAACTGCTGAGAAATAATGTATATATATATTTTTTCATTTTCATTCATCCTTTGTTTAACCAGGGTAGTCACGTTAGGACAGTAGTAGTAATAGATAATTGATGCTGGAGTCCTGCTTAGCTTCTTCCTTTCTTTCCCCACCTCCTTAGGCTGGTTTCAAGCTGCTCATTCTCCAGGCGCTGGTCTCTGCTCTCGTTGACCAGACTCTGGACAAGTTCCTCATACTGCTGCAGTAGCTGGCTATTAGAAGACGCGTGGATCTGTAGGTACAGCTCACCGAGTGGATCCCGTAACCTGGAGACAAGAGCCAGAGGAATGCTTCAGACACATCTATTGGACAGTTTCACACAATGGGCCTCACAGTAAACACATCTCTTCAATGTCAAAGACTACTGACAATCTTCCTCTCTACTGTGCTGTGCTTCCATTTCATCTGCAAAAAACTGCCCATGCCATTATGACAGCTTGATAACTTTATGTACACAGTCATTCAACAATTGAGGGGGAGAATACATTATTCAGCCATTTTCTAAAGGAGCCCCTTCAGTCTTTTTGTGATAATCACGTGACTCATCCACTGACAGAGAACCCCAATTTTGATGCTCACAGGTAAATTTAAGGAGTTTTACCTTCCCAAAAAGTAAACTACGTCGCCGTCCAGCGAGTTTTCAAATTCGTCCCAAGGGGTGACTTGACTTTGCAAAGAATCCTCGAGTGAAGCCAAGTTAAGCGTCTCCGAAACATCATGAAAACGCGAGGAAAAGTCGCTGTAATTGATACTACCATCTGCGTCCACGTCGAACTTGTTAAATAAAGTCCTGATGTCCTCGGTGGGAACATTAAGCTCTCGACAAACAACGTTGAAATCTTCGAACTCGATTCGCCCAGATCTATTTACATCACAAGCAGAAAAAAGCCTTCGAAGGTCTGGTTTATCCATTGTAGAGCGTCAAGTTGTCTTATCTTTATTCAAAATCAGGTTTCACTTACTTTCTTTAAATCCTACTTTAAAAACTACATCAACTGTGACACAAAATAATCACAGCCCGTATCAGTAACAACCATAAAGCAAAGCCCTTGAAAAACAAAGTACAACAGGTAAGCTCACGACAACATTTGTCACACAGGTGGATTTGCTAGGAGCCATGACTTCACCAGACGCCATCCCTACAAAAAAAAAGAGGATGTTTGAGATGTCTATGCACACTATTGGGCCATGACATAAATGGGCGGGACTAGAGCAAGTTATGGTACATTGCGTGTACAATAAAGTATTTTATCATGTGATTTCCACTTCTTCTGAAGTGCAGGAATATTTATAATGTATTGTTAATTGTTAAAACATTTAAAAAATTAAATATTCAAAATGGAATGTTGATATTTTGCAATTATTGTTTTTTTAAATGTACATTTGTCAGTCAGTTTGTCATAATATATAAATATGTTTTTGTTTCTTGACATGGTGATCTTTGTTTGTCTGAGCATGTTGTTTTTATGAAGACTTGAAGGAGTCACACACAAATCAGTCAGACAGGCTAAATAATATAGAGGCCATTCCTTTCTTGGCTTGTTATTTTTCTTTCAGGTGTGGACACTACTGTTATCTGAACCATGCTTTCCTTTTAGGCTTATGAATGTACTTGTGACTAAATCACCACACCCTGAATTATTCAAATTAAAGTATAGCTTTCAAAATATGCAGGATACTGCATCTTGATGTGAATCACAGTGATTTTCATTTCAATAATCCTATCCCTTTATATGGGCCATGGGGTCAATTCTCAATAGGGGCAACTGTGGCAACCAGCTTGGAAGAGGTGAAAGCTATGAAGCAGCCAAATCTTCTCCCAGCTCATGGGTTGAGTGAGACTCTGTTGGTTTTAAGCTGAGTCGCTCTACAAACAACGCCACCACACCCCACCCACACTTAAAGGAGACTAATGTGTTGACAATGGATTCTGCCACTGTTAACTTTTAACTATAGCGCTGCCTAAGATAGCCAAAACAATAGGGCACACTGCATACGCACTATGGGTGGTGATGTTATGGGTTGGGAATGGACTAGAGAAGAGGAAATTCATGATCCCTCTGCCCATTTAAGGAACTGTTACCATGACATTAAAGTTATTGTGTGAATGAAAATTTTACAACCTCCATGACTTTAAAAAAGAGAAAAAGGTGCAGTTATTTTGCATTATTTGACGTAGGTATAAACACATTGCTTGTACTACACCACACTGTACTTAAATGTAATATAATGTTCAGTAATATGTTAAGTGCTCATGGCCGTGTAGATGAAAACATTGCATAACATAGACACATAATCTAAGCCACACTGTTGTCGATTTAACCTGCTAGTGGTTGAGGCTGCAAGGAACCTAGACATAATCTAGGAGCTAGCCTGTGCCAATTCACACCCAGGGCCGGTTTGGTCAGACGCTACACAATGAAGAGTTGCATGCTTTGGGGATTTCTTCCTCCTGCCTCTATTTGACACACAAACAAGCCATGCAGGTAGCAAGTGAAAATTATGAAAGTATGTGGGTTGTATGTGTGGTTTTTATATTATTTGCAGTGTGGAGAGCAAACATGCAAACTTCCCAAAGAGGATGCACTCAAAAAGGAGATACTTTTTCAAATATATATTTTATCTGTTTTATTTTAGAAAATTAAAATAAAGTGCTTTTTATGTACAGTATAATAAAACAACAGAAACAGTAGTGATGTATAATACAAAAAAAAACATACATTACACAACAGCTTTTTGTACAATGGCAGCTCAATTTACAAATACACCTTTACATAAAAGTTTTACACAACGTCAACAATGAGTCCGACAGACTTGGCGTGCTTTTGCTGACCCTCCTCGCTGGAGTGCTCGAGCTCGAGTTCAATTTCGAGTTTGAGTCTTCACTAGGGAGGATGGCTGGTAGCATCCTTAGTTTGGCTCACTGAGATCGAAAACCTCACCACAGTTCCATAAAGATGTGTCTGTCACTGAAATACCACCTGGTTTGAGGAGAAACAATAAAATTATCTGTGAATCGTCTAAGCATTATATTATAGTTTTTGTACTGCGTTGGATTGGATCAGTGGATGAGCAGGTTGAAGCCAAATTTGTTTACAATCACCACAGGATATTTCATGTACCGCTGCATGTTTTTGAACAGCAAATGAAAGACAAAGGTAAAAAAAGAAGACATAAAAATATATTTTGAAGTCATATTTCTTTGTGCTTCAATAATGGTTTTGTGTTTGTTAGTGTGCAGGCCTCTGTGGATGCATGCACTATTTGGTGTGTGTGTGTGTGTGTGTGTGTGTGTGTGTGTGTGTGTTTGTGTGCCTCGTTGTGATTAGTGAACATACTAGTATGTGTGTTTGCAGTACGCAGTATATGGGGGTATAAACTCTAGATAGATTGAAGGTTTCTATGCACAGTAGATACATTGCCAGTGGTGGACTGTTGTACAGGCAGTCTTCCAATTTACAGTGATTTACGACAATAAACTGCTTTAAAAAATGATAAAACCAAAGAAAGAATATTTATTCATTGGATCTATTGTGCAGTTACTGGCCACAATGGAAAGGCATCCACTGAAATATATTTTGAATTTCATAATCTTGAGCAAGCCTGAATGACGTTTCTGGTCTACAACCTAATAGCATGCAATTGACGAGGCTGCTATTTGGTTAACCTGATCATGTTGTCACAAGGCTAGAAGCATATATTTGATGTCCCAAGAGAGACAGCCTTGGAGTCGTAAAATGTCACTTGAAGGCATCTTTAGAAATGATAACATGAAAAGAACCTGCTACAGAACTGTAAAAAACTTTCCACATTCTCAACTAAGGCTTCCCAACATTCTGTGCAAAAACAATGCATTGGGGTAAAAAGCAGCATTTTGCTGTTCACTTGCCCCTAGACTACAGAAACCTTCCATTTACAACAGCCCCCACAAATACAAGAAAAATGTACATATATACATATCATCCCCATTACAGTCTCATAACAGTATCGCCCAAAATATATGCAACCACAATATCCTTTTCTCTTAGCTTGCTCCGTTTTGAGTGAGCGTGTACCAAACGTCAGTTGAAGAGACATGAAGTTTTAAAGGATAAATAATCCTCCTGAATGGTAATGATTATTTCAACAGCACTGTTGACAAATTTAGGTATGTCTATGTTTAAATGTTTATCTCACAATCTGCCACCTTTCAACTAAAAAGAATGGAACGTCATTTGAATCGATGTCATTGGCTCGGCAAACACCGCTCCTCATTTGCATAAAGTTCAGCAGTGGGCTTGTTTGAAATGACTGACTGGCTGAGTGGCTATCTTAAAGCAGTGCAATGCACATGGGTGGGTATGGTGTGGTACGGTGACGTTCAGACGAGACTGTCCAAAAACATCATTATTTCTAGTTCAGAATGCATTGCTTTAAACCAGACACTGAGGCAGCCAGTTATTTCAAACAAGCCCAATGTATCATTCTGCTTCATTCGCTGGCATGTATTTTGGGCGTATGCCTTGTGCACATCTACTTTGTCTGAGGAAATGAAATGTGAGCTCCCTTCTACAAATCTCTAGCCTATATTTAAATAAGACACAACATTTCACTTAAAAAGATGTTGGAATACTTTCAATGAGTGTGTCCCTACATTCCACAATAAAAATGCTGCATGACTTTGAAAAAAAAAAAAAACAATTCAACAATTGGCAAGAATTTCACAAAATTTTCCACTCAATGGTGCATCATATAGTTCAGAATAGTTTTATCTTTGGAAATAAATGAAATGTATAATATATATTTTAGGTCACATTGTCATGTATCGTTAAGGTAGTGGGTATGAAACTGAGACAACTGTCTCTCTGTCAAGCTATAATTAAAATGTTTCTTACAGAACACAAGATAGACAGAAGAACTTAAATAGGCGCTGCTCTGTAACACATTTTGCCTTTTTCTGTGAGTTGAAAACAGGATTTAGGTAGAATAATGTCATTGTGGTTCTGCCCATTTCTAAATCTGCTTACGTGATCATTCATTCAGTGGTCCAAAACTATTCTACACGCATATTCGTCTCTGCTCTGTTTCTCAAACAGCCTACATACAGCTACACAGGCTTATTAATGAATGCCTACTCCCTTTCCTGTTTTCTGAATATGGATGATATGCTGGTATACTCTTGTGCTCATAAACACTTCCTTAGGCAAGCTTATATTCTCTTTTTCTCTCTTAGTCTATACTAAAGTTGTTCTGATAGAGGCTGGACAAAAGGTTTATTTTTTTCTGAAGAACTTGTTCAGGTCCTAAAAGTACTGAATAGATTGTGCCATGTGCCATATTACGTAGCAGAATATCCTTTTTTTTGTTGTTATTGGCTAATTGTTGTTTCGCTAGTTTTTTGGCACATACAACATACAATAATTTTTGGTAATGTAAACAAACACAGGAGGGTGTTGGCCATCTCTGCTGGGTGTGTTTGCCACTGCCCTGTTGAGCGTTTGACCTCTGCTGGCCGAACAAGCACTCAGTTATCCAACTGAGCCCTGATCACTCCTACCTATCGCTCTGTGCCCTCTGCTGCTTGGCATCCTGGGAAATGTATGCATGGACCACTGTTTACACACTGGTCTCATTATGGCACACATACGTACGTGACTGCTCGTGTGTATGTGGGACAGAGAACAGCACTGACAGCTAGATGACAAGGGCCTACTGCACCCAGGTAGATGTGTGGAGTTTCCTGATGTCTTTCTCTCTATTTCACATTTTTTTAATCATGTGCTTTGCATAGTATACTGCCACTTAGTGATGTCACATTATTACTGTATGTATACAGGATCACAGACCATATTGAATTCATATTCATATTTTACCAGATTTAGATTTTAGTAAAGGCAACATATCTTCAAATACCTTGGCATTCTGTTTGACAGTACTCATATCCCAATGAGATCGTCTGTCCCCTACGCTTGGTTCAAACCCCTGCCTTATCGATGGCCCTATATGCCTGGAGCATTCGTCCAGTCCAGGGAAACAGTCAGTCATTTTCATATAGTACATGCCCCCTGTGAAGTACATTCGTGGGTACTATCATCTCTCCACCTCCATGGGAGTCCTCTTGCCTCTCTGTGAGGGGACCATGAACACGGATGTGCTGTGCTGGTGTAACTGGGATGCGGGCCACACCAGGTGGAATGACGGGGTAATGACCCATTCTGGCGAGGTACCAGAGGCCACGGCTCTCAGCCTCTTAAGAGCAGGATCGTTAGGACGGACTTCGAGGAGGCTTTTAGGAGCCCTCCGTGTCGGCTCAGAGGAATAAATAACCACACTGGTTGTGACGCGCTCGTTCGCTCTGTGGTCTTCTTGGCATGGATGTGATGTTGCATCTGACCAAGCGTTTTTTTTTTTTCGCCCTCTTTAGCCCTGCTGTAGGGGCCACTGGAGGGCTTGTCGTGACTGACATAGGGAAATGTGCACGGGACCACAAGACCTACAACGAGGACTTCTTTTTTTTATGCGACCAAGTGCAAAAAAAATACAGTTTTTCTTTCATTTTTTTGCAAATAATAAAAAGGAAAAGACGAAACACAGATGAGGTGTCCTGCTGCGGTGAGTTCTGGATGTTACCCTTTTTTGGGTGGGTTCCCATGTCTGCACTGTTCTTTTACGAAAAAAAAATAATAAAAGAACACTATTTCCCATCAGTCACCACTGCTCCGTCACTGTCATTTCCTCCTTTACATTACCCCCCTGGTCGCCACCCACATCACACTATGGAGTCTTTAATTTCGGAGCCCAGGCGTACCCGTGGCCTCGGACACGTGGGCGAGATCTCCACGTGGCTTTCCTTGAGGTTCAGCGGCCGCTTCTCCGACTCGGAGAAGCTCTTGCTGTTCTCGGGCGAGGAGCACTGCTCGTGCGTGGGCGTGCTGCAGAAGTAGTTGTCGTTGAGCGTCTGGTAGCCCTTGTGGTCGGAGACGGACGGCGGCACGGCCGTGTTGCCGTTGAGCGGCAGGCTCTCGGCCGGCTTGCCCCCGATGCGCGGGATAGCCTTCTTCTGCTGCATGTTGGGGCACTCGCCCTCCTTCAGCATAGACTTCATGCGGCCCCTGTTGCGGTAGATGACGAACAGCGAGAACACCAC
>CM059268.1:14157250-14174750 GCA_030347295.1 Setipinna tenuifilis | reverse complement strand
CACTGATGGCAGCCACAAACCAGACAGGGGAATGCAGGGGGGAGGGATCGATAACAGACTGATATGAGCGACAAGTGAACTGGTGGTGCTGCTGCTGTGGCACAGTTTATTTGGGGACACTCGGCTGGGCAACAGCAGAGGAGTCACAACTCACATGTCTGGCCACTCCACCATGGCCAGGCCACCAGACACCACAGAATAAAAGAGCTGCTTTCCCCCTCGGGCTCTTTCATTGTTTTGAATTTCTAAATTTGAAGGCACCGAGCCTTGCAAATTAAGTTAAAGGAGTTGAGGTAAGAAAACTCCTTTGGCAGAATGTGCCATACAGTTACGCATTTAAACTTCCAAGGCACATAAATATAATTTCTAGGTTATATTCAGTGAACCATACTTTTCAAGACTAGGGTGGCTTTGACAGCAGGCTAAAATTGATGCTGGTGTGATGTTGGGCAGCTGTGGCCTGATAGTTTAAGGTTTAAGATTGTAGGGTCAGAAGTTCAAATCTGTGGCATACCGGTAAAGGCAATTGGACCGGTTACCGACCAAGAGTGGTCGGTTTGATCGCCGACACTGTGCAAAAAAATGTGAATAGGATGGCTATTTGTGCAGCGGTCTCCCCACATCCACGGTCTCGCCACAGATGAGGTGCCCTTGAGCAAAGCACATAACCCCCAATTGCTCCGCGGGTGCCGGATTAATGGCAGCCCTTTGCTCTGGGGGTGTGTGGGTATGTGTGCTCTGAGTGTGGGCCAGCTCCATGAGGAGTCTCCATGTGAATGTATGAGTGTACAGAACCCCCCAGATGGATCAAATGCAGAAGATAAATCTTCCCCAAGGATTACAAAGTCTTACTTAAATCCTGTAAAAGTATGAAAAATGTGGGTGGGGGAGTAACTAACTAGCACTGCACCCTGCACCCTCATTCATGGCTGAGCATTTAACCCCAACCATAGGGGGACTGTCCCGGTACCTAATTGACTGTAACTCACTCTGGATAGGAGCATCAGCTAAATGTATTGTATCATGTAATGTAATGATGTTTTCCCATCGTACCACTGTGAGGTGAAGACACCGTAGAACATGGTGCTCTTCCAGTCCTCCTTGCTGGGCGTAAGCACAAACATGTCCTGGATAATGTTGAAGGGGAACCCGTCGTCTGGTAGCGAGCAGAGCAGCTGGGCCTTCAGGAATGTGGTCCATTTCTTCTGCAGAACTCTCTCTCCTCCTTTATCCCCCTGTACCAGAGAACAAATGAGAGAGAGAGAGAGAGAGAGAGAAAGAGAGAGAGAGATGGACAGAGATAGACAGAGAAAGAGACAAAAAAAGAAGAGATTATTGTTTACCACCTGTACCACTTCTTGTATCCGATATCCTGTAAGGTTTAAAATGTTGTGTTTTCATAACAAAAATATTTTGTCATGACAATAAAGTTCTTGAACTGAACTTAACTGAAACTGAAAGAGGGAGAGGGAAGGAGTGAAAGAAAGAGAGAGACCAGTTAAAAAGATGCCAGGAGAATATACTGCACAGACACAGATGCTATGTGCACTATGCCCAGCAGAGGGCGCTCTTACATAATGTACCGAGTAGCTGAGTGCTGCACCAATTTTCACCTCCGGACTGGAGAACCTGATCCGCGTCACAGCGTCCAAACGGTGTGGGGAGAACATAATGTGACGCCCTCCTCAGGGTTACGACAAGGGGATTATTTGTCCACCCCATTGTTTTGCGACACACACACATAAACCAGCCATTATGTAAAAGGGGGGATAATGAAAAGCCCACGCTTGGCGTGGCTCCTTGGGCAGAGCGGGGCCCAATGGGAGCATAGGCATAGTTTGTCCGTGACGGTGTGTGTGTGTCCCTCCTCCCCAGGCGAAAACACTCCAAACACGTGGATGCTTCATGGCCAGACAAACAAGCGGAACAAGGAGGAGTTGAGCTGTGTTGTATCTATGTGTGTGTGTGTGTGTTGGGGGGGGTGGGATGGGATACTAGAGAAAGGGTGGGCCGGCAGGAGGGGCCACACTGTCTGTTAGACAAGACAGCATGGCCCTGAATTGGCCCTGAATTGAATTGAGGAGGGATGGCTGCACTTGGATAATGCGCTCTGCATGCAAGTACAGCCGGGACTGCGGGGGGGGGTGTAGGTGGGGGTGTACATGTGTGTACATCAAGCGTATGAAATGCACACACACACACACACACACACACACACACACACACACACACACACACACACACACAGATGCCCTCTCTAACCCACATGTGAGCAGCAAAGAGAAGAAGAGGGATGATGTTCAAGTCCAAACAAAGGTGCTGGCTAAGAAAACATACCAGGAAACTAATGGAGGTAACTGGACACATATGCACATACACATACACAAAGAGAGACAGATAGACAGAGAGAGGGGAGAGGGGGTAGAGAAAGAGAGAGAAAGAAAGAGATAGACAGAGAGAACTTTTTTGTCTCAAGAAAAATGCTACCTATACACAAGTATGAAATTTCAGTTGAAGTATACGCAATGCCCGGCTACTGTTTGTCATACGATACCGTACATATTTTTGTGTCCATTTCGCTCACAGTTCAACACAAGGTCTCTATCAAAATCATCCACTAAAGTGTACAACCCTAAGAATAAATAATAATGTTTTTCCACCTGCCCTTTTAACATTTGCTTGGACTGCAGCATCAAAGTCGAGCAATTACCACAAATGTAGCCAAGAGCATTGATCTGAAGAGCCTGGACAGGCATCTTAACAAGGTATCCGCACAGAACATGGGCAGAAAGAGGCCACAATGACCCAAAGAAACCCACAGAATGGACAAAACAACATTCTCTCAACTAAGTTCACCTCAGCCGCTCAGGTCACCGGGGAAAATTGCATCGCTGAATATCAAAGAAAAGGACACGTGACTAATGCAGACATTCTGAGGCAATTACTCGCTGCAGAAAGCCAGTCAGATGATAGGCAGCATGTATTCCTCGCACGCATTCATGCCCACTGCTTGTTATTGTTTAATAACACCTGAACACAGTGTACTTTCCCGATAACTGCACAGCAACATCCCTCTAGAAACACTTAACGCACACAGTCATTTTTATGAAAATTCAAAGCTTTCATGACAATAAATGGCAACTACTTGTGGTATCTGCAAGGCAAAACAGGTGGGGGTAAACAACAGACGTACGGGGGAAGAATGAAAAGTGAAGGTCTCTGTCTCTGTATGATAATCAGTGTTTATGTTCTAGAAGTATCTGTCTATTATTCTTCTGTAGCTGGCTGTGGCTGTATCATCTGTACTCCACACCTGTATAAACAATGGGAATAGCAAAAACAGAAAGGAAAAAAAGGAAAGAAAGAAAGAAAAGTAAGAAAGAATGAAAAAAAGAAAAGAAAAGCAAAGAAAAGAAAAAAAGAAAGAACCGGAAGCCTGCCTTGCACATTCACTGAAAAGGTGAAGCACAGTATCAAAAAAGTTACAGTAAGGACAAATTGGTTACATGCCCTAACTGAATCTTAAAACTAGCTTGTTTGTCGCAATTTTACAATGTTATAAAAAGTTACAGTAAGAACAAATTGGTTACATGCCCTAACTGAATCTAAAAACTAGCTTGTCTGTTGCAATTGTACAATGTTATACAGCCTCCACTAAAGGTCACCCCATCTTCTGGACCCTGAAGACATAAACAGCAGTCTTCAGGAAGGACACGTCACGTTTAGGCACAGAAAGGCCTTACAGGTGCAGAGAGAATGAAAGAAAGAAAGAAAATCTGAGCAGAACACAAACATGGAGCATCACATGAAGGTGTGCATGTGAGCATAAGGGCTGGTGATAAGAGGCTATTACATAAACCCGTCACGAGGGAAGAATCCTGACAGCACCACCCCTTCCAACCGTCCTCAGAGAAGGGGAAAAAAAACACAGTATTTCTTTTCACTGTTATTGTAATTCTGCACTCTGGACAACGCCTTCCCTTGTACTACGCTCCAAGTACTCAACAACACATTCCACTGATATTTCAGCTTTTCTTTTTTTTCCTCCCTCCTTTCGAGAGGGACCACTCCAGTGGAAGAGGCTGTGAGTGAGTGAGCGTGCTGTTTCTAATCCCCCCACTGAGGGTTACATTCACCTCCAGAGCCTCCCCAACAAAGGGCCGACAGTAACCCCAACCTAAAGAAGGCTAAGAGGAGCGACCAGGCCAAGCTGGACTCCTGGTTATGTAAGCGGCCAAGGCCCCCTAAACTTTCCAGTCCTTCGTTTATAACATTCCTGTAGTCAGAGAGAACAGGACAGGAGTGGAGAGGAGAGGAGAGGAGAGGAGAGGAGGGGAGATGAGTGGAGAGGAGAGGAGAGGAGAGAGCAGAAGAGAGGAGAGAAGAGGAGAGAGGAGTGGAGTGGAGTGGAGTGGAGAAGAGAGAGGAGAGGAGAGGAGAGGAGAGGAGAGAGAAGGAGAGAGGAGAGGAGAGGAAATGAGAAGAGAGAGACAACAAAACAGACAGGAAGCTGAAGCCACAACAACTGACTGCCTTCTGTTTTAGTTGGTGCTCTTGGTATTGTGCTGCTAACCCTGGTAGAGTAACACTACACTCCCACTAGCTGCTTTCCCAGAATCCAACTATGCAAAAAGTTACATCGTCAGACAGTGCTTGCAAAGACAAACTGGATAGTGAAAAATGTTTACACTAGGCTGCCAGATGGTGGCGCCAGTCCCCACTCCTGGCTATGGCGTGCACGGGTGTATAGACCCAGCTCGGCATCTACAGCAGCCCTCTATCAGATCTAAACACGGTCAGGATCGATGGAGCGCTGGTTAAATAGGCTGATCAGTCACCACTCACCTCTTGTGGACCACAATGCACAGCGCTGGCAGTGGCAGCAGATATTCTAGCAGTAAAGATGATACGCTGGGACAATGTTGCCAGGCAATGCTACTAACAGATGTTGTTTGGGCACTATATCATAGATATTTGGCAACACATTTTAATCAGTAAAATATAGATATATAAAATATAGCAGGAAACAATTTGTGACCGTCCCATCAGAAAATTAGGAGCCAATCATGTTGTTGCCCCACAACATTGTTCAAAAAGTTTCCCCACGTAAGCTTCCTTTGACAGAGCAGTGTATGTAGGTACTGCTGTAGAAGCTGTGTTTAAATTACAAATCAAGAGGGATTTGGTGCAGGATTAAAGTGGATCTACAGCTTGCTGAACAACCATCGACGCTTCAGTGTCTTCTGATGTCCATTTTTTTGTGAATGGATACATTAAGCCAGCATTTGTGTGCTGTGAGTTTTATTTATATGTATGTATACAAGTAGAGACTGCGTGCATGCATGCGTGCATGTCTGTGTGTGTGTGTGGTCTGTGTGAGTTTTAAAGTTACACTGTAAGATGTACGCAGTGTGTCACCATAAATGATATGGAAAAAAGTGTGTGTGTATGTGTGTATGTGTGTGTGTGTGTGTGTGTGTGTGTGTGTGTGTTTGGACAAAATCTAGACTAAATGTCAAAGTATTTCACAGAGTGTCTCATAGCAAGCTAAGTAAAGCAAACTACATGTAAGTGAATGTCAGCATGTGTTTCACATGCTAGCAAGTTTGTGTGTGTGTGCGTGTGTGTGTGCATGCATGTGAGCATGTGTGTGTGTGTGTTTGTGTGTGTGTGCATGTTTAATTAAGAAACCAATATCAACCTACTGACCTGTGACACTACCCCCCCCCCCAACTGCTGTTATCTGCAGACAGCCCAGATAGACAGAGGTCTCTCAACATGGTGTCATGTGGCACTGTGTGCATCTGTGTGTGTGTATGTGTGTGTGTGTGCGTGTGCATGTGCATGTGTGTGTGTGTGTGTGTGTGTGTGTGCGTCTGTGTGTGTGTGTGTGTGTCAGTGTGCATCTGTGTGTGTGTGTGTGTGTGTGTGTGTGTGTGTGTGTGTGTGTGTGTGTGCACGTCTGTGTGTGTGTGTGTGTGTGTGTATGTTTGTGGTGGATATCATTTATGATAAATGTGTGTGCTGTCATGTTTTTAGGGGGTGTTTGCTGCTTGTCTATGTTATTATGCTTTGTAAGTACACACCAACTGCCTGTGAGTGTGTACATTTGTGCCACAGTGAAGCCTGTTTGCCTGTGTGGGGGAGGTGAGTGAAGGCACCAGCAAGGTCCCTACAAAAATGTGAACATGAAAATAGAGTAGGTCAGCCAGGTGGAACAAAAAACAAGGGCAGATATATGACTTCATCCTCACCATCATGTGCGGAAAAAGTCATAGACAAACAGACAGACATGCAAGTAAGCTATGGAGAGAGAGAGAGAGAGAGAGAGAGAGAGAGGAGGAGGAACTGATAGACAAAAAGAGACATGCAAGTAAGTTATGGACAAAGACAGCAAGAGAGAGAGAGAGGGAGGAAGAGAGCAAGAGAGAAAGAGAGAGAGAGAGAGAGAACAAGAGAGAGAGAGAGAGAAAGAGAGAGGAGGGAGAAAGAAATTGAGAGAGAGAGAGGGAAAGCGAGAGAAGGAGGGAGGGATTGAGAGAGACCTGGGGTAAATTTAATTACCAAAAAGAAAAAAAAAGTGGGCTGCAGATGCAATTGAAGCCAGCCAGTGAGCTCCCGTGCTGCCGCTGCCTCGCTCGCTCGCATGCTGCACATCTCATCACAGCTCATATTATTTCTAATTACACCCCGTAATGGATTTCTGCAGTTTCATTACACTTTTGTTTGCTGTGTGAGAGAGGAGGGCGAAGAGGACAACCACCACCAGCACCCAGAGCCTACCCTTCCCCCTTCCCCCCGCCCCCCTTCTGCCTCCCCCCTGTTCTTCTGTCTGGCCCTGCAGACAACACCAGGCTCTCCAGGCAGACATCTCTGGTTGAAGGAGGAATTGGAAAGCTGCTTGATTTGCTTATCCCTGTTTACACTAACTGGAGGATGACGCCCCATGCAAATCGCTCCCTGTCCTCCTCTCGGCTGTGTGAAATTGACCAGAACTGGGGGATGTTGAGACAGCTGAGGTGCCTGCCTGCCGTTACATTAAACTTGTGATCTCATTCATGGCAGGTGTCCGCACGCGGTGTTAAATAAATGACACCAAGGGTTTGCGGTGGATGAGGCGGGTCAGCTCTGGCCCAGACCCGGCTGCTAATCGGGCACCGATCTGGCCGAAGCGTCTTCAGGGTTTTGGGAAGACATCCCGAGTCGGCCGTCAAAAGGCAGGATGGGAATCGTCGGTTTCCTTCTGCCCTCTGATGACATGCGTCATGTTTCTGCTTTAGGACACCAGGAAACAATTAGTCCCTTTAATCATCATCTTAAGCTCAGCAGATGTCACAGCTTGAACGCTGTCCAGTCCCATTCAAATGAGCTGCTCAGGCTGTGGGGACGAGCTCAGGCACACACATTCCCTCATCTGAGCCTGTCCTTCTGCAATAAAGAGGGAGTTTTGGCTGCGCTGGGCGTGTAAATACTCCCAAAAATGCGATAAGAGGGGGGAAGGTGAGGGAGAGCCAGAGAGGAGAGGAGAGGAGAGGAGAGGCTAGGGGAGGGGAGGAGGGGGTAGGAGGTGCACAAAGGAGAAGAGTGTCTCTCTCTGTAACGCGATCTTCAGGGTCCCTTCGAGGCAAGCCTTCAGACCTCACCCTCTTGCCTGGACCCCTCACACAGATGCACACACACACACACACACACGCACACACACACACACACACACACACACACACACACACACACACACACACACACACACACACACACCTGGCATACATGCGCATTAACTAGTAGAGATGCAGATGCACGAATGTTCACACAGAGGCACAATACACACACACACACACACACACATAATAACATATGCACACCCACCCACCCACCCACACACACACACACATGCTCTTAGGAGTCACAGCTCTTTGTCGCTCCGGTAGTCTCATATAAAATGTGTGGGGTGTAAAGGAGAAGGAGGAGGTGACAGACGGCGGCTGCATGTCTTTGTGTGTGTGCAGTTAGGTGGCGGAACTCCCCCCTCCAGGGGACGAGGAACTCCTTTTACAGACGGGGCGGGGCTACCAGGGCTGCGGGGGTCACGGAGGCGGGGAGTGTGTGTGTGTGTGTGTGTGTGTGTGTGTGTGTGTGTGTGTGTGTGCGTCTGTGTCTCTGTGTGTGTGGAGGACGAAAGGACGTCCTAACAGTGACCCTGAGGGAAGAAGTCTAACCAGGGCTGACCTGCAAAGCGAAGTGTCTGTGTGTGTGTCTGTGTGTGTGTGCACGCAGGCATGTGTGTGTGTGTGTCTGTGTGTGTGTGTGTGTGTGTGTGTGTGTGTGTGTGTGTGTGTGTGTATTTGTGTTTGTGTGTGTGTGCGTGTCTGTATCACTGCCGGCATGAATGTGTGTACGTGTGTGTTTACATGTTTTGGTGTGCTCCACTTTCGGAGTCCACTCACCTTACACACGCGAGCGATGCGCGACACAATGGTGTTGTCAAAGAAATCAAACTCCTTTCCCGCTTCGCTGAAGAAGAAATAGATCTTGTCGTCGTCGCCCACTGGGTTGCCCACGGGCAGGCTCTCCTGGATGTAGGCAGAGCCCACAAAGGCCGGGTCTGCATGGGAGGGCAGAGGGAGGGAAAGGGGTTGGGCAAGGAGAGTCAAAAAAGACGTGTGAATGTCAAAGTTGAATCAGAATCCATACTGGGACAGTAACTAAAGGAGAATGGTGGTGTAGTGTACAGTACTTACGCTAACTAACAACACCTCCATATGCACGCACACACACACACACACACACACAATATATATATACTCATGCATAATATACCAACCTATATGCATGCAAACACACACACACACACACACACACACACACACACACACAATATATATACCCATGCATCTGCATATACCAACCTATATGCATGCAAACACACACACACACACACAAGACACACACACACACTCACTCTCACAAAACACACACATCTGAATACTGTACTAATAGTACAAGGTAATCTCCCTGACTTGTGCTGACTTGGTGTGCAGTTGCAAACTCAAGGACGCCATCCTCCCTACAGTAAAAAACTCCGGCCAAGCTTTCAGAACCACTTTAAAATAAAACACAAGGGCTATTTTCAGACCTGAACTGAATTATTTACAGTGCTTGACGTGGAGGGAAGCGATGACATGCTGCATTTCAGTGTTCTGCTTCCATATTCTGCAGCACGTACGGGTGTCTCCATAAACACGGGCATCCACAGTCACTGAGATTTCATATATGGAATAACACCACATATTACTAGAGAAGCCCTGAACGCTTTTTACAACGTTTGTGAATATGCGGCTGTAGCAGCGAGACCACACAGCCTCTGGCGTCTGGTTAAAAAAGAAGGAGAACCTCACACAAACACCAGACCACTCCTCGCAAAGCCTGTGTGTGTTTTCAGCTGGTCCTTTGTGGTACCGATTACAGAACACTAAGATTTATCTGCTTGGCACAAACAGAGAGGGACAGAGAGAGGGAATGAGAGGGAGAGAGAGAGAGAGAGAGAGACAGCAAGGGAGAGAGAGAGAGGCAGAGAGAGAGAAGAAGAGAGAGAGGCAGAAAGAGAGAGAGAGAAAGAGAGAGAGAGAGGAGAGAGAGAGAAGGAGAGAGAGAGAGAGAGGGAGTAAGAGAGAGAAAGAGTAGTATAAAAAAGAGGACATGCCACGATGAAGACAGGCCTTGGCTCTGCTCTTACCTTGAAGCCAGTTCAATGAGTTTTCGGTCTTCAGTGCGGAGCCGTGGCCAAGGCTCTTGTAGATGACGGGCTCGTTGCCTTGGAAGTTACTGACGGTGCCGGCGTACAGCTCGCCATCTACACACACACACACACACAGCGGAGACAAAAGGGATGAACTTGGGACGGGTTCGGGCTTCGGGCCGTTTGTATACGCGAGCAAACAGCGCACACTCACATTCACATCGTACAAGCCTCTGGCACGTATTTGTCACTCAGCCAAACAGCCGCCAAGACCCTGTAATTGCTTTTCTTGCACATGGGAGAGGCGGCTGGCTGCTGCAGCTGGCGTGACTGGGTGTTGGTGGAGCCTATGAATCCTCATGAACGTTATAATTGAAGAATCTGCGTGAAGACGTTTGATTGCCTTGTGACTAGTGCACTCTGTGCTATAGGCACACGGGCGAGCACTTATTAGCACTTATGTGAGCACACAGTCTACGGCGCCTGACCGACCATTCCCTGCGCCACAAATGCATTTTACCCGCGTTCACGCAAGAGCCCGCATCAACGGGGCATTTGCGTTGTGACATTGCATTGTTGTGTCACGTAAGAGCCGGCATCAACAGGGCATTGCGTTGTTGCGACATTGCATTGTTGTGTCACGCAAGAGCCCGCATTAACGGGGAATTGCGTCATTACGCCATTTCGCTATTTTGTTCAACTGCTCCGGCGCCGCTACACTGCAAGAAATGTTGCCAAACTGTAAAGCACTTTGAGCTGCATCTTGTATGTATGAATTGTGCTATACAACTAAAGATTATTATTATTATTATTCTGTAGTGGGCCTACCTGCCATGATGGCCGTGGACTTGTACTCCGGGTTGAAGGGGCAGCGGCTTCGGCCATCTTCGGTCATAATATCCCCCGTCCTGCTCCTCACCAGCATGAAGTGGTCTGTGTTCTGATACACACACACACACACACACACACACAGAAACAGACAGAGAGAGACAGAGAGAGACATAGATCACTTAATGTTAATGTCAACATCTAATGTTAACATGTCAGGTCTCATCTACAGCAAAAAAAAAGATGTTCTTCCACAAACTCAAACACAAACAGAAAGGTCACCTCAAATGTCGCACATATTTCAAACGTATGTTACGTGCGGAGCAAAGATAGATTGTGAACACTGCTTAAGGGAGAGCGTGACATCCCTACAGTCTCAAGTGGACTACACTGAGGACTCCATGTGACCCCAGCCGTCTGTCCGTGTCCAGTATGAGTCTCATACATCTCACTGGCTTAGACTCGTCTCCCATAAACACACAGAGAGCTGATGGGAGGCTGAAAAGCGAACAGAGCCATGTTTTCTGCGTCAGCAAGGACTAGGGAGTGACACGGCCTTGTGCGCTGTGTTCCCACTCGTTCCTGATAGAACTGTACGATGTGGCTCTCGTTCGGAAAGTTTTGGGAGGAGGAGATCCTGTGGAATTCTGGGTCAGAGCCTCCCCAGCTGCTCTTCCGAGAAGCTGAGTCTTCCGAGATGTGATGTGCTTCGTGCTCTTGCTCTCCCTCTGTGTGTGTGTGTGTATTTGTGTGTGTGTGTGTGTGTGTGTGTGTGTGTGTGTGTGTGGAATGTGTGGAAGACTGGGTTAGGGACACACACTTCTATCAGGGCATTCAGAGTCCAAAATGCCTGGAGCTGACTATTTCTTTGCCAATAGGTTTTATAAGTGTTCATAATTGCAAGGGCCTCAAAAGGTCCATGAAAGGCCCTCAGAAAACAGCAAACACCTCCGCGCTCGTCCTCCCTTCCTCCTGAATCTGCTCTCGGCGCGAGCAGAGACTTGGAGAGGGGTGGTGGGACGGAATTAGAATGCGCCGTTGCCATGGCGAAGATCCCTCACCTTCCGGAGAAGAGCGACGGAGAGGTTTGCCGAACATGCATTTTGATTGACTGAGTAAATTACATGGCCAATTAACCCCCTCCTTCACCCGCAAGGAACACACACACACAGACACGCTCCCAAAAATACACACAGACACACACGCTCACAGTGAGTGGCAATATCCTGCAGCAGATGTGGAACCTGACACACAGATGCACACACTGGCAAGCACACACACAGACACACACACACACACACACACACTTACGATGTATGCGCAGATGGGACTGAAGGCATAGGTCCCACACACGTAGAGATGTGTTGCGTTCACACGTAGCAGAATCTTGATGTAATTGAAGCAATCAGTCTGAATTGGAGAGAATGAGAGAAAGAGAGAGAGAGAGAGGGAGAAGGAGAGAGAGAGAGAGAGAGAGAGAGGGAAAGAAAGAGATATATAAAGACAGAGACAGAGACATACAGGGAGGGACAGAGAGAGAGAAAAGAGAGACAACATAATCAGAAATATTGTGCTCTAAAAGTTCTTTCCCAAGATTTTAGCAAATATAGTAAAAAGGGTTGAAGGGATAAAAGGAAAAAGATGTTTGGAAAGATATAAAGACAGAAAGGCAAGGACAGGAAAACAATAAAAAGATGAGAGATTCATTGGGCAGCCTTCCAATCGCCATCGGACCTCTCTCTCTCTCTCTCACTCTCTCTCTCTCTCTTTCTCTCACTCTCTCTCTCTCTCTTCTCTCTCTTCCTTTCTCTCTCTCTCTCTGTCTCTCTCTCTGTCTCTCTCTCTCTCACTCCCTCTCTCTGCCCCCCCTCTCTCTGTATTTCTCTCTCTCTCCCTCCCTTTCTCTCTCTCTCTGTCTCTTTCTCTCTCTCTCTCTTTTCCTGGCAGTGAGGTGGGGGTTTTGGCAGCAGCTGGCCAACAGGCGTCTGAGTGATCACTGAAAGACTCACTCTGCTCATTACTGCGTCTCAATCCAGAGTCCCTCCCCCCAGCACCAGCCCCCCCACTGCTTCTCCACCTCTCCACACAAATCAATCAAGCGACAAATTAACCGTGTGGATTATTAATCTAATAACATGAACCACGTGCCCCACCACCAGCACCACCCCACTAGAACCCCCACTCCACCCCACCCCCCCTTTCCCAGTACGACTCCCAGCTGTCAAGACTACAATGAAATTACAATAGGGAGGTTGAGACCAGTCTGTTGTGGGGAAGCAGCCCATTATATCATCTGTGCTGGTGGAGGAGGAGAAGGAGGAGGAGGAGGAGGGAGATGAGGAGGAGGAGGAGAAGAAGGGAGATGAGGAGGAGGTCTCTCATTGTTTTAGGCCATGTGAAACTACAGGCCACACTTTGAGCCCAACTGCCTCTGGCTCCTTTTCTCTCTTTCAAACACACACACACACGCATGCATGCGCGCACGCACGCACGCACGCATACACGCACGCACGCACACACACTCACCTTCAGGTCTTTCCCTTTAAAATGGCATTCGTCCCTTTTCTTATCAGGGGTGTTCCATGTTAGCTGAAAAAAAAAACAAAACAAAACAAAATAAATGAGTTGCATGTGAGCGAGAGCAGTGTAGTCGTCTTTGTTAACTTTTCCTTATTTGTTAAGCTTGCTCTTCCTCAACTGGCCAGCACGTGCCAAACGTGCAGATCCTACAGTGCACCTCTCTACTGATGCACTTCAGGGGAGGAGCGGATCTGACAGATGTTTTGCTAACCGCAGGCCAAAATCAACACTGATAAGAAACTTCCACAGCATCTAGCAGGCTCCTCCTAACACATATAAACACATACACACACATGCATACACACACACACAAATGCACATACGCACACACGCATATGCACACATACACAAACACACAAATGCACATGCACACACACACATATGCACACATACACACACACACATACATACACACACACACACACACACACACGTATGCACGCACACACACACACACACAAATACACACACACTTACACACACACACAAAGAACACGAAAACATGCATGCATGTACATGCAGCTTTGCCATGCTTACATTGCGTTGCAGTGCGGGCACACTGATATCAGTGAGGTTGAGAGCGAAGAGAGACTCCCGTGCGCCGACGTATAGCATGTTATCTTCCTTACTGAGCAGGAGAGACGTGTAGTTGTGGACGCCATCAGCAGAAAATCTCTTGGCTGACCTTTCTTTTGCATCTGGAGGGAGGGAAGGAGGGAGAGAGGGAAGGAGGGAGAGAGGGAGAGAGGGAAGGAGGGAGGGAGAGAGAAAACAAAGTGAAGAAGAATGTAAGTGTGTGTGACCGAGAGGGTGAGAGGGAAAGTTACCGATAAAAGAGACGTGGCCTTATTAGGCAAGTTTTTATTTATTTTATTCTTTTTGAAAAACTGAACTACCAAACACACACACTCACACTCTCTCTCTCTCACACACACACACACACACTTGTATAGAAGATGGCTTATGTCCTTAGTTAGACCAGACGATGACCAACATCAACTTATCTGAGTGAGTAGTGTATGAGTGTGAGTGAGTGTACGAGTGTGTGTGAGAGTGTGTGTGTGTGTGTGTGTGTGAGAGTGTGTGTGTGTGTGGCCCTGGATAATCAGAGCCCCGGCAGATGCTCATCTCAGAATCAAGCTGCCTGGGTGCACCGTATTATTACCCCTGGCGCTGCTGCGGGGTGTTGTGGCGTCGCTATGGGAACCGCTGGCTCTGGCGTGTCAGAGCTGTTTGTCCTTAAAGGAGGTGTTCTGGAAGCCAAGCGGCTGGCGGGTGCTCAGTGCTCAGTGCTCGGCGCCCAGCCCCCAAGAGACAGAGACGACAAGCGAACATAATTTGCCTCCTAAAGCTAAATAAAGGAGGGGGGAAGGAGATATGTATTTACACAGACGACACACGGCTAATATGTGGAGCATAGGACGTAACCGCTGAGAGACTCGAGCTGAGCGCGAAGATCTTATGTAAAATAATCAAATATAAAAAAGCGAAGCCCAAAAGGACATGCTGAAAGCCAAGTCAAATATTCACTTTTTTTTTTTTGCTAGCAGTGACACTTTTGTTGTTGGTGTTAGCAGGCTAACAGGCAGCAATGAATCTCTGTCATCGCCATGGCAGCGCCCCCTCAGTATCTGTCCTTTTTTTAGTCATCACAATTAAACCTCCCTCTACCTCAGTGTCAGGGCCTGGGCCTCTGTGTCTCTAATGTCCACAGGCATCGAAGGGCCTAGTGCACATAGGCGTAAATAGTTGGGTTTATGAATGAATTGACTTCCTTGTCTTGTATCTCTGACTAACTCCACCTCCGTTCCAAAATTTAGAAATGCACATTTTTTCACACAGATTTACAGTATTTCGTAAGCCATGCATTGAGCAACCAGGACTCTTACCACAGAAGTGGTTGAGTCACATCTGATGCAGAACCTGTGTTACTTAATAACCAGCATGTATGAAAAAACATCTGGTGATAAAATGCAACTCTGTATGTGTAATTTTGTGTGTGTGTGTGTGTGTGTGTGTGTGTGTGTGTGTGTGTGTGTGTGTGTATGTGTGTGTGTGTGTGTGTTAGTGTAAGTGTGTGTGTGTGTGTTTAATCCTGGGTGGTCGTTCGTCTCTTTACGGCTTCTCTGCCCATGCTGCCACCCAGCTGCACCCTGGGAGGCTACAGGTGCTGGTGGTGGTGCTGCTATTGATGGGAGGGGGTGGCGGTGGCACTGGGTGGCTGAGAGGGTACGGTGGTGGAGGGGGTGGGGGTGGCCCAGACAACTTCCCTTGCCCAAGGGGAGAGCAAAGAGGTAATAATAGGGCACCATGCCTCTACCAGGAGGCCTTATTATGGCTAAATCTGCCTGCTAAACCACAAGAGCCTCCCTACGTTGCCCTAACACAGCCTCACGTTCCCCCACCCCCACCCCCCAGCCCCATCCCCCAAGACTGATCTACTATCCCTCTACTCCTCCTCTCCCTCTCCCTCTCTCTCGTTCTCCCCCTCTCTCTCACTCTCTCTCATCCCTTCCTCTGGTGTGTGGTGATTATAAGATGAAACAGAGACAACCTACCCCGCCCACTCCCAAACACACACACAGACACACAGACAAGCACACAGCTACACATACACACACACACTACACCCACCCACACACACACACACCCACACACACACACACACACACACAAAGAACACGAAAAACACACAGACACCTCCGCCCCTCATCCTGTTCATCACCACTCGTAGTGCTTATGCCGCGCAGCTTCTGGGAAATTTAACGGTGATTTACGAAGGCGAAGACAAAGGGCACACCACAAACCAAAACAAGGGTTTTAAAGGGATTTTCACCAGGGAGGCTCGCTAGCCCAATTATTCTCCTGAGTCGCGCCACCGCTGTCATGTCCTCCGCCCACAGCTTAGACAATGAGCCGAGTAATTGGCCATCATTAAGGGAATTCATACGACTCCTCACAAGGCTGCATATTCGCCTTTTTTTGTCGTAAGGCACGCAGGACCTGCCACTCACTTTGCTCACGGCAGAATTAGTATTATACTTCCTATTAGTACTATACTTCCTATTAGTACTATAGCACGATACTTCCTCCTTCCTCGCTGATCTGATGTCTAGTGCATGATTATTATGGGACCTTTTGGGATATGTTGTTTTGCTTAAGAGATGATGTTCACAGACAGACAGGAGCATATATCCATAGACTGTTCTGTGGTCAATTGATGATAGAGCTGCCAGATGGGGAGACTTTTGGGAGCCATGTTCTGTTTATCTGTCTTTGCTTTTGCAAACATCGGAGGTTTAATGTGCCGTTGTAACCATAAGAGACAGTATACCCAATTCAATGAGGAATACGAATCAGCTAAATCTATCAGCTACGGTCTCTGAAGTGACTTTCCAGACAGCACTGCACTGCACGGCCATTTTAGAACCTTAAAGATTTATTGTTTATTGTTTGTGTTGGCGTCTTCGCTGCTTGTCAGGCAAACAAGCGAGTGCAATATGACAGCACTGCCCTTTTTTCCATTGCATTTTGCTTTTTTTCTGATCTGACTCTAGTACTGTATGACAGCACAGCTGCATGTTGAGCTGTAAAACTGGGGGAAAGGGCTTCAGCAAATGAGCAGTGCACATCACAAGAGCTGTCTCTTTGGAGTAGCTTTAATCAAACAGAGATCTAAAGAGGAGCTACTAATTTTTCCTTTTAAAAATGTTTGTTTTGGATTAATAGCCTGAATATGTCATAGGCAATGGTTTAATAAAGTGTTACACGTTGCAGTTTTGTGGTATGTCTACACAAGGGAATGTGTGTGTGAGAGAGACAGAGAGAGTGAGAGAGAGACAGAGAGAGAGAGAGACAGAGACAGAGACAGAGACAGAGCACAAACCAGTGGGTCTGCCAGATAAATCAAAATAAATCAAAACATATTGTCAATAGACAATAGAGAAAAATGCTACACATCCATATATATAAACACACGAGTGTGTGTGTCTTTTCATGTATGTATTTGTTTGTGTGTATGTGTGTGTGGGGGGCATTATCTCCATGCCACTGAGTTTGAACAGATGGCACTTAAAGGATATTGCATCGCAGTACAACCTATGACGGGCCCTGACCCAGTGAACTCTGCCTGCTGAAAAAGGCCTAATAAGGCTCGTCGCTTTGCAGGTCAGCCCTGGTTAGGCTCCTTGCCTCAGGGTCACTGTTAGGGACTTCTTCCCCCATCCGTGTACACACACACACACACGCACACACACGCACACACACACACACACACACATAGACACACATACACATACACATAGACATACACAGACAGAGACACACACACATATACACACACACACACATACAGAC
>CM059268.1:14149750-14152250 GCA_030347295.1 Setipinna tenuifilis | reverse complement strand
AGATTCGATAAAAAGAACACAAGCCATCCTTCAATCTCCCTAAAACTGCTCTCAGACTAAGAGGAAGTGGCCAGAGCAAGCAGCACCCCTGGGAAGTAAAACCACACACACACACACACACACACACACACACACACACACACACACACACACACACACACACAGTGCTTTCTAAGTGCCTCTTCCCACCCAGGAAAAGAAGAACTCACTCCCCCTCTCTCCATCCCTCTCCCCGGGGCACACAACTCAGAGCTGGGGTCATGGTGTCCTCCATCAACCACCCCCTTAGCCATCCTATAAGCACTTGTCCTCTCTCACACACACACACAGGAAGTCCTGAAATGCATCAGGAAGAGCCCAGAGGATGTATGTACGCTGGGCATGTGCAGAGATGGAAAGGGGAGAGGAAGGGTGGAGACAGACTGGAGTAGGTGGAGGAGGGCAGATTGGGAAGATTTAGCAGCACTAGGCACAGCAAAGTAAAGCTGAGACCAAGCCACACTCCCCACCTTTCACCTGGTGCTGGTGGTGCATGGTGTTACATAAAGCAGGCGATCAATCACACCCAGTACTGAGGTGATCGAAGGAGAGGGGTCGGGGGGAGGTGGGAATGTAAGCTGGAGGGTGGGAACCAGTGATGGCAGCATCTGGACTGGATTAAGGAGGCACTGGTGTGGGATCGGGGGGTGAGGGGGGGGGGGGGGGGGGGGGTTCGGTGGGAGGTATAGCGGTGAAGAGGAATGAAAGCTGGGGAAGGAGACATCAAGCAAGCGAGCAGAGAGTAAGGAGTAAGGAGAGAGACTACTCCAGAGTGGTGCTCGCTTGCGTGAGATGCCACACCAGCGACAATGTGCTAGAATGGACACCATGGTGACATTTTGGCATTCGCAGGGCGGGGGGAAAGAAGCCAAACACAGGGCATGTTTGTAACCAGCAGCAACCCCATCCCCCCTCCCCCCTCCCCACACCCCCAACCCCTTCATAGCAACGGGAAAAAAAACAGATCTCTGAAGTTAAGGGGTAACTGAGGACTTGCAAACAAACTTGCAACCCACAGCCACAGGGTCAAAACGAGAAAACAAAAACTCACATGGCACGTAAGTGCAATTATAGGTTTCATGGGCACCTCGGAAATATTTACCGCAGTAAGGAATGTAATTAAACTCCTAATTTCAAATAAAAAAACTTCAAATCTTATATAAGAAACAATTAAGCCAACAGCTGAGTGTGTAGGCTGAGGCTATGTAATTTCACATGCGAGGGCATGAGAGACCAGTATTTTACCTGGCTTGGGGCTGTGGGCGCTTGGAAACTTCTAGAATGCCAGCGGGACCATCACAGTGTGTCGCCTCACCTGCATTTAACCCTGCTAATGCAGCTCACTGGCTCACTCAGTCAGCCGAGACTGTAGCCAACTAGTTGACATAATACGCAAACCCTTCAGTGGAGATGAGAATGCTCACAAGCTCTTCGTGATGGGAAGAGTCCAGCATTGAGTGGATTGTGCGAACTGTGCACAAGTGTGTGTATATGCACAAACATACACACACATACACACACACAACACACACACACACACACAAATCAGACAGAAATCAGACACAACACATACACACACACACACACACACACACACACACACACACACACACACAATGAGCGTGTTAGAGCCATGAGGGTGTTATTTCTCCAGGTCCGTCTGCAGTGATTAATGACCTTCTCTCCCCCTCCCCACCTGTGTCTGTCTGAAAGTGGGTTTCATGAACACCAGCGTGGTCCAGATCAGCCCAATCACACCTGATTCCCCGCGTTGCGGCAAAGAAAACAAGCTAGCGCTGCCACCACCGCCACCGCCGCCACTACACACCTCCACTTCAGGCTCCTTTATCGCAGCATTCCTGAACCGCAAATAAACTCCAAATGACTTTTCACGCCTGTTCAAACCGGGGCCGCTTGCACAGCAAATCCTCACCATATCATTTCGCTGCTTGTCCTATCAAAACCTGAATGTTAGCTGATGGCCACACGCTACCTCCATGCAGAGGTTATTCAAACAGCGCTCTTCAGTTTAAATAAACGACTTGACAGAAAAAAAAGTCCTGCCTCGTGAGTTATGTGCCTATCGACCTGGGGAGGTGGGGGGATGAAGGGGGGGCTCCTGTCTGCTTGTTGTGGCTGCGCGTGTGATGTATGGACTTCAATTAGAGGGCATTGTTCTTTCCAGGAGAGCACAAATCAGCCACCCAGGTTTTAAATGCTCAGCGCTAAAGCTTATGCGTGTGGCGCCATGTCTTGCACAACAACACGCTTCTGCACCTCCTCTCAAATCGCTCTCTTCCTCCTCTTTTTTCTTTTTTTTTTCTAAAAGGACAAGTAGGTCCACAGGCATCAGAGACTCACATGAAGGACTTCTCTGCTCTGTATATACAACACCATATACTGGGAGTGTATAATGTGCGTACATATATACTGTACATGTTTTGAAAGATGTGCTATTTCA
>CM059268.1:14124750-14144750 GCA_030347295.1 Setipinna tenuifilis | reverse complement strand
GTGTGTGTGTGTGTGTGTGTGTGTGTGTAGGTGTGTTTGTGTATGTGCGTATAAGAGTGTGTGTGTGTGTGTCTGTGTGTGTCTGTGTGACAGCAGGTCTGTGTGTGTGCTGGGCAGTCGGGGCCCCTGGCTTACCGTAAGGGAAGCTGAGGCGTGGGGTGACGTCATCCTCTGCGGTGCTGGCCGGGGCCCAGGCTGCCAGGAGCAGCAGCAGCGAGGGCAGGACGAGCAGTGGGCCCATGGCTCTCAGTGTCCACATGGCCTCTCCGCACTAGCACTGGGGATGGCAGCAAGAGTCCGAGAGTACTGGCTATACTGTCCTACTTTCAGGACAGTTTGGGATTCATGAAGACCTTTCTTTCTCTCCCTTTCTCTCTCTCTCTCGCTTGCTCACTCGTTCTCTCTCTGGTGCTGCCTCTTTTCCTCAGGTTTATTTTCCCCCTTTCTCCCTCGGGTTGGGGCCGTGAACGCAGTCTCAGAGCAGATCGGTGTGGTGCTTGAGAAAACAAACTCCCTCGCAGTTCTTCCGCTGGCGTGGTGAGTGATGGCCTCGATGCCCAGAGCGATGGCCTCTCTTGTCAGAGGCAGCCTCCCATGACACCTGGTCGCTGCGGCCGAGCTTCACACACTGGTGTATACACACACAGACACACTCACACACACACTCACTCGCTGGCAGAGGGTCTGCTCCAGAGCCTGAAACCAGAAAAGGAGAAGACACATCAGACGTAGAGCATAACACAACACTTCTGGGACCATGGCACACTGATTTATCATTTTGTTCAGTTCAAAGAACAGGCCATACTTGGGTGAGTGGAAGGCCACCTGGCCAACCTTCCTGCAAGTTTAGAATACAGACATACAGATATGAATATCATTTCCTGATGTCATTACAAGTCCTTGTGAACTCACACTGACCAAAAGGTCAACCTTGCCAGAAACACAACAAGCACTAAATATGAACTTCAGTAAATCACAATCATTTGTACCCAGCGGCTGTGCCAAGGTAAGGTAATCCACGCTTTTGCCATCAGCGTTTAGGCTACGGTTGACCTTTTCTCCACAATGTTAACGTCTCAGTCTGGCACGTCTAGGCAAAGGTTTGGGTGGGGGGGGGGGGGGTGTTCGGGCTCATCTGCTGCCTCTTTTGCGGCAAATAAATGCCAGGCTAAACTCCCTCCAGGCAGTCGTTTATAAAGGGCTTCAGTCAAAGCCAGCCTGACCTCCCAGGAGTCCCCTGTTCCTGCGTGTGTGTGTGTGTGTGTGTGTGTGTGTGTGTGTGTGTGTGTGTGTGTGTGTGTGTGTGTGACCTCCCAGGAGTCCCCTGTTCCTGCAGGGGTGGAGTGGAGGTCAGGTTAATTCGGATCGTGTCAACTGCACCCAGGTTCCCCTCAGGCTCTGCTTTCCACCCCTCTCCTTTGTGTCTCTCTCCCCTTCTGCACATGTGGAGTATCCTAAAACCTGCACGGGTGTGTCCAAATGAGCCGAGACAGGAAATAAGAGTATTTCTTGGAACAGCTGAGGCTACTTGTGGTTTCTCTTCTGGAGGGAAAGTAAAAGGTGTTGCTCTACTGCAATGGCAGATCAGATCACAGCGACATCTCAAGTCCTGACTCAGCTGTGTGCTCTTATGCCTGGCAAGACTAGTCTCTCTAGTCTTCAGACACAGAGCTGCATAGATTCAGCCTTAACAACTACTGCTTCCAGATGTATTTACAAGCAAATGAAACAGAAAGGGTATGTTGCAATTCTGACGCAGCTTTACAAGAACAAAACTCCCACGCATAGGTCCATTACCAAAGAACTCTTTCATTTGCGGGAAAAAAAAGTGGGGAGATGAGGAACTGTTCACGTACAGACAAACACGAGTTCTTTCTATGCAGATGATACCATTAGTACGGGGTTAGAACAGTCTTAATTTGCACATAGTTTAACCTCATTTAAGTTAAACTGTTTTCCCAAAATAATAATAAACTCACTTTAAGACAAGCAATTAGACACTTTAGCTCCAGGCTACCAAGAGCGAGGAAGATAAACATGTGGCTGACAATTGTGTTATTTGCTGATACTGTTGGGAAGGAAATGAATTTTCATGGGATGCAATAAGCCACAAGAAATAGGCCTACTAGATGGAGCTATTAAATAACAAGACTGTTATGAGCCCATTTCAAGTGTTATGGGCCCATTTGGAGTGTACTCCAGAGGTGAAGATGTGTCTAAATCACATCATTACAATGGCATATCTATTATATACTGCCACACCTGATACACAGCAATGAGGACATCAGTTTTTCGGTAGTTCGGTAGTTATTACATTTTCCAAAATAACATTTTCAGCAGGGGAACACTGAGCTAAATTATCCAGAATCCATTGTACCAAAGGGCCTTCTAGAGATTGCCTATAACTAAAATGCTTTGGACCAACAATGACATTTGACTTGCATTGTCCTAAAAATGGCCCAAACTATTAAAACGTAATGTTGCCACTAGTGTTGGTATAATGTACTGAAGAATATACATATCAGCGAGTATTCACCAGGTAAATACAGAGGAACACTTCGCACCAGGATCTATCTATAGATACTCCATGCTTTATTTGACCTCATCTGCCACCCATCTCAGCCTACAGTACATGCGGTTTACCACAGGACCTGTTAAAAGGTCACTAATAAGTAGCATAGTGCTACACAAGATAGAGCATCTACGGTGACGCACCGCCATGTTCTCCTGTGCGCCCTGTCAAAGCGATGCGTCAGCTTGGCGTCGCTGGAAGTGGCTACTGTTACTCAGACTGGGGGGAAGGGGTCAGCCTCTTAAATCAACCATAATGAGTATCCAGTTCGGCCCATTTGTGGCAAATAAGTCGATACCGAACGCTAGCGATACTATTTTTGCATTTTATCGGAGCTGGGAGCTGCCCCGCCTTGCCTCTAATGGATAAGTGGTCGTTTGTAAGTCCTCGGGTTTCCAGTGCAGCAATACTGCTTTGATAGACGAGCGATGAATGAACAGGGAGCACTGGAGGATGGACTACATATTAATTACTGGAGATTCCCAGATCAGAGGCAGTCTAACTCTATTACCGAACATCTTATTTCTACATGGACTTTTAACTACACACCAAAATTACAACACGATGGACCACATTGTAGAAGATCCATTAAGTTATTAGGTTATTTGTCCATTTCCAAGGCCTTTAAATATCTCTGCTCATAATTGATTTTACATTTAGCCCTACTACAAAGTTACTTAATACTTGGACACGCTTACAATGAGGAGATGTGGTCCTATGTGACCCTCACTATTCTGAATGAAGTACTGACCCACAGCTTTCCTCAGAGTTGCTTGTCCTGCTAAATACACAATGGCAACACAAGAAGCATACAACGCATCATCTGAGCTGCAAGTGTAGTCAGTCCTAGAGGTCCACGGTACATCACCTTACATTTTGTCATACCACAACCAATAAGAGGGAATGGCAGTGGTGGTTGAAGGGGAAAGCAGCGGCAGTGACCATTTGGGTATATATTTGAAAGCATGTTTCATTAATGAGTATGTAATAACATGATTGTGAACAAGACAGTGGCTTATAAACATGCAGTATTGTCCTTTAGGCATCATTGGAAAGAATATGTGGTATAGTATGTCAAATGCACATAAACATAGCATGCATACCATAAATCCATATCTGCTTTATGGCAGATCCTCTTTCTTCCCATCACTGTGATGGTAAAAATGGTTCCTGGCTCTAAGGTGAGACTAATGGACTTATTTACAGCGAGCTCTAACACAGGACATTACCTTTCATGAAGCCAATGCTGGAGCGTTGTTTTGTAGATGGGTGCTAAATTATGGGTTATAAATATTCAGCAACATACATCAGGAGAAACAACTCAGCCTGCAGGTTATTTAACAATCCACGGGGTGCCTCCATATTTCTGTCAAATGTTCTGAACCCTTTGAGCCCAGCGGCATACTGCGGCAAGGCCAGAGACGAGGGGGGTGAGTAGGTGGGTGGGTGGGGGGGGGGGGGGGGGGGGGAGTTGCAGGCAGGAGGCACTTAAGGTGTCATGTCAGGAGACGACACTTCCAAAGATGGCGTCCTCCTCTCACCTCCCTCCCTCCCTCCACCCCCTTCTTCTCCCAATGACATCAGCAGAAACATGCTCACTTGCCATCTTCCCAGAACAGACCACCGTGCCAAACTCTCAGAAGACTTAAGGGGTCTCTTTGCTAAGTTCACCTTTGGCCTAACATGACCCCTTACACAACTTGCCTCTGCCTAGTTGGGAGTCAGTCATAAAACTCCTTTGGTTGGTTAGCTATTGAGATAATGAACCATTTTAAATTTTAAAATATGCCTGTAACCTGGAAAGCCTGAGGCAGCCTCCTTGCAACCCACAAACATTATTTTCTTATCACTTTTTTAACAGATAGATTTACTTCTGCCACAAATTCACAGCCTGTTTATGACTTGTGGTTTGGGTTTTCCATTTTTATTCAAGGGGTCTACCATGGTCAAGTAGAGCAGAGCTGAAGTAAAGCAGAGCAGGGGAAACAGCACTGCATGGCCACCAGACTGAGTTTAAGTATAACCATGGAGACACAAAGTCTGAGAGGTACGGGTTCAAGGACGGTCCTGAAAAAACGTTCAGGCCGCTGGTTTTGCCACATGGTCCTCCCATGGAAATGTAATATGACTACTTACAAATAATGGGCAACCTGGGTTTAGAAGCTACTGCCTGGTACCAACTATTTGCTTCAGCCATTTACTAAATCAGATTATTCTTATTAGCACAGGTTTTCAGCCAGGTGGAAGAGCTAACCAGTGAAATCCCTGGTACTAACAATGCAGGTTGAACCAGATGATTTGGAATATGTGGTAGTATATAGTTAGCCTGGTAAACCGCTGTGGTTTTATTGACTTGGTTGTCATAGGCAGCATCTTGCCTGACCAACCAGTGAACAGAAGGAGTCACGACCAGATGTTAGCGATTGGGTGAAGGCAGATCCAATTGTTTTTATCCAATTGTAAACCTCAGCAGAGTCTACACCTCCAGAAAAAAATTGGTTGCTGATTGGTCAGGCAAGATGGTGCCCAAAACAACTATGTCAATGAAACCACAGCCAGACCCTCTGCACAAAATGAAGTGAAGTAGGAGGGGCTGGTTCACCAGGTTACTATACAGTAGCTATTATTGTAGCTTCTGAAACGAGGTTGCCCATCCCTGCTACTTGCAAGGTCATTCTTCCCCCCCCTGCAGTCCATATGCTTGGCGATGATTTTTATAAGCAAAGCTCTTTAGCCAGCTGGAAGAGCTAACCAGTAAAATCCCAGATGCAGGTAGAACAAGGTGATTTGGAATATGTGATACTACATAGTAGCTACTACTGTAGCTTTTGAAATCCAGGTTGCCCATCCCTGCTACTCGCAAGGTCATTCCTCCCCTCGTGCAGTCCATATGCTTGGCGTGGGGCGCGGGCCGTGCCACGGTCATAGCTACAGACAATGCCCGGCTGGCAGACAGAGCCTCGGCAGCCATCATTAGCCTTCTCCTGCGCAGCAAATTGGAGTCGCTTCCCAGCTGACCAGGCATGGACCGCAGCCTCATTAATCCAGCAGAGTGGAGCGTCCCGTGGAGCATCTGGACAAACTTTGTTGGGGCACGCGGAGAGTTACGGCACGAGTGATTTAGTGAGGGAGCAGGGGGAGGAGAAGAGGAGGGGAGGAGGGGAGTGAGCGAGGCCCTCTGTTGTCGTCGTGGAGATTCACATACGGTTCTGAGAGCCTGTGCACCTTCTTCTCTACAGCCGGGGGGATTAATGTCTAATGTCATGAATCATCTTATTGTCTCCCCTACTGCACCTCTCTGGCATGCACCCTGGATGGATTGCACAACGCTTGGTGTTGTAGCTCCCTTATTGCTAGAGAGTACACAAACAGTGACAATGGGGCATTCATATTCTAAGCTGGATCTAAGCTGTCTGCTCTCATCAGCGAGCAAACATGTAACCAACACGCAGGAGTTGACCTGGGTCAATAATGTTACGTAATCCTTTGCGTTTCTTTTTTCGCCTCTGATTCTATTACATCTCGGGGGAGTTGGGCTGAATTCCATAAAATGTAAACGACTCTTGGCTGATACAAGAAGCAGATATATTCCAAATCCTTGAAAAAAAAACTAGGGAAAAACACACTTGCAGAAACTGCGCTGACTAAATATTAAACAGATTTCAGCGTTTTGTACACTTTTGTTCAGTCTCCACAGCATAATGTACTGCAGCTGCAGTCTATGTGTTGGGTTGTAAAAGGCAAGTGTCTGCACTATGTCCCATAGTAAGTTAGACACTAATTACACTAATTTGACAAAGGTGTACAGACATATAATTTGCCTGTCATGATATCGGTATGACCTCAAAGTAGCCAATCATTAGGTCAGCTAATCTGAGAAGTCTCTCTTGTGATTGGTCTGTTGCAAAGTTCCAAACAAGCTGAGGGTTCATCAGCTGAGGGCCTCGGATTGGTTATGACACTCATTGATCTACCACAAAACACTTTGTGCATTCTCCAGCATGACAGGTCAGGGTGGCCAGTGCTCAAACACAATGCTAAATCCAGCGCACATGGCAAAGTTATAAATAAAACAAGAAGTCCAAAGGACACCCAAGGACAGATCAAAAGAGGCTTCAAACCACCATTTGCATTGCCTGAAAATTGACAACAGACTCCATTCCACTTCAGCTTCACTAATAAGTTTTTTTTCTTTACTTTATGTTTAAGTAAAATGTTACAAAACATAGATAATTGCCCTACACTGCATTGTACAATAATAGCAACATATTCCACAAAGTAATTTTATTATCAGAGAAACAAAAAGAGCTGCAGAATGTACTGAAAGTACTGAAAAGTACATCAAAGCATGCTACAAACGGGGAGTGAGTGAAGCCGTATTAATTGAATTATATCATTTACGTAGTACAGCGTGTGGGTAGTGGAGCGTTTCCTGTTCCTTATAAATATAGCAGTGGCCTTACTACAGCAACAGGTGCCCTGAATATCGAGTTTGTCATCTGAGATGACATAGTGACAGGAGCTGTGTGTGTGTGTGTGTGTGTGTGTGTGTGTGTAAGAGAAAAAGAATGTGAGTGCAGTGTTTCCCACAGATCAGGTGGCAATTTGTGGTGGGTCTGCGCACCGGGATAGTGTCACGGCGTCGCGAAGTCACGGCGTCGCGAAGTCAGGGCGGTCGGCGTAGTCGGTCATTGGGGTTTATGTAAAATGCGAACAGAAGGCAGTATTCTTTCTGAAGCTGCTTTAAGTTGAATGTACATTAGTATTTAAAAAACATTTTTAAATTATTAGGTTTAATCTTAGTTTCTGACTGATAAGAACCCTACTAGAATCCTGTATGGACCTTCCTCCACCTAAACATGCATTACTGGACAGGCCAATAAAAATTGTATGCTCATACAAATACCTGGACTTTGTATGGAAGACCCATCACCAGATTGAAATTGAACTTGATTTTAATTAAGTTCCATTTTGTTAACTTCTTACCAAAAAAACTGGCATAAAACAAAAGTTAAAATAAATAGTAAAATGAAACATAAATACAATAGCATAAATACTTTAGTATGGAACTACTAGTTGCAGGAACTCAAGGTGCAAGGTAACTCAAATGGCAAAACACTACTTATTGCAGAGTTTGCATTCCCTGTTTGGGCATCTGTTTTTTCTTGGTTTTCTAAAAAAAATCTCCTGTGCCCTGTCATATGGGACCTCCTTGGGGTCTTCGGGCCCATTAATTGAGATTCTTAAGCAGGCTGCCAGGTGTTCCCCCTGAAGCCTGTTCCTGATACACCTGTTGATTACAAAGTCATTAGAAAATAACTTATACATGATGGGCTTAGTACAGGAATTTATATATTATTTATTTTCCATTTTTGAACAATACCAGAGGCAAGTGATGCCTGGCATCTGATGCTCTCCTGGTGATGCTCTGTTTTTATGTGTCGCTCTACATAATCCTTGCGGTAAATTACTGCAGCAACCTCCACAAATGCCCGTTTAGTGGCACCCTTTTTAGGTGCTGGCTTGTGCTGCCTACACAGTCTGCAGAACATCCCTTAAAAGTATAACATACATTAATTGTCTATAAGCAATAAAATAATGTTGTACATTAATGGACAATTTAAAAAGACAAGTCATTCAACAGATAAATTATTAGGCCTACCATGCTGGGTGTAGTATAGCCATCCCTTAAATTGGGGCATGCTCAGCCAGCTGTGGTCAAAGCCAGATCCCCTGTGTTTACTGGTTGAGGGCTCTTCTTTCTTTCTTACATTTATCTGTCTTCCTCCTCACCTGTCTCAGCAGTATTCTGGCTGCTATCTCCCTGGCTCTCCAGCATCTCATTTGAGCAGCCCTGACTGAGCAGCACTGTCTGATGCCTAGGAGCATTAAAATAGTAAATTAATAGCAGCCACACCATTACTGTTGTCTTTTAAACTTTATTTCAAAATGATACCTCCAGCTGCTCTCTCTCCTCTGCACGAGGCCTTTTTTTGAAGAAATATTCATCTAAATTAAAGCAACAGACATTCAGAGTCAGAGTGAAAAAAAATAGCCAAAATATGTTGCTTTATTCTTAATTTGACAATGAACATAGCTTTATCCATAAACACATTTCACCTGAATCGCTGAATTAGGCTACTGTAATCCAGTTTATAAATGGACCTACCATTCTATCTACAGCAGTTAATCAAAGAGAGTCCATTCGACCTATCTCACGAGGGAGGGTGGGACTATGCCAGGATGCGATTGAGAACCCTAGTTGACTAGTGTAGACGTAGACCGATGCCAGTGCATTTCTTTTACAATCAGAACGTTGTACATCGTGTCTGCTTCAAATCTGACTCCCTCAACACTTTCTAGCTAAATGCAGCAAGAACGCTATGGTCACTTTCTAGCTAAATGCATCAAGAACGCTATGGTCGTGCCCTGGGCGGAATGTCTTGGGCTTTACGGGGCTGCTGCGTTACCAGCTTTATATGTTGAATTAGGGCGTGGGATGTTCCTTTGCTAACGTTAACAACTTTTAGCTCACTATGCCAATATAACTTTTCTGGACAATAATTCTGTGCATGTGTGTTTTGAGCACAGTAGCATACAAACCTTTTGTGAACAGCCAGGTTTCGCCCAATCTCTCCTCAGTGCAATTCTGCTTTCTTGCTATCCAGCTTCGGCTGCAGCGTCAGACGTTGCCATGGAGAGGAGCGGGCGAATCAGATGTCAGTGCGTTTGGACTCATGCGTGCGTGTGTGGGAAAGCGAATGACAGTAAAGCAGAGACTGATCCGAGGTTTAAATTAACGGAACGTTTTATATAAAAATCGCGTCTGGAAAAATAAATAAATACCGGAATCAATGTGTGGCGGGGGGATTTCAATGTGTGGCGGCCCGCCACAAATTGGTCTATGTGTGGGAAACACTGGAGTGAGTGTGGGTATATGTGTGTGTGTGTGTGTGTGTGTGTGTGTGTGTGTGTGTGTGTGTGTGTGTGTGAGTGAGAGAGAGAGAAAGAGATTGTGAGTGTGAGTGAGTGTGGGTGTATGTGTGTGTGGGCTGTCAGTGTGTGGAGGGGGAAAAAGAAGAGATCAAGCTTGTCTTTGTATTCCGGGCTGAAATTGTGTCCTAATGACTGATAAATAACACCTTGGCGGCTTTGGCCCTCATCTCAGAACACACCTGTAAACACAGACGCTGGACACCTGTGCTGAGTCACCTGGGGGTCTTATACACACACGTTCACAGATGTGGCCTTTCACCGCCACCCCCTCCCTCCTCAAACACACACCACCAGACCCCCTGGCCCTGACCCCTCCAACACCCCACTGCCCCCTCCCTTTGCCTCTGTGAGCTGATACAAGCAGCTCTAGTGTGTTTGTGAATAGCTAAGAGAAGGGGGAGTGTGTGTGTGACTATGCATGGCATGTGTTTTTGTGTGTGGGTGTGTGTGTGTGTGTGCGTGTGGGTGTGTGTGTATATATGTGTTGGAGCAGGATGTAAATGTGTAAGAGTGTGTATGTGTCATCAGTAAGCACTGAAAGAGTGAGGCCCACATGTGAGGATAGAGAAGGTGATTCACTGCACCTACAAAAGCAGCCTCCACACTCACACTGACAGGCAGCAGGGGTTATTTTGTTACAGAAAGCTGCACAGATCTAAAGATACCAGTGAGTAAGAAATGGGGAATGGCTTCCTGTTAAGGTGTCACAGTGACTAGTGACGAAGCCATTTATGCGTGTCCAGGTTTGCCAAGAAGGTATGTGCACGTTGTCCAGTCCAGTTTCAACGTGGGTGTCGGAAGGGGTGGGGGGGGGTTACATTGTTTCCGACACTTTCTATCTAGTAGCAGTGACAAAGTTATGGGTCTCACCGCATTCGTTCCTCCCGATTCTGAGAAAAACCCTCCGTTCATATGGTATGGGGCCTGGGCTTCCCAGAGCCCAATGGAAACTATGAAGAGGTGACCAACATGGAGAGGATAAAAAGCCCCTCGGATCCTCAGCGCTGCCATTCCAAGTCCCTCATCATTCCCGGGCCCAGCTTTGAGTAATTAATGGACGATTCCTTCCTGGGTGATCTGCCTAGAAGTAATTATAACCATATGCCATTTTCAAAGACGTTTAATTGCCTAATTAAAATGTTATTAAAACGTTGGATCAAGATGGAAGGCATTTTGAACCCAGTAGTTGTGGCTGTGTAAAAATTTATCTGCAAATTTCCTCTTATCTGTTTCACGTGTGACTACATTCGGATTCAGTCACTGGCACCTCCAGTCAGTGGGCTGGAATTCAAAGGAAAAAAGAACCAGGCAAGGACGGAAAAAAGAGCCATTCCTGCAAAAGCTTGTGAAAGCATGTCGGAGAGAGTCGTGATGGATTAATGTAATATATGGCCATGAAACTGGACAGAGATGTTTCATCACCTTCTCCTTTATAATCCCAATTACTTAAAACCAGAACTGCTGTAAGAAGTGCAAATATTGCCAATATCCCTACGCTATCCCTTTTTTTGTACCCCCCCCCCCCATCCCCCCCTGCCCTCAGCGCTACCCCCGATCGCTTTCCATCCTCCGCCCTGCTTTTCTTTCCCTCCTTCCCTCTCTCCGTCCCACCGCACACCGAGAGAATTTCCACAGCAGATGTGGAGCCAGCACATGAAATTTAGTGAAGTGGTGCAGCAGTTGGAGCACCGAGACCCCTGCTATCTCCATCAGCACGGGGCGAGGGAGGTGGAAGAAAGCAGCTCTTCAGCACACACACACACACACACTGTCTCTGTCTCTCCTTTCAAGGGTGAGAGCAGTAGCAGACTCAGGCGCAGACAGAAAGGTTAGTGAAGACGCAAACCAGCTGAGGAGTGGAGTGGAGGTGGGTGAGAGAGAAGTGTGTCAGCTGCTGCCCACGTTTGGACTAAAATTGCTCAGCAGTGACACGGTGAGTCAGTGGGATAAAGTCTACTGGCATGTGACAGACTTACTTATCTACTCCAGCGCTCTTACTCACCTAGTTTCACCACTTCACCACTTCCAAACGAGAAAACTAAACTGCAGAAACCGAAACAGCTGGTCTGTTATCAGAGTAAATACTCCAGGTCTTTTTTTTTCCCCCACTCGACCCGATCCTTTTCACAAAGGGCTGAGAGTATGGTTTTGCAATGCATTCATCACATTTTTATAGACCTATAAAAACCAAGGGTGTGTAAGGAAGTGGCACACATTATCTGTTTGGTTACGGACAATGACTGCAGTCGAGCATAGGTGTGAAAACAACATGAAAGCATGATCAATCATGCAGAGGCCCAGCTATAGTGTTGTAGTGTTTGGACCCTTTCAGGCTTGTATGTTATGGCTGGGTGCGCAAAGAGGGAGGGGTAGGGAGGGACAGAGAGTGAGAGAGAGAGAGAGAGAGAGAGAGAGAGAGAGAGGCAGAACTGGCAAAGCAGTTCTCTCTCTCCCCCCGTAGCTTCCCCCAGCCTTTTTTCCTGGCAGAGTCTCCCATGTCAAAACACATCAGCCAAGGTCTTAAGTTGGATTAAAACCCTTTCGTGTGTTGTCATGAATAAAGTTTCATAACACAACCAATGCAGATATAAAGAGTGAAGGAACTGTGGGCAAAGAAGGGGGGGGGGCACTGGGGGGACTAGGTTCTGTTAGTACCCATGACCTCTCCAGGGGTACAGTAAGTTCACCCCAGCCCTGAGGGAAATAAAAGCCTGTTGATTATTCCATAATTTGTAAATACAAAATGGCTGCAACAGTGGCTCTCTTTCTCTTTCAGTCTCTTTCCCGTTAGGCCCACCCCAGGACACCACCACCATTCCCTAGCTCTGCCACAACTGAAATTGTGCAACAGTAGTATCAATACTTGGGTTTATCTTCAGCCATCTAAAACATGTGGACTTAGCATCAGTTGTGCCACAATATAAAAGTCCCAAGCAAGAGCTTTGCATAATGGCTTCCCAATAGACTCTTCCTCCCCATGTTTTTTTCTCTGGGAGTGGAGGTGGGGGTGGGGGTAGGGGGCATCAGTAAATGTCAGACCTCTCTGGAGAGTTTGACATTCAAGAGACACAACACAGAACACAGCAGTTCTTCATTCCCACATACAAAGTCCCCCTAGATCGCCCCATGCTTTTCCCTAAACCAGCACACTTAAACTTCTCACATAAAACCATTGCATTGCAAAACAAGGCACAGCATGTTTGTTTTCTAAATATTGCATGATTTGCCCACCACCACCACCACCACCACCCGTACCACCACTACCACCACCATCATCTCCCCAGCCCCCCCTCATTCCATACCACTGAAAAGGCAACTGACATAAAAGACCCTCTGCAAGTAATTGCCCAAGTAAATAATGCATGCTGACATTTGCTTTGATATACAGGGTGAACGGAATACAATTACACTGTTAACTGCATTCTGGATGCAATCTGTTTTTGCGCAACTTATTTCAAAGGGAGTAATACAATCAATACTCCTCATTAAGCCGCCATCTTTGGCACACTGTGTATTGCTCAATTGTAAACAGAAATGTGAATCATATTTATCTAAGGGAGTGGACATTCTGTGCGCACAGCACACGCTTTCCAAACAGGAATAACTACTTGTAAATTGTAAGTATCACATTGCAGTCCTTGGTATTCACCTAATCCGACTACTTTGAAAAACACACAGCTGTCCTCCTCATCTTTCCCACTTGCAAGACTTAATTCAGGGTGTGACTCTGGTCCTTAAAGTGCCTCCCAGGACCCTATCTGGCTGGCTGAACCACAGTATGAACACACTGTGAATCTTAAGTAACTCGGGCAGTCGTTTGTGTTTTCTTGGCCCACAACAAACCTGCCGATAAAACAACAGGCTCAATCGGTTTCCGTCCCTTATCTCCGTAAAGCGGTGTCTGTCATCAGCAGCTGTTTCTGCAGTCCAGGCTTCCTTCTGAGAGAGTGAGTGGAAGGGAGCGGAGGGGAGCGGAGGGGAGCGGAGGGGAGCGGAGGGGAGAGGAGGGGAGGGGTATTAAGCACTCCCTGCCACGCAAAGCACCCCAAGCTGCTCCAGAAACTGTGCAAGCAATTACCATGTGAGACACTCTTAAAGCACAGCACTGGGACTATACATAAGAGCAGAGTGGGTGTGCGTGCTGAGGGTGGTTGGTGGGGGGACTTTGAGAGGAAGTATGTTGGGCCAGCCCTTCACACTCCAATATTGACTTGCCCTTGGTGCAGTTTTTTCCCCCTTCTCTTCCTCTCCTTCCGTGTCGGTGTGGCTGTGAGGGCTGTGAGGGCTCATGTGTGCTAACGAGCTGGGCTCTCAGCACATGGCACTGCAGGCCTGCAGGATCAGTGGGCCTCGCTGGCTTCCTCTCTCCATTGTGTCCCCATCACATGGAACATGGGAAAAGACTGTGTGCTCTCATCACGACAACCGGGGGGGGATACCCTCTACATAAGGGCCTCTGTGGGTAATTAGGGCCATACCCACCCACCCCCTCAAAGCAGTAGCCCAGCTAGCTGATGGACGCGAGAACACTTCGAGCCATCATCTAACCCAGATCTGTGCCTGGTCTTAGCCTAAGGTGATCAACTACCATCCCTTTTATCAGAGGCTAGCTGCTGCACTGCCAGCAGCCAGTTTTGCAAACTGTGTCAATTTTCAACAATGAATGTCCTTCCCCCATGTAACAAGAGCAGAGGTTTTTTTTGCTGGTCTGTGAGAAGCTAGAACAGTGCCAACATGGTCATGCAGGTTTCTCAAGAATTTGTAACTGTGTAACAACATGGTTTGTGTTTGTCTATGGGAAGCTACCACAAAATCATCAGTCATTCAAGTTGCTCAACAATGCCTCAGCTTCTCTGGAACTGTCAGTCGTCCAGTCAAAACTGCAAGTCAGAGCTATGAAGCAGATTTTTTCCCCCACTAATGGTTAATCAACACAGCCAATCCTTCTCAATTTAAAAATAAAATAAATAAACTGGGCAGCTCCACGCTCAGCAGTCTCTTTGAAGACGTCTGCGAGCGTTTTGAAAGCAGACACTGAAATGTGCTGCTGTGCAAATTCCACAGATTTCCTCTGCTCCCTCTTTCACCCCCCTGCCCCCTCCTTTCTGAAGCCTGCTGAAGAAATTAGTCTCGGCTCTTTCAGTGAGCGATCGTGACACTATTGCATAGCACACAGGTGAAAACCTGGAAAAACTAGCCCGGGCTGGGGGGGGGGGGGGAAACTAGGTCATGGACTGTTTGGCCGCCCGCTTGCCCCTGTGCTAAATGTTTCCAATTGTTTGGATTATCTCAACATCTCGCCTTCATGTATTTACAGTAGGGGGCAATATTTGGCCCCTGATGCCCTGGCTGCTGATAAGGCAAGTATGGTCTGAGAATCTGACTTAGCTAGCTCCTGGTTCCTGTTATGCTAAACCCGCTGACAGTGTGGTAATGGATTGATGCTTTGTTGAGTGGAATACCGAGTTCACCTTCCTGAGAAAAAAAAGGTCAAGTCAATGTGCCCTATATCTATACATTGTTAGGTCCGATTTTCTAACACAAGAAAAGCGTGTAGAGGCGTTGGCATTACACGGAAAAGGTTAGCCGACTGTTTTTCCAACATATTGGCTTGGGCCTACTCCCTGCATCGAGTTCTTGATCCGTGTGTGTGAAGACTGGCTGACACCAGCTTTCACCCATCGCCTGCACATAATCAGTATTGACGCACTGAGATTTCAAGGCCTTGGTCACAGCACGAGTGTGTGAGCATAACGCAAACAATGGATCTCGTTTCGCATCACGACTCTTCACCTTGTTGGAATGCATTCGTGTCTCATTCCTGCTCTCTTCCATTTGGTCTCAATATAATTAGACGCTCTATGCCTTCTCCAAAGGGCCGTAAACAAAGACGTGTGGCTGTTTGGCCATTGATGTCCACAGGAGGAGGAGAAGGAGGAGGAGGAGGAGGTGGACAGCTCTAAATTCCTGAGGCTGGAAGCAGCTGAGACAGCTACTTAGTGTGCGGGGAGGCCTGCTGCACCCATTCATCACTGGAGCGAGGCCTATAGAGAAGGCTGCTGCCCACAACAGGGCCAATGGCAGGACTGCTCCTTCTCTGAGACTCATCAATATCCTTTCCTTCACCTTGAGGCACCTCCCCCTCCTTTCCCCCTTCCCTGGTCTCCTCCCTAATGGTTGCATGACTGTCGGTGATGCCCGTTTTACCAGATGTAGCACCGCCAATGTTCCTCCACTCTGCTCCACTCTGTTTGGCTTCAGCACTGCTGTGTGCATATCTGTACAGGGGGCCGGGCCGGCCCATGCCCGCCCGCTGAGCAGCCAGAGAGAGCTCAGCACCTCCAGGCTGCATCCATCACTGACATGGGTCCACGCCTCTGCTCCCACTAATGTCTATCATCGAGTGGATCCCAGAGACCGCAGCCCCATTCCACAGCACTGTCCATCAACACTCTGTGCTCACCCAAGAGGGAGGAAGAGGAAGAAAAAAAAACACACACACACACACTCTGCTGTTCACTACTGTCTGCAGCAACACCACCATAGGCTGCATGCTGTATCGTATCATAACACACACGCAGGCAAAACAAACACAAACAGATCAATAGATATGACACTGACACAGTAGGGGTTAGATGTGGATAATAATGTCAATGACCGGGAGAGCAACTGAGATAAAAAAAACCATGACCTGCACAACAGCTGACAATGGAACGAGTCTGGCGATGATATGGTGAAAACTAGGCTATCTGTGTGTTCCCTCTAACATCCGTTCAAGAACGTCAATTCCAGATGAGCTACAAATCAGCTCTGACGCAGGACTGCAAGCCACATGTGTGAGAAAACAACTCGTGAGAAGAAGAATGGAGATATGAGCAGGCGTTGGCCACATGACCCATGTCTCTATCTATCTATCGCACTTTGGGCCACATCTTGCATGAATTGTACTATACAAACACAGTGTATTATCTATATCTGCAATGGTGTTTTTCATCACTCACATGCTTTTGTCTCAAAGGGTAAATTTGACCTACGAGTCGAACGGACCAACAATCCTCCTTGAAAAAAGGACGGAAAGAACACAGTCCACAGGAAATGTCTCCTCAGATCAATGGGGTGTGATCAATATGGGCTGGCGCTTAAAGCTTTTGCTCTTAAGTAATTTGATCTCCACCATGTCTCCAAAAGTCAGAAAGAAAACATAATCGGTGACATGCAATTTTTTTTTCCGTCTGATCTTAACTTTTTGCGAGTGAATGTCAGGTGAGTATCAGGAGACATACACACCGCAGCTGTTTCTTGGGTGGCAGCTGCATGCAGTGTCATGTAAATTCAAAGTAATCTGGAGAAGCTGAGCTTCTGAAAAGAGGCGTTAAGAGTTGGAGCGGCTCTAACTCTGCCAAAGCAGTCGGGCTGAGCTCTGCATGATAAGAGCCCTCTCTTTTGGCAGCAGATGTAATGAAATGCTCTGTAAGCTGTTTCACGTACAATTCAAAAATACCCATTACAGTGCACAGATTGAATGTCAGATTTATTTTTTAAACAAAAATCACATTTCGCTAAAAATATATTTCCAACTGACTATGCAGAAGGTGGGTGTGCTGCTTATCCTAAATGTATTGACCATTTCATCCTGCTTGCTGATGTATGTGCTTCTCTAATACAGCTCTGAGGCAAACAAGTGTGCTCTCTCTCTCCCTCCTTCTCTCGCTTACACACACACACACACACACACACACACACACAAACGCACTCACTCAGAGAGAGAGAGGCAGAGAGAGAGGCAGATAGAGAGCGGGAGAGAGAGAAAGAGAGAGAAAGAGAGCGAGAGAAAGACTCCATGTCTTGAGATGTGCATGGTAATTACCACACCGAACTGGTACCTCTCACACCCATGCTCTCTGACCCCACACAGTCCCACACCCCCTCTCACACACACACACACACACACACACACACACACACACACACACACACACACACACACACACACACACACACACACAGAGGGGCTCCTTGGTGGGTGACCTCCCAGGATGGAACTAAAAAGAATGCTGGTCATTCCTGGGCCCATGGTCACAGGAGTCGCCGAGACAGCGGCATCTCAACCATCCCTGTGATCCTTGGAAATCCTTTGCCACTCAGATATTTTTGGGGTGAATTCTTCCGCACGCTGCCCATCAGCCCAGACAACAGGCCCTGACCCAAGACACCCGTCTCGTCTGGCCACTCATCCATCAAGCCAAGATGGACACTGCCAGTCAAAAAACAGTCAAGCCGTTTCAGTCAACTTGACTGATTTCCCACCACATGAGAGCAAGCAACGGCACCAGAAAGGCGATGGCATATTTTCACAGAACTGCTCAACTGTTTGCTTTAAAAGGCAAGAAATGGTAAAGGCTAGGCATATGTCTTCCAAAGATACTACAAGAGTTGTAAAATAATAATAATAATTAATAGTGTTTAAATGCCATTTCTGTGGTTTCTTATTTTCTCTTGCTTTCCTGCAGTCTGAGGAACACCTCTGTGCAGAGGAAGTGCTGAGATTGATCCTCCAGGGTGGCTTAACATAATGACTGACTGACTGACTGCTCTATTTAACCAGGCTTCATAGGGGGATTTGTGTTCTAGCGAATGCCAGCTCTGGGTTCTTGGCTGCAGGTGTATGTAGGCCAACTTCTGGTTAAACGCTCAGTCACACACTCAGTCACACACACACACACACACACACACACACACACACACACACACACACACACACACAGCCCAGCTGCATAGCGTTTTTTCTGGTGTTAGCAATTCAGCGCTTACAGGGGTTCATTGCAAACTAAAAAAGCAAGATACACTCCACTATTGAGTTCACTGATGAAATTTCTTCTATTCAGTTTCAGGAATGTAACTCTAGCCAATGGCTACCAATAACAGTTGACTGAGCTCTGACACCTGGTCAGCTCCACATGGTATTGACTAGCTTGAGGCAGGGAACGGTGCTCGAAAGGCCCCCTTAAAGTCCTCAAGGCCCATTGTTCAGGGTCGGGATCCCAAAGATATCACCAGCATGGCAGTGCTGTGGGTTATCTTCACGCAGAGATGCAATCGTGCGGCCCCAACAGGCTCCCCGCTGTGCCTTGTGCCAATGGGGACGCTTCCTCATGGGGGCGGGAGCTGATGTCATGGAAAGATGGGATTGGTGTGTGGGATGCGGCGGTGTTAAGCGCAGAAGCCTTTGACTAAGCTCCTCTTTTCTTCACCCACTTTTGCAAGCACCTTCAGGCCTGTGGGGAGTATGAAGGCGATGGGAGAGGGTGCAGCCCAATTAGGCAACACTGTGCCAAACCCGCAGGAGGATCGGACAGCGATCCTAGGGAACAAAGAGGGGTTGATGACAGGTTCAAATACGCCCGTATTTATCGTGGAGCCCACATCACTGTATTTGCTGTTATTCCCGGCATAATTTATGATAGGCAGCGGTGATAATGCTCCGCACAGCCATAATGACCTGGTTTCTTATCGTAGTGGTTTGTGGGCTAATCTGCAAACTGACAACATTATTTCTAAGTAAGGTCACAAAATGGGTGACTTGAGGTTTATTTTGTCTTACAGCTGTGACATTTCCTCTGCCTTAAGAAATGGCAGATAGCTTACTTAAAAAAGAAAAAACACTGGCTCTGATTGCATAAAAAACAATTCTGCAGTCACTTCTTTGATCTTTAGCATTTTAATAGGAGCTTATCAACTGTGGCTCTTTAAAAAGTCAGAGGATTTTCGGGTCTGAGTGATGTTGTGGCTACAACAATGCCATGGATAATTTTCATGTTTGAAAGGCGGTGAAATGCCACCAGTGCATAGTGAATGCTGTGTGTAGCACACGTAATTAGGAGGCCCCATTTTCCCCTAATTGACAGCTAATTGGGAGAGGGTAATTGTGTTCGATTGAAAGCGTTTCGAAAATTGGCCTAGCTGTATCGCCGACCCTCAATCGGACTGACCTTGGGGGCCTTCCCATTGCTACCCACTGCGGAGGAAATTCCCAGGCATGGGTCAAGAGCTGGCTGTGAATGGACTCAAAACAAGTTGAGGGAGAAAAAAAAAATGTGAATAGAAAGAAAAAAGCAACAGCAACACCAGTAGCAGCGGCAGTGGCAGCAACAGCGAGTGCTGTGAATGCGGGGAGAAAAGCAGCCTTGTCTGGGCAGACCGTCTAACGGGGCAGCTGGGGCCGCAGGCTGCTATCAGTGAGGGTCTGTGCGAGTGTGTGAGTGGCCCCCGCACCGCTGTGGAGCGCTGCCAGACAGATGAGGGGAGAGGAGAGGCCAGCCAGTCATCCATCTGCAGCTCACGCCTGCTCATACTAAACACCAGCACGCAGGACCGCCAGGCCCGCTTTACCTTCTTTCTCTCTCTCTCTCTTTCTCTCTCTCTATCTCTCTCT
>CM059268.1:14107250-14122250 GCA_030347295.1 Setipinna tenuifilis | reverse complement strand
GTCCCTGTACCTCTCCTCCCCCATAACCTCCACCACCACCACCACCACCACCACCACAGTCCCCACCCTCCCCCCTCCCCCCATCCCCCCTCTGCTACTCTCAGAGGGGGTTGCAAAGGCCGCTGTACATGGTCTGTGGGACGACTGGGCAAACACAAGAGACCTGGCGAGCGTCCAGCTGCAGAGTCAGTTCCCACATCATGCCACTGCGGGGCAAAGGGACATGCTAGGAGAGGGAGAAAACACAGGGGCAGGCTCTGCTGACGTCGGGAGCGAAGCTTGTTTGCCATGGGTTCCCACCACTGACTTCACAACAACAGCAACAGCAGTGACAGCAGAAGAAGCAGTGACAGCAGCAGTGACAGCAGCAGGGACTTTTACTGAAAGCACCAGAGTTCGTGTCCTCCTGAGAGGAGACAGGAGACAGCTGACGTCAGAACTGGTTCTGATCTAGCCTGGGTGTCACTCGGGTCTGTCTGCCCATCCTTGCCACATCTGCCCTAAACCCCAGTTACTATCTGGACAATAGTTTGTGTCCTCCTGAAAGGAGACAGCTGACGTCAGAACTGACACAGCCCAGGTCTGGTTCTGATCTACCCTGGGTGTCACTCGGGTGTGTTGTCTGCCCATGCTTGCCACGTCTGGCCTGAACCCCAGTTACTATCTGGGTCAGAGGTCACAACAGGCAAGGCTGCTGTCTGGCCCTGTGTATCTGTCTGTCACCCCATGAGGTGGGAAAATTTGGTCCGTGTTTAGCACCGGTCGCACCACTGTAGAGGGAGAATAGTTCACTTAGCACCAACTACTGCCATCAACAGCCAATTAAACACGCAGACTCAACCTAAAAAAATAATAGCACAGGGGCTGAATTTGTTTAATGAACAAGTGTTTCTCCCCATGCACCAAAAACGGTTCCATTACACATAAATATACAAGCTGTTGCACGGAGGACTAAGGAGCCGTGAATTATCTTCCTCTCCACCGACGGGCTGACAGAATATGCTTCAGGGGCGGTGCAAGCAAGCAGCGCAAACTATGCTGAGCAGAATCCTTTGCCTAAAGGAAGTAAGGTAAGAGGAAGCAAGCAGGCTTATTTACATTCTGTATTTTTTTACAACCGGATTCAATAGAATGACCTAAATTCAAACAGAATTTTTTTACACACACACACAGACACACATGCGCGCACACGCACACACACACACACACACACACACACACACACACACACACACACACACACACACACACACACACACACACACACACACACACACTCCAACTCTCTTTTATTCACTGGAACAGGTAGAGAGAGGACACAAGTAAGGCAAAGAAGAGGAATCAGCCTAATGCTGCAAAAATACCCCAGGGATACGTAGTCTGTGATGGGAAACATGTGGTGGGGAGAGAGGCCACGCAAGGGGAGGCTTACGCAGTGCACACACTCTATTCCTCTGATAGAGCTCCCTCCCTCCCTCTCACTCTGTCTCCCCCTTTTTCTCTTTTTCTCTTCCTTGTTCTTTCATTTCCCTGCTCCATAATCTCTAACAGGTTGCTGGCTGTACCAGCCCACCAGAGACTGTGCTAAACCAACCCTAGCCTGTATATGTTAGTTTCTCCCCTCTTGTCCCCCCTGCTACCCTTTTGGCCCTGGACACTTTAAATGCCCTCCGCCTGCTGTGTGTGTATGTGTATGTGTTTGTCATACACTGCCTCCTGCCTTTGAAATAGAAAAGTTCTTTACAGAAAGAATAAAAATAACTTTTTTGTGTCAGTATATTTTGGTTGTGAATGTAAGTGTGTGTGTGTGGTTTACAGAGTGAGAGAGAAGGAGAGAGAGAAAGAGGGGGGGTGGAGAAAGAGAGAGGCCGAATGAGTATGTGTTTGTGTATGTGTGTGTGTATGTCTGTGTGTCTGTGTGTCTGTGTGTGTGTGTGTGTGTGTGTGTGTGTGTGTGCGTGCGTGTGTATGTCTGTGTGTGTGTGTGTGTCTCTGTGTGTCTGTATGCAGCCAGTGGCCCCACATGTGAGCTAGAATTGATACAACAGGCACCGTCTTTTACCAACCAGCCAAACTCTTTCTGACAGCGTCACACAGGCGGCTCATTGTGGAGGGGGTCGGTGCCCACAACACTACCGCTAGCTGTTGTCCTTATGGATCAGACTAAAGATAAACACAGAGCGGGGTGGGTGGGGGGTGGGGAACACGGCCGCCAGCACAATCTGACCCCCCTACCACCTCCACCCTCCACCAACCACCGCTGCCATAACACTCTCATCAAGCATACCCGCTACAGGACTGGGAAACAGGCACTGGGCCAGATTGAGGGGAAATAGGTGTGTTTACATTTAGCTGAGCTAATATCCCCCCATTCCTACTTTCGGTAAAACACATTTATTTAGTGTTTATTTACTTTTATGTGTCGTGTGGGGGTGCTAAATACTTCAATTGAATTGTTAATGTATCCCCTGGCAACCTAGCATCATTACCGGTAACGTCTTCAGTGAAAATTGGAACCACTGGATTAATGCTCCAGACAGACAGTTGGAGGTGGGGGTGTGGGAGTGGGAGCTTATCCTCCCTAATCCGATACACTCAAGCCTTTGTCTGTTAACTTTTAAATACCCTTAAACGGTTTAAATGTCAAAAATTCCATATGTATGAAATAACAGATGGACATCTAGTCAATGCTGCATGTTCTTTAATGAACCTCTAACATTCTAATAGGAAAAAGGTAGGACCAACTCCTGGGAGCTTGAGCAGCTAAGCTATGCTACGCTACACTACGCTACTTGGTCCTCAATCACATTTCCATTCATTACTGTTTCCACAGACGTTTGGGATTCATTATCTATCCTGTGCTGTGTTTACCTGGCCCATAAATGGGTTTCGCATGTTTTTTCCAAAAAAAGAAAAAAAAAGGTTACACATCGGTCAGGGCGAGGTCTCCGCCGCCGCTCGTTCTGTCATGTGGTAGCAGTTGATGTCCGTGAGACTGTGTGGTTAATTTGGCTCGGAGATCGGCTGGGCAAGGGCAGGGGCAGGGGCAGGGGCAGGGGATGGTTATCTCCCCTGTCCAGCTGTCCACTGGCACACACACCAGCGGGAGCAATCAATCCAGAGGGGGGCTAAAATAAAACTGACCTCGGATAGGGAAATGCAATACTGGAGCTGGAGCTGGAGCTGGAGCTGGGCTCCCCATCCGGTTTTCATTACATGGGCCAGCGTGTGCCACCGGCTGCCTCTTTCCCATGACATGTAAATAAACTTGGGGCAAGTGGCTGCTGGAGACGAGTGAGTGAGTCACGGGTGATTGTCTTAGGGGGGGGAAATTACAGAGTTGCGAAGAAAATAAAACCTCAACAAAAAAAAAAAACAAAAAAAAAACACCTGAAGCATTTCCTGGATGCAGCAACAGTAGAAGTGGTAACATTTAACAGCAGTGTGTTAGTTTGCGCATCCTGTTCATAGTTGGCTGAGCAGCAACTAAAAGAGCAGAGAGAGCTGTCAGTGTGGCGGAAGGAGGCAGGCCTGTGTGTGTGTGTGTGTGTGTGTGTGTGTGTGTGTGTGTGTGTGTATGTGTGTTGAGTCCACCGGCTTTCTCTGTAGTTTCTGCTTGAGTGCTGATGAGCGTGGATGGTCGCCACGCATCGACAGCCATCAATCACCCCCGACCGACAGGCAGCCAGTGCAGGGTGGAGCAGCTCGACTTCCACAAACTCACACCTGCAGCTGCTGGCTTCAAGATGTTCTGACATTTTACACACCGACCAGATGCACGCACACACACACACACACACACACACACACACACCCACACTGCTCATCTGCCAGCTGTGCCATCAAACACTCTCACCCTCCCATTTACCCATCCACCTATCTAGATACACACACACACACACACCGACTGACAAAAATACTGCACCCAATTGCCAGAAGTGTACTGACAACTCCGAAAAGGTGCAATCAGGGCAAAGTGCTTCCCTCCACAGTGTTTTCCTCCTGTTTTTCCTCTTCCCTTCCTTTTTCCTTTTTTTCTTCCCTTCCCTTCAAGGCCACGCTGGCCACAACAGTCTCGGTTCACAGAGAGGTCCCATGCTGCCCGTGTGTGTGTGAGAGGTCCCATGCTGCCCGTGTGTGTGTGTGTGAGTGCCCATGCAGCCCGTGTGTGTGTGTGAGTGCCCATGCTGCCGGTGTGTGTGTGTGTGTGAGTGCCCTGGCCACCACTTCCACTCTTACTCCCATCAGTAAGCACTCAACCAAAACACACAAACACACACACACACACACACACAAACAAACGCACACACACCACAGCAGCAACAGTTAGCCTCTCCCCAGAGCCATCTCTTTGAAACAGATACGAACACACACATATGGCCAGTTTCCTATTATTTAACACACCTGCTCAAATTGCTAGGTTTTTTCACAGTAGTGTGGCTAAGCCAGTGTCAGCTGATACAAACACACACACACGCACACACACACACACACACACCCAGCAGCATGGGCAGTACTGGTGTGATTCCCCTGTCCTGCTATCACCTTAACGATAAGCCCTAAAACAGACGAGGGACTGCCTCTTGTCATCTTACACCCACTACTACTAACCCCCTCCACCCCACCCCATCCCGCACACCTCCCTGTCCCTCTCCCTCTACTCTCAACTTTAAGAGCAAACAGCAACAACAAACCCCCCACTCACGGAGACACCAGCAACCCCCCCCCCCCCACCCCCCTTTTCAAAACACACACCAGGTAATAGCAGCAGGGTGACAAGGCAGTAAACTCCAGCGTCTCTCCCGGTAACCCGAGCCCAGAGCAGAGCGCCGCATCAATGATTAACAGCTCGGACAGTTACAGTCCTTAATGAATATGAGAGTGAGAGGAGGGAGGAAAGGAAGAAAGACAGAGGAAGAAAATAACAGAATGTAAAAGAATGAAAGAAAGAAAGAATGGTTAGATAGATGGATTGAGAAGTGTTGAAAGATTGACTTACTCTCTGTTCAGCAGTGTTTTTTTCAGTCCAAGTAGTCTTGTCTTGTGGAGAGAGGCAACGTTATAAAAAAAAGACGAAAAGCCCCTCCTTGTTGTGAGTCCCCCCTGGAGAATAAGAGAGAGGACGCAAGCTGAAATGAAATCCCTTGAAGTTTGGCTGAGCAAGGGCTTTATCCAGCGTGGCTGCAACAGGGCTTTGCAGTCCTGTAGTCCAATGCAAGGTCTGCTTTCTGTCTCGATCTCTCTCCCTCTCCCTCACTCTAGCTCTAGCTCTAGCTCTCGCTCTCGCTCTGTCTCTCTCTCCCTCTCTGTGTCTCTGTCTGCATCAGCGCACTCGCATGTGTGAGTGTGTGAGTGTGTAATGTGCATGTGTGTGTGAGTGCGTGAGTGAGTAGCTGACATGCAGCGCTGGAACCGCCCGGCTCTGGCGTCATCACGAGGCCCCTCCCTCGCTCTGCCAGAAACAGAGGGAGGGGAGGGGACAGAGGGAGAGAGAGAGGGAGAGGGGGAGGAGAAATAGGAGGTGGACTGGTGTACTTGGACGTAGAGTATTCTAAAGGAGTGAAAGAAAAGCTCAACTCAACTTAGCTTTCAGTCTCATTCTTAATATCTACACTCTGAAGGAGTAAAACCAGTTTGGCTACACTTTCCTGACACTACTGAAAAAAAGCAAAAATAAAACTCCATTAAAAAAACTGGTAGGATTAATCAGACCTAAAGAAGGTAAAAAAGGCTAACCGTCAATACGCAAGGGCACGACCAAGATAAGAACACCACCACACACACACACATACACACACACACACACACACACACACACACACACACACACACACCTATGGTGAAGAGTCTTTAGGGCTATTTAGACGCCAGGCTGCCTCCAAGGATCCCTGAGCAAGAACTGAAGACAGTGTTTGAGGCTGTGAGAAAGGAGCACTGTCCAAACGTGAAACTGCATATTCCCCCAGCACAGCGGGCAAAGCCTGGGCTCCCCTTTCATTGGGATAGCATAAGCGCACCGTATTGATCCTGGCAGAGGAGCGAGCACCTTACAATATAGTTAGAGCTAAGAGTGAAAAGGGGGGAAAAAATGGCTTCTTTGAATTGTGTTTTTAAGTCACAGCGGGGGACTTTATCCTGGAGCAGAATGAGTTGTTGTTGAGGAGGAGAAAAGAGAGAGGTTTGTTTGTCATGTGTAAAAGCCAGAACGGAAAGCACGTCAGACACAAAACAGAGCCTTGTTCTTATTGGTCCTTCGCCCCGGTTAACACAGAGGTCATTCACAACAAAAACAGATGTCAAGAAAAACTTCGGGAGCACCTGAATACACAACAGAGCCAAATCGAGGCGAGAGAGGGCAACCCTGCCCAGGAATAGAAGAGTTAAATTTGTACTCCCGGCAAAGGAGGTGGACGGGCTGGCAGGTTTGGGGGGTGTCGGGCAATGGAATGCCAGCCAGGGGATAACTAAAGGGGGGGGAAAGGGGGAGGGGGGTGGTAGCAGGGGGGCACACTTGAGATTCCAAAAGGCCATGTGATCCCCCCCCCCCCACTACCAAGTCTCCGAGCCACTTAGCAGACGTCTTATTTACAGTGCAAGAACCAGACCCTTTGACACTGGTGTCTGTTGCCTCTTCTGTCTCCGGCAGAAGAGACGCCAAGGTTTCCAGTTCTGCGTTTCAGCTCAGGAGGAGTCTGGGCTACAACCCCAAAGATCACTGGGAGTGCACAGCCTTTAAAGATCATTAAGGGTTGACCTAGTTCATTTTACCCCAGCCACACGCAAATATGCACCCCTAAAACACAGGAATCTGGGACAGAGTGTGATTTTGGCAGCATCTCCTTGTGTTCATTAATGTCTGACATTATAATGAAATCAGAAACCAATATTATCATATTACTGAAGTGCAAAATTGCCTGCCACTCTTCAGTGCGTATGGAATCCATGGGCCACGTCAACAAAGGAGAAACGCCCTGTAAACATCTTACAATCTAATACAAACATGTGTGCACACACACACATGCACATGTGCAAACAAACACGCACACAGACACACACACACACACACACACACACACACACACACACACACACACACACACACACACACACACACACACAAACACAGACACACACACACACACACACTCTCTTCAGCTCCATCTGGAAAACTGTCTTCCTGCTAGAGCAAAAAGCAGACCTGTTTGAGGTGTTCTTCATCAGTCTGTGTCTGTGGCCACACGAGGCTTGGCGCTCGCCTCTCAGCACTTTCCACCTCAAAGTCCCCGTCCAAAGAGCTTCACCAGACAACACGACACCCGGACAAACCATTAGATGGTTGCCTGTGACCCAGTCAGCTGCAGTCAGTGGTTTGCATTCAAAAATGCCATGGCCAGCGTTAAGGCCGTTTTTTTTTTTTTCTTTGACCGTTTGATAAATGCCAACTGGTGAATGTCACCTCTATGGCAGCCTGGACGTTTTATTTATATTATGGCAGTCATGTTTACAATACCATGCCCCTTACCCGACACACACACACACACACACACACACACACACACAACCAGCAACGCCCCAATACAGCAGCAGCAGCAGCACCCCATAAATCTCTTGGCGCAGTGGGGGTCTGGGATAGGGGGCCGGGTGGGGCGGATGGAGGGTATAGCGACAAGGGGGGAGGGATGGGCCAGTCTTAAAGTTGAGTTTCTGGTAAAACAACAGGGAACCAAAAAAAACTTCTCCTTTCCCCGTTTCCTAGCAGACAGGATTGGATATCAAATGATTAAACCTTTCCCCTGGTGGGAGTATCTCTTTTGACATTCAGCCCGAACTAACCCAGACATCCCTGTAAACCACTATATCAACTCTATGAGGAATCACGGTTACAATTTCATCTAAATAAGAGGGGGAAAAAAGCACTTCCTGCATGAAAGCTGAGACAATGTAAGAAAAATCAAAGCAGGTTTATCAATGTTCAAGAGGCAAGAATATATAATGGCCACTTTCAAATGGCTCACTCTGGAGAGAAAGGAGAAATCTCAAGCCCCTCTTCTGCTGTCTATCTAAAGCCCAGCTCACACACTGACAGGTCAGTTCATACAAAAATAATTTTCAGCCCTCTGGAAAATTAAAGCAGCAGGATAAGGCCACTCGTTTGACTCATTAACTTCTAAAGACAAAACAAAAGATTAAAGTTCTGTACAGATATGATGGGGGGACACAATGACACTGATTGCCATATTTTATCTCATTCTGCAATTTAGACCTTGGTTTATTGAGTTTTTTTCCCCTCTCTCTCCCACCAAGAGTAACTTTTTCTCAATTCGGCAGCCTGACCTTCAGGGTTAATCAAAACAAAACAAAGGCAGCATTCATGGTGTGCTCTTACACGCACCCGGCAGTTTCAATCTGACAAAGCAGTGACATTTTTATCTCAAAGTGTTTGGGTGACTGATGTGGCGTGAACACTTTACAGACAGTTCTGCAAAGGTCCCCACCCCCACCTCTTTGCTTGCCGTCACACACACACACCCACACACCCTTCTCTCTTCCCCTCAGACGCCATCCATCTTCCAGAGAGGAGCTGAACTGCAGGGGCCTCTAGAGTGTTCGTCAGGACGAGGCTCCAAGTTTAGGGCTTGCTCTCTAAACCCAGGGTGAGAAGAGGCAGGGGGGGAATAAAAGTTATCTGTAAGGTTTTGATTTCACACTCGGCCATAAAACACAAAGCAGCCTTCATCTCTACCCAGTTGGCTTTTATGAGCGTGGTGGGTGATGGCCATGAAATTATGCCCTGCATCTACAGTAAGGCACTTCCTTGAGGCAGGCTGCGACTCTGACCCCTGTAGGTGGAAAGTGGCACTACAGTTCTTACACCTCCATGGCCTAAATTTTCTTAATGATGCTTTGATTTTTTTTATTTAATTTGATTTTTGCTTAATAGGACTTAATAGGACTGGAATTAAACTGTATAATACATCCAAGTAATACCTTAAAAATACTGATTACAAGTTGCTACCAGTTTTGATAGCCATTCAGTGGTCTTATATGGTGGAGTACTGAAGGCAAAACAGCCATGAAATGGGGATAAGCCTGGAGATTTCACTAGAAGAAGCTGTTAAAATGGGGAAGATTTGGCTTCAGTGAACACTGAGTGACAGTTTTGCCTCTAAAAGCTGGAAAATCCGTCACAAAAGAGGATGGAAAATAAAGCAATCCTGTTTACTGGCTTGAATCAAAACATTTTTGACATGTATAACCAAAAATATATATACCCAACATACCTTGTGCCATTAAGAACACACACTCCATGAACTTCATAGGTTAACTGTTCAACTCCCTGGGGCTTAACTTTTTTAGAAGGGGGGTTGGAAAGGTTAAGGAGAAAGCAGATTAATATTCATTGGTCAACTCCATCTAGTTGTGACTAAAGGTGATTTATGTGCTAAAGCACTGGAGCAGCTGAGAGATTGTCTAGATCATGTGACCTCACCTTTACCTGTGAGCCAGCACTCATACCTGCAGGACATATGACATCATAAGACCCCCCCACTGATACTGTTCAAGTTACACAGTAACATTTATGACAGATCATGGGGTATTAGTCTGACTCACTCGCTCACACAAACACACTCTGTATGTCGTTTTATGATGCTCCACAGTAAAGTATGCATGCACGCAGAGAGAAACAGATCCAGATCACTTCCATTGCCACCTTAGCGCCAAACCCACCATACCAAACATGACTTTAGGCGTAAATCTGCCCTCTAAAGTTTCACCTAATCTTTCTGACTCACTGCCGACTGGCTTACGCACATGCTACCATGATCACAGGGCCCGTCACGAGCTCAGCGGCTGGTAAGTCACTGCCTGTCAATCACGTCTACAAAGATAAGCAGAACTGATAGGGGGAGGGGCCGGTGAAGGTGATGAATGGAAATGGATGAATTCTTGTGGTCTCAGTCTCTGTCTTCATATGATCCAGGTGAGAGAGTTTTTTGGGCCTCTCTTTACCTTGTCAGTGAAAAATCTTGCGGTTTTATAATGAATGTGGAGAGACAGATTTTAGTGGAGCAATGTGAGGAGGAGAAGTATGTGTGCGTGTGCATGTGAGAGTGACAGAACATGAGTGCTAAAAAAAGAATGTGAACGTGTGTGTGGATAGCATGTGTGAGAGAGAGAGACAGACAGACAGACAGACAGGCAGGCAGACATAGAATGAGAGAGAGAGAGAAAGAGAGACAGAGAGAGACAGAGACAGAGAGACAGACAGACAGACATAGAATGAGAGAGAGAGAGAGAAATAAGATAGGTAGAGCAAGAGTGAGGAAGGAGAGAGCAAGAGTGAGAGAATGGAGGAGAGAATAAGAGAATGAGATGCCTGTGACACTCTCCTCCAGAGAGTATATGCACCTGTATTTAACATTCATGCAGCATCCTGGGTAAAGAAGAACAAGAAGAAGAAGCGAGTGAGCGAGAACCCCCCCCCCCCCCCCCCCCCCCACCTCAGGTGTCTCTGTGTGTCCATATCAAAGCTGCAGCATTCTGCTTTCATCTCTCCTCTCCCGCTAGCGGCGACGGCATGCAGAGGGCCGTTTACCCCCCGCCCAAACACACACGCCGCGCCCGCACACTTCCCACGGATGGGGAGGGCAAAAATGATTAAGCACACCATGCAGGTGTCAGGTTCAGGAGGTGCATTTTTTCCTTCTACGCTACCTTACCATACCTTATGCCATTTTACTATGTCTTATGCTATACAATTGGATAGTTTTACTATTACTATTACACTGTACATTTCTCTTTAGAGTCTGAACCAAACTAATGTCATTTAACTAATGTACATTAGTCTTACATATTTATTTATTTGAAAATACAACATTAAATATTATCAGTTGATTTTTCAAGGTAGCTCTTACTCCTTGGCTCTCAGCCTTTTAGTGTGGTGCATGGTGGGTGTCTGTGTTTCTAAACACAACAATGAGTAAGTGTGATTGTGTTTGGCGTGTGTGTGTGTGTGTGCATATGTGTCTGTGTCTGGTGTGTGTGTGTGTGTGTGTGTGTGTGTGTGTGTGTGTGTCTGTGTCTGTGTGTGTGTGTGAGCATATGTGTCTGTGTCTGGTTCGGTGTGTGTGTGTGTGTGTGTGAGCGAACGTGTGCGGGAGGTCAAGGTTTTTATGAGAGCAACTGGTGTCTGGGGGGCACCCGGCAGCCGTTGGAGCTCAAACACAAACGTGTGATAGGAGCCAGGCCTTTGGGCTCTGTCAAACAAAGCCGCTAATTAACACAGACTAATGAAAATAAATGACTAACTGCTGTCTTCTTCTTTTCATCACCACTGGCAGCTTTTAGCAGCACTCTGAGGCCGGGCGCAACACAACTGCGCTCTCCAGAAAAAGAGGAGCGCTCATTTAGCCAAGATATCTCTCTCTGGAAATGTAAAAGAGGGGAATCTATTTACTTGGCACTCGAGGCTTGGAAGGAGGAAAGAAAGAAAGAGCAGAAATGCATTTGTTTCCTTTTCTTCTGGAACAATGGACTTGGACAGACACTTCTGCACTCTGAACCAGCTGCCAAAACAGTCAGTAATGTTTCATAGTGCTCCATCAGAAGAGTGATAAAGAGAGGAGGACAAGAGCTCAGCATGCATGCTGTGTGTGTGTGTGTGTGTGTGTGTGTGTGTGTGTGTGTGTGTGTGTGTGTGTGTGTGTGTGTGTGTGTGTGTGTGTGTCTGTCTGTCTGTCTGTCTGTCTGTCTGCGCACATGCATGCATGCATGTCTGGGTTTGTGTGAGAGTGGATGAGTGTGCGGATGAGTGTGTATGTGAGTGTGTTTGTGTCTGTGTTTGTGTTTGTGTGTGTGTGTGTGTGTGTGTGTGTGTGTGTGTGTGTGTGTGTGTGTGTGTGTGTGTGTCTGTCTGTCTGTCTGTCTGTCTGTCTGTCTGTCTGCACAGGGAACCCCTCTGTAGCAGAGCTTTCATTCGCACTCAACACTTTAATCATACAGGCGCGGGCCCAGTGGGGCTTTAGAGTAGGGATGGCTCCCTCCCTGCACCAGGTACTTCAATTCTCAACACATTGCATAACTTGGACATCAGCCACCTGCACACACACACACACACACACACACACACACACACACACACACACACACAGACACACACACACACACACACACACACACACACACACACACACACACTTACAGAGTCTCTCTCTCTCACACACACACACACATACATACACACAAACTCTTTCTCACAGACACTCGCTTCCACACACACACATTAGAACCTGCAGACACAAACATGACATTTCATTTCATCCCCTTTCACCTTCAATATGACAACGACCAAAAAAAAAAAAAAAAAACACATACACATACACAAGCCAGCCCCCCCATCTCATCTCTGCTCTTTCTCTTTCTCTCTCTCCAGCTTCCCAGCCCAGTCAAAATATGGACAGAGGTCCACACCGACGGCGTTGGAAATTTATGTAGCTGTCCCCTCAGAAGCCCTCGGTGGCCTGTTCTCCATCGAACTGGGGGCCACTTCCTGGGAAGCCACGCACAAAGAAACAGTGTGTGTCCCTCACTCAAGCCCTTCTCTGGTATTAAACCGAGGGCTGGAGGGACTGGGGGTGGGGAGGTGGTGGTTGTGGGGGTGGTGGTGGCGGTGGTGGTGGGGGGGATGTAGCTCGTGAGAGAGAGGCCTCTGCGGCTGGCCAGCCTGGTGCTCTACTCCCTCAGGCTGGAGCGGTGACCTTGCCAGTGGTGAGGAGACAGACGGCTTCTATACGGCACAACTCCCTGAGGCGGGAGCTTCCCTCTTCCCTTCTCCTTCTCACACATCCTCCCCCCTCCTTCTGTCACTCTCTCTCTCTGTCTCTTTCTGTAGTTCTCTATTTTGCACTTCTTTCTTTCCTCTTACACTTTCTCGTTTTGACTCTTCTTCCTTCCTTCTCTGTCACGCTCTCGCTCTCTCTCTCACGCTCTTCCTGAAGCTGCGATTGGAAGACACCCTCAGATTGGGGTTTATTTTTAAAGGTTCCTCTCACTTCCTCAAGAGCGCTTTAGCACACCTGCTGCCAGGCTATTTCTAGTCTTCAGGCATCACAGAGCGAATCTCCCCTGGCCCAATCCACAACACCCCACTCCTTCACACACACACACAACCACTCCTTCACACACTCACAGTCACAGTCACACACACAGACACATGCAAGCTCACACACACACACACCAAGAAGAACTTTATCGCTTTCCAAGCAAATAGCGTGCGTCTTGCCAAAGAAACATACTTCGCCATACTAACAGTGCTGGCCTGAGACTCTGTCACAGCAGTTAACTGTAGGAACATTTTCAGCGAAAATGTGTCACCACCATGACTTTCATTGTGGACTCCTGTGGCTCTATAATGTCTCAATGCATACAAAAGTACATCACTGAAGGTCAACATGACACAGAGAGGACCTTCTCTAATTTTAGTGGTGGGCCTATAGCCCATGGCCCTCCTAACCCATCAGGAGAAAGCAGTTTACAGACCTCTGTGAAGGCTGCCAATTGAACGGTGGGGTTTGGAGGGAGCAGGCTCACTGCTGGTAAATATAACCTCTGCCCATGGGGAAATCATGACCTGACCCCCCAGCACAGAACAGCACGGTCACGTGACGCCCGCCAGCCAATCACAGCAGGCCGCATCGCAGCCCCCAACCCTGGAGCCTTAAGGAACCATGACACACAAAAGATCCTCTCAATAACCCCACTGCCAATAATTTGATGGAGGACTACCTATAGATCCCACTATGCCTTTTGGGATTTCTGCTTTGCAAACAGAATACTTTTTTGCAACTGGTTATGGGTGATACTGGGAATATGGGCAGAGAACATGAGGAAAGCATTACTATCAGTGTTCCCAACATTCCTTGCACCAACAACTATCACCAATGTCATTAGAGTTTTCATGTGTTGAAGGAGTTTAACCTTAAAAAATGATCTGCAAAAACACTTGCACATGCACTACAAAAACCTCTAAAATGATCTTCAACCAAACTGCATAAGTGTAAGTTATTTTAATTAAAGATGATTAGGGCACCAATTAATTACACCAAATTGCCATGTGGGATGTTGGTATTTGGTTGCTCTGGCATAAGTTAAAAAATCCTCCCGATGAATTAGTCATGAGCACGTTCACATCTGGAGCAGACAAGGCATATAAAATATTAAAGCTGAAAGAGAGAGAGAGAGAGAGAGAGAGAGGGAGAGAGAGAGAGAGAGTGAGAAAGAGAGAGAGAGAGAGAGAGAGAGAGAGTATGGGAGCAGGGAATCCTCAGGAAGAAAAAAAATCACCAGCCATTTTTTTTCTCTTACAGTGCAAAATCCACACAAAAATACAGTCCAATTACCATGAGGTCATCGGAGCTGATTCTGTCTGATTGGAGCAACGTGTGGACTCCTGGCAATGTAATCTATATGCCCCTCTGCGTTACAGCAAAGATATGGACCACTGAGAGAGAGGAAGAGAGAGAGAGAGAGAGAGAGAGAGAGAGAGAGAGAGAGAAAGAGAGAGAGAGAGAGAGAGAGAGAGAGAGAGAGAGAGAGAGAGAGAGAGAGAGAGAGGCAGGCGGGGGAAAGCCCTGCCTTCATGCAGAGGGACCCTGTCCTCACAGATGCCATTGTCCATGTGTACACACCCACATCCCCCTCTCACATCACCTCTCTTCTTCTCTCCTCTTCTCTCCCCTCTCCATCCATCCTCCTACTCTTCTTCCTCTGCACTTTTTAAAGGAGGGAGTGAGGAGGATGCTCATGATAATGACACAAAGTCTGAAAGGCAGTGTCATAGGTGTCAAGTCAAAACAGGCAGATGGAAGCTATTTCTTTTTTGCCGGCAATGTAGCTATTTGAGCAGGTAAATTGACATTTACACAATGACTGGCATGCATAATGACACGGGGGGCTCGCTCATCTTCTCTCTCACACACACACACACACACATACTCACAC
>CM059268.1:14052250-14102250 GCA_030347295.1 Setipinna tenuifilis | reverse complement strand
CAAGCGACTCTAATGTATTATCGGGGGGAAACAACTGCTACTGTTCATGCATGGAAAACCAACAGTAGTGACCTTGTCAAAAGCACCTCGAAAGAATGTGGCGAAAAAAAAAAACTGTGCAGCTCGCTAGGACATAGAATGCTAGTTTCTGAACAGGGTCCATTTCCATGAGCTGGTATGCATAATTAGCACACAGTATGTGCAGGGAACTGCTGTTGTTGCTGTCGTAGCATTCACTCAACAACCGGCTCTATTCTAATGGGCCAACCCACACCCACTGGAATCCGAGGCGGACAGTTTTGACACACGTCACTGATGGATGGCTCTTAGCAGTAGTCGGTTGACTCAACTCACATGAGAGCACTTTCCTAATTAAAAGGTCGAAGGGCAAAGCCTCACCCCTTTCTGTGGTCATTCCATGTAGCCCAGAAACAAATCATGGCTCGGTGAGGATGCGTGCCCGGTTAGGGCCCTTATCTGTGGGGGGAGGTGAGGTGGGAGAAGAGCGGTCATTAGCACCACCACACTGTCTCACCTCGGTGCATTAATCATGGTGACGGCACGTCAGATCCCCGAGCTCCCCAGAGACCCCCGCTGGACACATTCCCAACGTGACCCCACTCAAAGAGGGGTCAAAGGGCGAGCAGGGGAGATTGTCTCAGGCTCCCCATCACTGCACAGGGGGAATCTAGCAAACACAAGTAGGCCAATGCCCATGCAAGTGTAAAAGTGTGTGTGTGTGTGTGTGTGTGTGTGTGTGTGTGTGTGTATGTTTGGATGAGGGTACAAACACTACAGATCTTCACCACCATCCACAATCCACAAACCCATTTTCATCTTTCATGTACCTCCACTACATCGAGAAAACAGTGTAAAACAAATAAGTCCTATTTAGCCTGTTTGTAAGTCGTATTCAGCCGGAATCAAACATTGGGGCCTTCTGATTGCAGTACTTCCAGTCCTCCAACCAACCACAAGCAAGAGATGTTGATGGTGGTCCCACAGGACCATCACAATTATTAACTAAAGCCAAGCATGGCCTTCTCTCTCTTTGAAACGCCTCGGCTAAGACACTGTGCAATTTATCACCTCCTAAAGCTCCAGTGCCTGCTGCTTTTCCCTCTCTTGCCTTCATCCTTTTTATGGGTTCTGTTTGCTTTGCACTTTGTCCAAGTCTGACAGCCACGGCCGTTCCTCAAGCACTAAGTGGCTCAAAAAAACAAAACAGACAAAAGCAAACAATTGTCAACAAACATGCCACAAAAAAAACAGCAGGGGCAACCACTCCACACACAGATTACAGCAATTTCCCAATACAGGATCTTTGTGGCGAAGGAACAAAATTGAAATACTTTGTCGGTTTTAAGTCTGGCAAATAAAAAAGGGTGTTTAATATACTGTCATTAGTGGCCTTCCCAGGAGTGTAAGGAAATCCACCGGATAACTGAATGTCAGATACACTGCAATCGGGTTTAGTGATTTTGGAAATATATCTCTCAACTTTGGTTAAGGACTAGCCAAAACTTCCTTTTGACCCTAATATATAACCAAACAATGTCAAGTTATCTTCCTGCAGGGATAACACTGTCCTCTATACTGCTTCCGGTACTCTCAAAACGCTTGAAGGACATCTACTTCGTGTAGCCACAATTTGAGGCCAAGGCCACAATTTGACCTTCACCAAAACGAGTGAAGGTCGTTTCTCAGAGTATGAGGTAAGCAAACCAGCGCCCACAGATACTCACCGGCACTCTCGCCCAGCTGCAGACCCAACACTGCCTTTCCTTCACACCATGATAGCTCCTTGTATGGCCTTGTGTTTTTTTTGTCCTTTCTTTTCTTCCTTTTTTTTTAAATCATCATCACGGCTTTCTTGACAGGGAACAGCATATCTCAGGCTGACACTGAGGTTACATTCTCAAGGCTTGGAAACCACACAGCGCCTGTTGATTTTGATCTTGATCCAGATGACCCACGGTATGACATAAATACTATCTTAGGCCCAACAGTAGACGGAGATGATTTTATAAACGAGGGGGGTCAATGACGTCTGTACGATACAGTGATCCTACTCAGAGTCCAATTTACTGATTGGCAGGGCTTTTTACATAACCATGTTTTCTTGGGTGAAGTCATGATTTAGATAGCACACAGGCTTGTTCCAATGTTCCTTGTTGATATTTTTATGATTACAGGAGGTGTGTCATGGAACGGGTCATATATTTAATGTGTCCCGTAGCACATAGGTCATAACACTAAGTTTTCCAAAGCTACAGAGCTATCCAGTCATACTTTGTTGCCAGGGACAGGTCAGAAGAGTTATGGTCCTGCTTGGACCTGTTATGTATCCAGCATGAGAAGTATGAAAATAAAATTAATCAAAAGTCATCTGTGGTTAGCAAACTCTCTGGTAAGCCATTTTTTCTCTCTGTCTAGTTTCTCTTCATCTCTCTCTGTCTCTCTCTCTCTCTCTCGCTCAATGAATAGGTTTTAACCCTTTGACGAGTACGTTCTTTTCAACAATGCTGTGCCCCCTGGAGTGAAATATTTTCTGCGTCCCCTCTAGAATTCCACACTAACGTTCTACAGTGCTGAGATTCTTATTATAGAAATGCGCTGTATTTAGTGGCTTCAAAAACAGAAACGAAATCGAAATGGGCGCAGCCATTTTGTTTTTGGGCAAAATGTAAACAACTGAGTAACGAGAGCACAGCCACGCAGGCGGTTGCAGAAGAGACTTATTTGTGAGCGTATTTTGTGCACTGTTTGAAATTAATGTCCAGATTTGGTTACTCAGTAAATACAACTTGATGAATCTGCTGCAGGAGTCTCTGTTACGTCATAGTGAGAACTTGGCGCTCAGTGAAAATTCTAATCACAAATATGTGATCGTACTCCCAGGGGACCAGCCGCGGCTCATCACAAATATGTGATGGTACTCATCAAAGGGTTAACCTCTGAAACAAAGAAAAGGACATTTTTCATGGCTAGGGAGAGAGTGTTTAAGATGACCCAATTTTAAACTTCTTTACACCACCTCTGCATCCTGACCTATTCCTATCAAGTGTAATACAGTTCCAAAATGCTCTCAAGGTTTCTCGATTTCTACAGGGCTTTAATAGACTTTTTACACCATGTCAGCAAAAAAAAAAAAAAAAACTTCATCTAAAAAAAATGTCATGGACCAAAAAGCCAAAAAACCCTTTAAAAGGGAAAATGACACATGAAACAACCTCTTTGTGATGTGGTCACACAAAACCCCATTCATCATCTTCATCAAGAACACCACTCTAAAAGCCCAGAGCCGTTTGCCATCACATGAGGTTGACGTGAGATGACCATAGATTTTAAAAAAAGTCAAACTGAGGACACTGTGTACCGAGAATGCCTCAGAGGGAGGACGTCTTTGAGGAGGTCACGCATGCTTCAAGGACAACATCACCATTACAACACAGAGCCGTGCTCTTAGTCAAGAATGCCGTGAAGAAACAGCCAAGCCATTAGTTACAGAGCAGTATTAAAGGCATTGCTAGGAGCATCCCTGGAACATGCGTTGTAAGGCCTGCGTTGGCTGAAGCTGGATGTTAAATGGGCTTTTTGGAGGACATCTTTCAGCTCCCATGTTTGCCTATTTAAATATGCAGTACACTATAGGAGGCTACCAGAGCGCTCGCATTACAATTGTATTACCTGTCCAGCTAGCCCACCGCCCCATCCCCCTCCCCTTCTTTACCGCGGTGTACAATTCCACGTTGCCTGGGCAACGCTGTGGCTATGTTCTTGGTCTCTTTCCACCCAGCATTTCTCTCTAGAGTCTCCCCTCCCGGCACACACACAAATGGCCACAAATAAACGCACACACACATACACACACACACACACACACACACACACACACACAGCTCCTACAGGCCTGGCATGCTGACACTGCCAGTTCACAACCCCCCCGGCCTCCACCACCAACACCACCCCATCAAAAACAGAGACATATGGACAGTGTCATCCCAACAAAGAGCGAGGCCTGTCATTTAACTTCTACTGAGGACAAACAGCACACAAGCATTTTCATGCTTGCTGTCACGGATTAGTCCGTCTAGTGAGTTTCATAAGCACAACCCGGAGGAAAATATTGCTTCTTGGAATTGTCATGACTTTGTCTTTTAGAAACAAATCACAACTTGGTCTGTGTCCTTCTTTCTCTCCTGAAGGAGGTTTAAGAGAAATGATTCATAATCTGTTAAGATCTGACCTTTGGTGTAATTCTTGTTAAATAAACAGTGTTCAGTGAGGCCCAATATAAATCCAGCGCAAGTTTAACATTAGATCGTTAAATAGTCTTCTGCTGTTCTTCTTCTCCTAAGGGGGTTTAAGGAAGAACAGATCACAAGTCAATAAGATCTTATATATTTCTGATAAATAAAGATTAAACTATTTTAATAAGTATTATTTGTTTAAGGAAGGCAGCTCCTTCTGTCTGTGTATCCATGTGTATCCAAGTGTATCCATGTGCATGTTTAGTTTGTCTTTAATCATTATCTAACCATGCTCAAGATGCGCCGTATCCAGTAACAGTATCCAATAACAAGAGGAGACACACAGCATAGGGGTCTTACTTCTGAAGATGTAAGTACCTGGCCATGAAATCGTCTATAATAGTCCATAAATCATTTTCACTTGAGACACACACGGTACTCCGTAACCATGGCAACGTGACAGGACTGTGTCTCATCAGGGTTAATGGACAAACACCTAACTACCAATTTCCTGAGAAAACAGAATCTCAATGAGCAGGGCTCGATGCCAAAGCACCAGCTACACCCCCCCCCACACACACACACTGCCCCACCCCACCCCCCTTCCCTCACTGACTCACACACATAAACACGCATGCACACACACACACACACACACAAGCACACACACAAGCCCGCACACACACACACGTGCACGCACACGCATGCACACACGCACACACACAGGAAGATGGCTCTTTAATTCGGGAGGGTATAGTTCACCTGTTTTCCCCTCCCTCTCCCATGTCCTACTCACACTAAGGGGGCCCTAAGAAACAGGGGCAGAGAGGAATGTAGTGGTTGCCGGGGCAAGATTTAAACAATCTCTAAAAGCATTTTAGTACTCTCCTCCTCTCATCCTCCCCCCTCACTAGGCGTAGCACTCCCACACCTATTGATAATCCTTAACCCACCGACCCACCCACCCAAGCCCCTTCTTCAAGTCCCCCCTAAGTTGTTATTATTCTGATCCTTTACTGGATGCCTCTGAGAGAGATGGTGCCATTTGAAGAGGTGTTAATTTGAGGGCAGCAGTTAAAGGAAAGGCAGGCCCAGTGTGAAATGATGTTGGCAAGGAGAGAGAGAAAGAAAGAGAACGAGAGAGAGAGAGAGAGAGAGAGAGAGACAAAAAAGAGAGAGAGAAAGAGAGAACAAGAGAGCAATAAAGGGAGAGAGCCAGAGTGAGAGAGACAGAGAGAAAGAGAGAAAAGAGGAGACCATGTCTGTCTGCCAGACTGCTTATTTACGACACACGTCAGAGCTGTCCTCCAAAGGTCTTAATCATATGCTGCAGGTCCACATGAAAGCCAGGCTAAGATGGACGGGTCTCCGCCTAAACGTCACAACCACAGCCTCCCGTAAAACGACACTTGCACGCACACACACACACACACACATACACACACAGTAACACACTCTCTTTCTGTCTCTCTGTCTTTCTCTCTCTCAGGTGTGCGCGTGCATATGTGATTGCGTGGAGTTTCCAGTTAGGCGTGCATGTTGTGATGCTCAACATTCCTATCAGCACATCTGTGTTGCTGTGCCCACACCTGACAGACAGACACACACACACACACACACACACACACACACACAGCTGTGTGTGATGTGCAGGATGACACCTCCCAGCGTGGCGCTGAAACAGTATGGCAATCAATTTGGAACATAATTACAATTTTTCACGGGGCCTGCACTCCATGGGAGAGAAATAACTGCAGGGATTAATGAAAAGAAATGCATCTGATTTGCAAGATGGCATCAATGCCTCACACATTGCGAGAGGCCCTCTTCCTTTGGTCTGTGTAAAAGGACGTGTTGTGTCTTGAGGACTGATATGATAACAGGATGATGGCCTGGAGCAGAGTCCTATCAGGGCACCCTGAGCAGTAAAGGCCTTGAGGGCATTATCAAGCAATACAGGGCACTCAAGATGACAACTCAAGAAACAAAGATGCAGGCCCTTTGAATTTTTCTACATTTTGTTACATTCAGACTTATCCTAAACTACATTCAATTCTCTTTTCAAATCAGTCTATGCACATTGGTGCAAATACAGAAAATCTTTGAGGCTCTTCAGGTAACAATATAAACTGCTGTTATGAAACGCTGGCTACAGGCATGCAGCCAGTAAGGCTTTTTATATTCTTAACAGCAGTGCCTCAACATTTCCTGTATTTGCACCACTGCACTAGAGGCCCCTTTTGATAAGCACCCTGTATACTTACTGCATGATCACACTGAAACCAGCAAGAGCAGCGAAAATCATGGCGTCTCTGGCGACAAGAGCGCAAATGATGTCAGCGCAGAGGTTTGGGCATTGAGAGCATCAGGAGACAGTTAAAATTGACTTTAACTTCATGGTAATGAGCTATGACATAGTTTGGCCGCATCCAATTGCAATCACAACACCAACCAGTCACAATGCTGGTTTCAAGCATATGGTTGCATTATTGAACGTTACAATGTTTGATGTCAAAAGCTACTTTTTTGCTTTTCCTGGTGTCAGCCTGAATGTTTAGTGTTTGCTATTTGGGTGTTTTTAGCTACTTTGACAAATGCTGGTTTTTAGATTTTTGACCAGGGGAAAGCGGTCCTCTTTTTTCTTCTGTGTCTTTCAGTCTACGCAGAAGCAGGCTGAGAAAGACTTTAAAATGTACAAACATGTGGAAAACCTGACAGAATCTGAAAAGGCACCTGGGTGCACTTTTGAACCAACTCCGCTAGAAACGCAACTTGCTGACGAACACTGTGAAATCAACTTTGGCATGTTTGTTCCCTTACCAACTTCACAAACCCCATGTCACGAGGACCTCTGTTTCCACAAAGCATAATGGGGGCTTTCGAAACGCTCCAAAACACTACTCCGGTGTATGAGGAGAGGTGCTGGAGCCTGTCAGAGGAGAGGAGAGGAGCCTTCTCCAGCCAGTGTTTTACTCATTTCATCAAATATTAAGTGCATGACTCACATCCACTTGACGCAAGCACAATGTCAAAACTGCTCGTCATTGAAGCTAGGTCAGCTTATCCACTGGCGTACGTGTCTGTAGTTTGGGTTTTGGGCTCCATTCATGTTTGCAGCTCTGCAGCTTTTCCGTTCCCATTTACAAAACTACTCTGATGGGTGACGTGTTGGAATGTTTTCTCAAATAGTCAAAGAAATGCAATGCAATTAACTTTTCTTGAGGCTTAAATGACACTTAAAAAAACACTTTCAATACAGAACCCCTGAGTAATGTTAGACGAACACTGGCGTAGAGACCTCTCTAATTAACACTTGACAATTCAGAGGTTCAATGGCACTAGGATGAATGGATGGTGTGTGTGTGTGTGTGTGTGTGTGTGTGTGTGTGTGTGTGTGTGTGTGTGTGTGTGTGTATGCGCGTGCGTGCGTGTGTGCGTGCGTGTGTGTGTATTGTCTGATAACCATTGCTAACAGTGCAGTGTATCTCACTTAGAGCTTTACCAAAGCACTAGCATCTTCCTACAGAGGTTTATTAGTGCCCCAATACTAACCAATTAAACTTTCCAAACTGCAAGTGTCAGCAAGCCACACATAGCTCCACATTCTACGCCTGTTAGCTCACTGTTGTAGCGATTATGTGGAGCCAAATTAGTCATCTTGTACCATGGGCATGTATGCTATAGAAACAGGGGCTGGCATGGATGCAAAACAGTGTTTTCTCTCGGCCCTGTCTTTGCCTTGCGGTGCTGATTACGCTATCCATTATTCATGGCTAATCTTCCTGCACAGGCTTACGCAGTCAACTTTACCATCTCAGACACCACATCATTCAAACAGAAAAATACTAAACATGTCTGACACTTATCTCTTCAAAGTCTTCGAGGCTAGAAAAGTCTTGGGTGTGAATGTGTATGTGTGACTGCGGTTTGTGTGCTTGAGGTGTGTATGTGTGTGGAGAGAAGATATATATGAACGTGTTTGTGTGTGTCCGTTCTGTCTGTCTGCCTATGTGTGTGTGGAGAGAGGATATAGAATATGTGTGTGTGTGTGTGTTCATTAGTTCTGTCTGTCTATGTGTGTGTGAAGAGAGGATATAGAACGTGTGTGTGTGTGTGTGTGTGTGTGTGTGTGTTGGTGCGAGAGCAGCAAACCTCCGCAGCCCCTGCTGTAATGGTGTGGCATGTGCAGGGGTGGGTGATGGGTGTCTGGAGAGGAGCAGCAGGGCTGTCTGGAGTTGGCTCAGCCTGTCCGCAGTCACAGCTCTTGTCACCGAAAAATTATGACTGAAGGTGTCTGTTTCAGTCCCCCCTCTCCACCAGACAAAAAAAAATGTTGCTACTTCTTGGAGCGAGGACAGTACACCCGTCCATCACCTTCTCTCTCTGTCTGCCTCCTCTCTCTGTCTCTCTCTGTCTCTCTCTATCTATCTCCATCTCTCCCTCACTCTCTCTCTCTCTCTATCTATCTATCTATCTCCATTTCTCTGAGTTGTCCTCTCTGAGTGAGTCATACCAGTGTGCTCTCCATCTTTCTCTTTTGCCTCTTTTGGTCTTTCTGCACCAGCTTTACCTTTGTGCCTCCATGTTTCTCCACATCTTCTCTTCATCTCTTCCCTTCTCTCTTCCCTTCTCCTCCTCCTCCTCTGTCTTGTCTTGCTCTCGGTTAGTGGCGTGGTGCAGGGAAACGGAGGGCAGATGTGATTTCAACGCTCCAGGAGAGAGCGAGGGAGAAAGAGCAAGCAATTACACAGGACGCCCCAACATTAGCCACCACTTCACCCGCGCAATTAGTTATACAACCAGAGGAGAGGGCTGTGGGGGGGAGAATGGGCGAGGGGGGGGGGGGAGAAAGAAATAAACTGAGAGGATGAGAGGAGTGCAATGACTGCAGAAGAGAGTGAGGCAGAAAGAAGAGAGCAAGTAAAAAGACTAATAGATTGTGAGAGATTGTGCGAAAGAGAGGGAGAGACAGACTCACTATTCAGACTCACTTTGAAAAATGAACTTCGCCATTCTATCTGTACAGTAGCAATGCACAAAAGTTTAAATATTTATCAAACCTAAAGGGTGAACCTGAAAGTTAAGCTGTCAATGTGTCATCACTCATTCTCGTGGCTATTCACACTCTGTTGTGTCTCGTATAAAAGGAAACATTACTTTACCACTCTGTAGCATTATGACTGAACGCAAATCTGACTTTGTTTTTCGCCTGGGAAATAAATTTGAATTGTGTGTAGACAAAGCTAGAGAAAAATAAAGAAGTGCAAAGACATGGCAAAAAAAAGAGAGAGAGAGACAGACAGACAAAGAGAGGATAAGAATGAGAGAGGGAGGGAGAAAGAGATTTGGGGGGGTGCGAGTGGATAAGTTCATGACTGGCATTTGCACTCACATTTAAAAGGCTCAAGGCTCTTGTGTTGGTCTACAGTATGCTTGATGCGCACACATCATGGGGTATTCCCCAGCACTCAGAGCTGGCCAGAGAGCCTGAGCCCCACCAGACATCCACTGAGCCACCTCCAGCTTACCCAACCCCCCTCCCTACCCCATAATCGATTGGCCTGACAGCGCGTTTGACATTTCAGACTGCAGTGCATCTTGGGCCATGTGCCATCGACAGCTCCATCACTGCTCTCTCAATCCACACACACACAGGCATGACACAATCCACAAGGGCAATGCAGTGCAGCACATACGGACGGAAGGGAATAAGGGAGATAAAAGTGCTTCGAGGATGGCACCAGTGTAGCCTCTTAGCACACGATGTTCCACTGGCAGAACGACTCTCTGTTCCGCTAGCAGAACAAAAGCTTACTGACTTCGACATTGCATCAGTGCTACTGTACGACATTACAGAAATTCTTTTACTAACACATTCCTTTTGCCAAACTTAAAATAGAGGGGTTTGTTTTTAAAAGGGTTAAAAATAAAAAAGGCACTCGAGGAGGGTCTGTTTGCAGTTGAGATGAAAAGGGGGAGCACTCTTAGCTTGTGGCAGCTGAAAACATCAGAGACACTGAAGGCTTTTTGGTGCCGCCTCCTCTTCTCGAGCTGGCGTTCGGAGCTAGCGACAGAAGGTGTGGCGCAAAGCATGTGCGCCGGTTTGACAGCGGTCTCGTGCCAGCCCTAATAATACACTGACCAGAGTCTGCACTCGGTGTCAGTGCCATAGCATGGGCATAGCTTTCTCTCCGTCTCTATCTCTCTCTCTCAATCTCTCTCTCTCTCTCTATCCATCTATCTTCTCTCTCTCTCTCTCTCTTATACACACACACACACACACACATGTGCGCGCACATACACTCACACACACACAAACACAAATATGCACACACATGCACACACACGGACACACACACAAAATGGCCTCTGAAGGGTTGAAGCAACAGACGGCATGGCACAAAGCACGCATGCTCTTCTGAGATAGATCTCATGCCAGCCCATAATGTTCTGAGCAAAGAGCACTCAACAGTTAAAGCCACAGAACAGCACAGCAACCTCTCTCTCTCTCACTCTGTTGCTTTCGCTGTCAGAATTTACTTCACTTCACTGAAAAAATATGGTAACGACTGAAATATAATGCAGACACAGAGACGAGACTGCTTCTTTCTTTTGTTAGCCAACTCCTTCATTCTCCCTCTATTCTCCTCTCTTATTCTCTTAGTCTTCTTTTTTCTCTCTGTCCATCCCTCTGTCCCTGCGGCTCCGTCGTGCTGGCCCTGAGCAGTGACGGTGACTCTAAACTTAGCTCAGGCCACCAAGCGGAGTGGAACTGGCCAGGAGGACGTCTGCCCCAAGGAGGGCCACATGGACCTCCTTCAAAGGCCTCCAAGGCTCCGTGACAACTGCTTGCATACCAGGCTTCATTGTGTGTGTGTGTGTGTGTGTGTGTGTGTGTGTGTGTGTGTGTGTGTGTGTGTGTGTGTGCATGTGTGCGTGTGTGCGTGTGTGTGGACGGCACGAGAAAGACACTACAGCCACGGGCCCTAATCCCACAGCGTCTGTTGCTGCTTCATAGGAAGGAATCCACAGCCCATGCCACTGCTGAGCCAACAAGGGCGAAGGACAACCCACCCCCACCTCCCACTTACCCACCCCCCCCCCCCACCCCCAACCCATCCATTCCCCACCCCCACCCCCACCCCCACCCCACACTCTGTGCTCAGATGCTGAGGAGCAGGAAAAGGCGCTGAGTGGAAAATGATATAATCTGCTTCAGTAGTCCTCTCACCGACAATTACAGCATTTTGGGATTATGCAACGCTTCCCTCTTTCCTTCCATGTGATGAAACGCTGTGTTGGCATGGGAGTACATGCATCCAAAACCACATTGCGTGTTCCTACAACAAAAAAAAAATGTAACAGCTGGGATGTTAAACAATACGAATTCACTCTTCCATATCCAAATAAAAAACCAAGGGACATCCAAAATTATGTGCAATACGTACACTGGAACTTCTAAATCTGACAATGGAGTTCTTCCAGTCACGCAACTCTGAATCTTGAAAGCTTTGAATGTGGCGTCAGTGACATACACAATTTGCTGAGGATTACCACAATGACCGATAGATTCATTTTTCAGTCTGTAGTGGAACGAAATGCTTATGCTTTGTACAGATATGCGTTTGAACAGCATGCGTAAAAATGAGGAACTGCAGCACAGAAGTAGAGCGAGGATAATATACCAGAAATATGACACCGGGGTGTGAGAAAGAATGGTGCCCTGGATATCACAAAAGAAACGATTCGCGTGGATCTATATCTTTTGAGTATACAATGACTACGATCAATCAAAGGCTTTTCTTTCCCACCATACCAATACACCAACAAGGAACCACTGGGGAAGCTGATGTCATAAAATAAGGCCCAGTTATTCCCCAAGCTGGGCAGCACCACAGCATCTGCGGGCCAGTAATTAGTCTAGTGTTCATTTACATGTACAGCATGTCTGCAGGACACCAACAGCTACACACACCATACTCTGGAGACCTCCCCCCAACCCAAACCAGCCCCAGCACAGACACATCTGGTGAGACAAGAGGGTGGGGGTGGGGTGGGGGGCTGGGGAAGGGGTTTTGGGGGCCTCCTCTAGGACAGACGGGATCCCTGCGGAGGATTCCTTGACCATTAAAGGACTGGAGCAGGCTCAGTCCGGACATTGATTGTGTCAGTCTGATAAATGGGGGATATATTAGATGGCCAGGAGGCATGTGTAAGAAGTCCCGACTCTGACGACCTCTGTGCGTGTGTGCAGCCGTGCATGTGTGTGTTTCCCACATGTGTGTGTGTGTATTTCCCACACGTGTGTGTGTGTGTGTGTGTGTGTGTGTGTGTGTGTGTGTGTATGTGTGTGTGTGTGTGTGTGTGTATTTCCCACACGTGTGTGTGTGTGTGTGTGTGTGTATGTGTGTGTGTATGTGTGTGTGTGTGTGTGTGTGTGTGTGTGTGTGTGTGTTTCCCATTTATGGCAAACTCTCTGTGACAAAAGGGTTTCTTTCTGCTATGACCACATCAGAGAAAATTGGTGCGGATTCTCATCCCCCAAAAGGCAGACACACTACTATCCACAAGGGTGAACCTTAGAACACTGAGATCCTATCGTGTGCTTCTTTCTCTGTTCTCATGGCGCAAACTGCCATGTTATTGTTCTCTCACTTAAGTTAGCTTGCGTAGTAATATATGACATGCAGTGTGTAGCAATGCATATGCAGCCACAAATAATTGGGTTAAATTGGATGTAGTTGTGGTTCTTCAACTTTTAATCAAGAACACTGGAGAGTTTCTAAATGTGCTTAGATTTTTTTTTAAATACACACTTTAAACTCAGGACAAATGTCTCTCTCCAATTGTGTGTGTGTGTGTGTGTGTGTGTGTGTGTGTGTGTGTGTGCGCATATGTGTGTGTGTGCGTTTTAAAGGGGAACTCGAGCATGTACCTACCAGCTATCAACTCTTTCTATCAACTCTTTTTGACTTTCGACACAGCGGAAGTTACCAAAGGTATGAAACAGTTTTTCTGATGAACTTGCTTCATACAGTTTGTTAACACCACTAATGAGTTACACAGACATAGTGTAATCTTCCCAAGGCTTAGTGTCCATGATGCTCAGGGCTCACAAAGAGGTGTATAGCATCTTTAATGGCCAGAAATGCCATATACTTAAGAATTAGCAATCTGCCCCGCTAGTTTAGCTATATAGCTGCCAACCTACATTAGATTTGTTTTTTGTTTGTTTGTTTGTTTTTTTCTTTTCTTTTTTTAAGCTAATAACAATACTCCAACAGTGTGGTATTGGTTTCAAATATGTAGAAGGTTCCCCCTTTAAGAATCAGTACAATCACTGCTAACTTGTCTTGACTGCTAACAGTCTTTTCCCAGAATGATGTTCCCAGTAGGAGTGAGTGCTCCATGAAGAATGGTGTTGTTTAGAGAGGTGGATGACTGTAACTTGTCCAGCGATGAAGAGAGGGATGGCATGTCATTTCCTGTTTCAAACATTTCCTGTGGGTGCAAATCACTTACTGTAAAGTACATGCATAACGAAACACACACACACACACACACACACATCTGCAGGACCACAAACACAGACCTGCTTTGTTTTGCATGTTGGCTCGATCACAAAAATATATAGCCACCCTGCATAAATTGAGGGAGTACAGCAAACCCAGAGGCCTGACATTTTCAATAATGAACTGGTGTGTAATAACACACAGCAATCATGTATGAAGTAATCACACTAAGCACACTGCAAAGCCCGTATTTCACTTCTTGACTCTCTGTTAGCGGAGCAGGTTTATTTTCTGTAATGCTACGTACGGAGTCAAATCTGTCATGGTTGCTGAGTGAGTTGGATCCCATGACAGTTTTTCCCTGTACTGGAAATGAAAAGAGGGGGAAAAACAAGTTCCTCTGAACAACCTACCCGGTACATATGGATCCATTTAGTGCACTTGACTATTGCACAAAGGCTCGTGCTAGCAGTGTATTCTCCCTGGCTTTCTCACATGAGAGAGCGCTTGTCCGGAGGAACTGCATGCGACCCCTCTCATTCCACAATGAGACACAGGCCCTCGCTCACCCCGCCAGAGAAACGACTTAGCATGTAGACACTGGACGCATAACGAACGAGTGCACTGAAAGAATGGAAATGGGGTTTGTAGGTTAGCGCGAGGAAGACAAAGCTCATTAGGGCTCTGCCAGTGAAGCCATTCAACGGTAAACATTGTCAGGACAACACAATGATGGACATTGTCCCCCCCCAAAAGCCCTTAAGAGTTAGTTTGTCTGAAATGGGGCCAGAGAGCAAAAATGGGAAAAAAGTAAAGACAGCAGGCTGACACAGAGAGAGGGAGGAATAAAAAAAAGCACAACATTCAAAAGTACAACAAACCACAGTGTTGACACACCGAAAAAGCCAAGGATTTCTACATGTGCAAAGCTATAAACAAAGACTTTTGTGAAGAAATCCGAAAACAAGACTACAACATGTTGAGAGGAAAATCAAATTTTAAGCTTGGCATCTCAGGGGCCCCTGAGGAAAGGACATTGCCTTTGCATGGAAGCGTGACCGATCCACTGCAGTTTATTCTGCTCTTCATTTTGTTGTTGTTTTTGTCGTTGTTGTTGTTGCTGTTGTTTCAAATGAAGCCAAGCTCTCACTGCCCTTTACATCAATGACCATCACACAGTCTTGTCCAGACGAGAGCCATCAACAACAAACGACAGCGCCAAGCCCCACACATCAGAGGTGAGAAATAATAACCCGACCAAGTCAGAAAGACAGGGCTCATCGATGTGTGAGATGAAACGCCTTCTGACACCGAGATCCGCAGATGTGTCAGAGAGCGAGCCTTTGCGCTCAACCGGATCAGGGCCTAGGCGGGCTATTTTCAGCCCCATCTTGATGGACGCGAGGCCACGTGTCTTCTGCTCGAGGTCTCGCACTCCCATCATCACCACCACCCGCGCCCCCAACCCCCTGCCCCCATCCATGAGCCCCCATCCACTCCACGAGTAGCCTCCGTGTTTACCAAGAGCACTCAATGAGGCTACATCTGAGCACATTTGTTTTGACAACACAGGACTCAACCTGCTCGGATTATGGCGCAAATCTGTCATGGGGAGGCTGTGGAAACTGATTTCTGAAGGACTCCTTAAAAGGATGTTGGGCACATTCTCTCTGTCTCTCCCTCTCTCTCTGTCTCTATCTCTATCTCTATCTCTCTTTCTTTTGCCACCTCTTCCCAGTCGTAGGATCGTCTTTGCTCTCAACCATGCCCTAGGCACCAGCAAGGCTTCTTCTGGCTGGCATAATTACATATGCACGCATGGCCGCCTTCAGCAAAGGGAATCAAATGCCTTTTGTGCTCCAGATCTGCCTACAAATCTGCTTACCCCTCTCTAGCAATATCCATCTTAATCTCATTTCACCACACCCGTGCAAAATCTCTGCATTTCCTCTGCCACGACACCACGAAAACAAAACACACTGAATGTCAAGCTATTCATCGCGTGCCGTGATGATCACACAGCTACCACTACACTGCACTGGAAGAAAAATAAATAACACATTGAGAGTGATACTGGAATTATGGAATTACAAAATGAACAATGACTTCCCAGAACAAAAATCCACCCAATCAAGGCTAAAAAAAAAAGCAGGACAGAAACAAACAATGCAATCTACACCGACTTCTCTGTGAGGAAACTAAAAACAAAGCGCACATGTGTTTGATTATGAACCCATTTGTATGGCAACCTGTTATTGCAGCTGTCTCATTGCTTTCAGCATAATGAGGGGGAGGGGAGTGCAGATGTTTCGGGGGAACAGGTCCCCCAGTGTAGGGTGTGTATTGACATTGTTTTACTCCAGAACGTCTCCTTCCGATGGTAGAACACCCTGGAACATGAATACTCAGAATAAAACCCTTTTGGGAGTTTGGGTAAGAGAGAGTCAGTGCCTCAATCCCCACCCTGTTCCCGCTCTATCACACACAAATGCAAACACACACACACACACACACACATATAACCACAGCACATCCATGAGTCAATGGGTAGTCTTCAGACCACATTTAACAGGGGAATAATGTTTAAGGCAGCTCCTTATGACTACAAAATGAGTGTTACAACTACATCCTGATGCAATACAATGGCAGGTCCACACAGCTCTGTGTTGCCAGCACGATGGGATTAATGATTCAGTGGATCACTCAGACTGACTCACGATCTGACCTCTCATAAACAGATGTGTGAATGGATGCCCCTGAGAGACCAACGTCAGACTGAGCAACACCTCACGATAAAGGCAGACTCAGACCTGACCTCATACACTGTGATAAGGAGGTCATAGTCCTTGTGCTGAACACAAGCACAGGTGAGAAAAGCCAAGAGCACTGCAGGTCTCTGTCCAAGTCTGTCCATTGTACCTGAAAGAATCATTTAGAAAAACTAAAGAAGCCAAGACAGAAGTACATAAATCAGGGTTGGGGTCAGAAGCCAGACTTTGATAACACCACATGAAGCAGCAGGCTGCCTTTGACATGGTTCACATGGTTCACACAAAGCCCAACTCTGGCCCTGAGGTCTCCCAAAAAGACCCCTCTTATGCTATATCAGGATTCAGCTACAGGAGCCCCACAGAGGTCAAACAGCAGAGCTTAGCTGTAAATCTGCACGGTTAAGGCAGGTGCAACAAAAGAGGACAAGATGTGCTTTTTGGACAAAACAAAAAGAGAGATATAAAGCCACTGCAATCTAACACATTTACCGTACAATTCAGAACACAGTTGCAGGTGTGAAAACAAATGTAGAAACCGAACAAAAGAGGACTAAAGACACTACGCCGAGGATTGCCAGCATGGAGTTAGCACAGCTCAGATTACAATCAAAGTGAGTGCAGAGCTGAGGCAAGAACTGGCACAAGGATCCACCCACACAGATGTGTAACCCAATCTGACCCAGCCAAAGTCATAATGGCCCAAAGCCCACCCGACTCCCCCCGATGTGGCTCTCCAAACAGCGAAGATCAGAGGGCTACACAAAAAAAAACCCTCCATGCGAACATCAAAGATCAAACTTACTTTCAAAGGGGGCAACACCTGGAAGACCAAAATCAGGGAGCTGAGGTAAAATCACCTCCGTGTAAGATTACGATCATCAAGAGGCAAGGCACTTACATCTGTACGGTAGCCACAGTCTCAGATTACACTCACACACAGATGAACAGAAAGACAACAAACTAGGTCAAATGCAAAGCACCGGTCAATTTATGGTACCCCATGAAACGCTGTATCAAATGTTTTCATGGTTTTTATTGCATGTCTCCTGAAGAATTCTGCAAAAAAGTTTCACTGAACTGAGTGGACCACCCAAACATATGAATACTGATGATAATTGCTAAACATGAAAACTGAGTGCTGCCACTGACAATGGGTATTGCTCTTCTGATGCATCTTTCATTCCATGCCTCTTGCAGTCCAGCCATTCACGGCAACAGAAATTCATTCTCATCTAAAATCGTGTAACTTTAAGTCTGTTATCCATGTGTTGCTATGCAACCGCATTTTAAAATTGTATTTGTGTGCTAAGAAATAGAAGTAGTGGACAGAAAACAGCAAGGAATTTCTAACAAGAACACATTTTGTAGATTTGGCCAGTATTTTTTAATGAACAGAAGAACATATGGTCCACAGTCATCCCTGAAAAAGAAACTCCTTCAGGTTTATTGGATTCTGTTTGGCCAGTCCTGATACATATTTCAAGAGGCACAGTTAAACTATTCATTATCTTACGTTACGTTATTATGATTGAAAGAGAAATTAAAGCACTTACACTTACATAACCACTGTTAAACAAAAATACACTTTTACACTGTTGCCATTCAAAGCCTGTCATTTGTGATATCATGATCTGGGAAAAAGGGTTATACATGGACAAGGCTGTGCTTTCTGACACACAGCCGCAAAGGTCCCTGGTGACTAATGTTTACATGGACCATTGATTTGGGTCCATGCATCCGGGAGTTCCTGACTGAGGAAGTGATTTTCTGCATATCAGAGCTTACTTTTATGAAAGGCACATCCAGAAGGGGTGACAGCGTGAGATTTGCTCACTTACTCAGACAAGATGGATCACTGCAAAGCCACATCAAAGGCGGGACTATAGCCAAGGACTCTAAGGCCTCTTTGTGAGTTTGGGACAATCCAACAGGTCATTACGAACAACTGGGGAGAACATGTATTTCTAGGCAGCGAGATGATTCATTCTTGATTAATATAACGGAGAAGATAGGCTCTCTTTGTCTGGCAGCCTTTGCGCAAGAGAGATGTTTTATTTCCTCTTTGGTGATGTCACGGGTGATTTTTCTAGATGAGAGCACGTTGGGCACACACAAAGTGGTCGCTGGAGAGAGGAGGGGATGCACCCGAGGAGCAGAAGGGAGGGATGGCTCATCTAGGAGGGGCACTATTGATCTCAACAGCAGGCCAAAGGCTCCACCCGGCATTAAATCCTTCATGACAAACGCACATCTGAAATCAATTACAGCACCACAGTCCAGGCCGAGAGAAAGTTCCCACCCCACGACCATGAAGCCTATCCTATGCAACCACTTATGTAACAGTGCACCAGTTCCTTAAAGGAAGCAATGAATTCCGAATGTGGATGATGTTGATCCCCGAGTAAACCACGTGCCGGTGTGAGTGAGTCACCCCAACGACATAAACTGAAGTGAAGGTATATCACTGGAGTCCCAGTAAACCAGTGTAAACACGTCCGCTCAGTCTCTATGTACTCGGGCTTACTCAATTTCAGCCTCTCTGCTGAGATCCTATCAGGGATGCTTGATGTTTTCTGCATCAATGGAACACAGCACCTGCCATACTATGAGGGATTAGCGTCAGCCAAACGTGCTGTGCCTCTCTCAACAACACAGAGGAGCGTAGAGGATCCCAGTGAAAATGTAAACAAGGCCTGCGCTCAGACTCGCCCTGGTTGAGGTAATGCCACGGCTGTTTATGCTGGAGCGCTGCCTGAACTGCTCCTCACCTGGCTTCCTTGGAGGACATTTTGGGTGAAAAACACACAGTCGACGTGCAACAAAAAACGCAGCTGGGGCGGCTGGTCTTCGACACACCCTACCCGCTCCACTGAGACAGATATTGCACTACAATTTCCTTAGAACAAAGCAAGTCTGGACTGGACCAAAGAAACACAGCAACAGAGTTAATATGGGCAGTTCCAAAAGTTGTGTTTTTCATTATTGTCTGCAAAATAAAAACAGTGCTTACAGACTCAGACATTTTAGCACATCTGTTTCAGTGCTGGCCTGTATTAGTCTGTACAAATCCAAACAACAATCATAAAGGAGTTGTTTTCTCATGGATTTATTTTTAGAGAAAACACAAGATACAAGGAAGAGTACCTTTGGGAGACGAGATTTAAGCTTTCCTGGCTACAAACCTTATTCTAACATACTATTGTTTGGGAGAACACTTAAGGTTTTATTATTATTATTCTATTGTTTGCTGAGTCCTGAGTCAATCGTTCTATTGTTGCTGGGTCCTATTGTTTGCCAAGTCACAAGGACTAGATGGTCTGTAAAAATAAAATCCAGGACATGTCATCAGTAATGCACCTCAGGATCTCTGGGTGTCTCAGGCCTTTACTCACTATACACCCTCCTTTGAGGCGGAGTATTCAATTAGTCAATATCGTCCTCTAAGAAGTCCTAAGATTGTACTTTGTGTATGGCTTGTTTGGCAGGAAAGACATTCATATGTACTGTAGCACAATATAGTGGAGTGAGACAATCAAACAAGCTAGGGGATCCACAGATGAGCCTGAACCAGTCCAACAACCATGCACAACTGAACATTGGTATATTCTTTAAAAAAATGAGGAATGGCTGCTCCACACTACAAATGGCAACCGCGGGGGTTTTTAAAGGGCTTTTACTATTAGCAGTGCTATTTAGCTGCAAACTACTGTAGAGTATATGAGACTTCCTGCAGTCACGGAGATCATTAACCAGTTAAGTATAATTGACAGCATGGTATTATACTTGTAATGCAACTACAAAAACAAATGGTGGGGCAACACTAGTCAACCTGTCACAAAGCCAGTACTAGCATCCAGGGTCAGCTAAATCTGGCCAAGGTTCAGACTAAACAGTAGGAACAGAAGGCCCAGTGATACTTATTCAACATCTGTATAAACTTTGGTGTAAAGCATTTGTAAGTCAGTCATGTTTCAGCCTTCACCACGGCTGGCCCAAGGACTGCTTGCTCTGTTTGATCTCCTGCTCCAAGGTTTGGGCTGGCACTGGCACCGCCGACGCGACCGGCATCGCATCATCTCCCCTCCTCTCCTCTCCTCTCCTCTCCTCTCCTCTCCTCTCCCCATCAAAACGAAATCAACCTCCCCACACTTTGAACTCTGCCTGGAAAGCTACAGAGAGCGCGGCAGAGATCGGCCTACGAAAGCCAACTCCAGAGCTCTCCTACTTTAAAGAAACAATGGGGGCGCTGAGGAACAGAAACCCTGCGTCAGCCGTGCATTCATCAATGATGAATGGCAGAAGGGGAATATCTTTTTAGTCATTCTCAAAGCGTCATCAAAGCAGGAAGTTAACCCCGGGGCCGAATCTGACAGGGAACACTGAGCAGCCCGTCGAGTAGCTTAAGACCACAGAAGGCCTGTTTGGAAATAAAGAGGGGAGGGTTCGGTTTGATCCAAAATGGAGTCTGGAGATTAGTGCATCTATCCAGTTGCTCCAATTCCAACGTATGACTTGCCTCCCAGTGCTGCCGATGACTCAGACACAAAGTGTCAGGTGAAAGTCACCCTGAATCAAACAATAATGGCTGTCACTCTCGACTTAGGCAGCACCCCAGGCACTCTCACTACCTTTTTAGAGTAAAAGAGGAAAAACCCAGATCCTATTACAGGTGAGTTACATGACTAGAACCTTTGTTTGACCCAAAAGAGTAGCCTACGTTTCAGTATTACCCTATTCAGCTTATTTTACTTTTTTTTCTTTTTCTTACTCCGAGTAATTAATCATGCTTTAAAACGGCACTGTTTACCTTTCTCAGATGAAAAACAGGGATTCTCTCCAAATTTACCTGGCGAGAGAACTGACGACCCAGTGAAGCCCACTGAAATGGGAGCACCGACTTTGTGGCTGAAAGACAAAAGACGCTCTATCCAACCCACACACCACCACGTCACACCACCCCATCCCCCTTCTGAAAAAAAAAATGAAATTGGGCACAACAAACAATGCTCCTTCAAAGAGGCTGTTCCACAAGGGGATCACAAAATGTGCGTCTGAACGCAGAAACCCCCTTTGGCAGGAAAACCACCAGCTGACTGAAGTGAGACTGAGACTGGAGAGCTAATCTGAGCGCTGCTGAGTCAGAGTGAGTGTGTGGCACACTTAAGACAATCTCAGATTGGACAGGGATGGCACCGCACAGACAAACCGTTAAAAAAAATAAAAATCCCCTCTAAGCCTCAAACAACAATTCTTGTAAAGGGGAAAGAAAATAACAAATGTTTGGTGAGACACTACTCAATGATAACTATAAAAAATTAAAAAAGTAAAAAAAAAGTGAGAGGGCTCGATGGACAACAGGGTGCGACACTGACTTAATGTCTTCCAAAGCTTATGCTAAACATGTTTTGCAATGACAATACATCAAAGCGAGGACATGGAGATTAAACAGAACTTTGCTCAAGCAGAGTAAGTGTTTCCGACCAGGAGCATCCAGGAGATCTGGGTTTTATCCACTGAGCTGAATGGAGCCGGGTGCTGCATCTCCCTGCTGCTCTCTCCCCGCAACTTTCCGAACCGGATGACAAACTCGGTAAAGTGTGCCGCTACACAAGCTTTAAGTCAGCTACGGAGTCGCACTCTCTGATCTCCTTGAGCTTCGGGGCCGCAGAAAAATAAAAATAGATGTCGAGAGTGGCTGTGAATAAGCAGCGCCGACGTCTCCCTGATACACGTACTGTACAGTTCATCTGCCAGACAGACAGAGACCCCCAAAGCTTCTCCTCAGCATTTTCCACAGCACCGAGCCCAGATTGGATGTGACAGCCGAGACAGAGTTATTATTTCCTCTATTATACCTCAGGTCACACTGCTGACTGCAAGCTTTCGCACCTAGTCCAGGCCAAACACACAAATGCAAAACACACTTCACTCAGCAGGCTCAGCAATGAAGAGTTGTCGTGACAGTAATACATATCACATCGACGGTGTTTACCAATTAACACATGGAGAACTTTGGCAGATAATAGGCAAAGTTCTTCAGGTAAGTTTAAAAAAGAGTATTAAAGTGATGGGGAATTTGGTTTGACTGTTCTATGCTATCTATTTCACAGAGTGTAAAGTTTAATTCCCAGAATTACAAACTTCAACACAGTCACACGTTTCATCGGAAACCATGGAAATGAGTAAAGCATGATGAATTACAGGGATCTCTGAAACATAATAGTCCGGCATTTCATAAACAACCTTACTGGCCTTTAGTTTATTTAGTTTGTGGGACAATTCCATTTAGTTGCACGGGGGGATTTCCAGGACACAACAGGAAGATCTTTAAGCAGACTTGTTTTTTTTCCTTAAAACCCTTTCCTTTATTGTGTTGTAAACATTCTGCTACGCATTTGTGGTGAAAAGGGGTAGCAAAGCAAAGAGTAAACTCTTTACCCCGAGGTAATTGCCTTGACCTGGGGTTTACCTTCCCCCAGCGTCCAGATTGGGAAAGTGAATCACTTACGGGCATATAACCGCATGAGCGCCTAGATTAACCAACGAAGCCTTTTTTTTGCCGAGCCTGGCAATGAAAGCCAGCGTACTCCAAGGAGCCTGAATAGAGGGGTTTTATTACCTAGCTGTTGGACGGTCATGCTTGGGGGGGGGCTGGTGGTGGTGGTGGTGATGGTGATGGTGGGTGTGTGAGATGTTTCCTAACAACCAGTGGGTCGCACGGTATTCGTTCTGTCTTTTCTGATTAGCACCACAGTTGCTGGGAGGTGGGAGAATGTAATTGTAAGCTGGGGGGCCCTTGTAATTGGGATTTCACGGGGCTATTTTCTTTATGTTAGGTCTAGACGGGGGCCCTTAATGGAATCTACATTCCAACGAACACAGAACCTGCCAAATGACATATTGCTAAGCTCCATTGCTCTTGCTGCCCGTTTTCCAAGAACAGCTTAAAATTAGACAATACTGTGAGGTTACAATAGGAAACAAGGAGCACGTCATTGAGTAACATGAACTGGACACCTCACAGGGGAACAGTAGATACTGTACACTGCCACTACTGGTCTTACAAGCACATGTGATGAAGTTTCACTACACAAGGCTTTTTTTCTTTCTCTCTTTTAGAAAAAATGACAACTATCTCTATCAACACCTTTCCCAATGGAGAAAACTAAACAGAATCATTCAGTACACTACTGCAGCAGAGCACTGCTAAGGGTCCTTACACATTAGGCATTTGTGGGGGCTTTTTGTTGTTGTTGTTTTTTTTTACCCTTGCAAAGTGATAACAACGACGTGTGACATGTTGGCAGAGGGAAATCTGTGTTTACGCAAGGCTCTCTGAGGTTCTGGGCAGTGAGGAGGGGTGTGCGTCTGGGCCTGTCAGCGCTGGGAGCAGCTGTCCGCAGGCACGTCTCATTTGAAAAGCTCAAAGAGCCTGATCATGTGTCTGAAGAATGTCTCTCGCATGCACACACACATACACACACACACACACATACGCACATACATACATACATGTACACGTAACTACTCATGGAGAAGTTTGCACTCACATGCTCGCTGCACTCCACCAAACGAGACTTAAGTCCTTCTACACCAGCTGCTCCGAGCTGAATGCGCACCGCACTGGGGCCAAATCCTTGCCAAGGTTAGCTGCTGCCTGTGTGTGTGTGTGTGTGTGTGTGTGTGTGTGTGTGTGTGTGTGTGTGTGTGAGTGAGTATGTGTGTGTGTGTTTGTGTGTGTGTGATTGTGTGTGTGTGTGTCTCCCAGGCATCCAGCTGAGAAGCGTGCTGCTGTACTCTATTGAACACGCAACCCTGTCTGTCATGCTCCACACAGCTGGCCACCAGTGCCAGATCAAAAATAGAGGCCCGTGGCTGAAGCCCCTGCTATATTTAACCCCAGCATTTTTCCATCAGGAGCCACATTCTGACAGGAGGGTGTAAATGTGCGCTCTGCCTGATGTGCTGTCAATACTTAAAAAAAAACCAAAACAAAACAAAAAAGTGTAGTTTTGTTGAGGTGTGTTTGTTTTAATGAAAGGTCACATTCAATTATTGTCATCAACACTGTGTCCCACTGGGACTTGATCAGTTGAGTACCTCATCAACTGGAGAAGCAGTCTGTGCGATTGTGTAACATATACATACTCTATACTGTATGCAGGCCTCATTAATCAGGAACACTCAATGTAGACATGAGGCTTTTGCGTTTTTTGCCTAGAGAACAAGAAAACATGGAGCATCATTAATAACTCTCTGTCTGTTCTATTTCCCTTTGGAATTATGATGAAACATCCCCTTGTTATAGTAAAACCTTGTTTGGGAAATCTGGCCTTTTTTTGCAAACTTGAAGCAATTTGGGATGACAAATTGATAGAGGTTTCCTGTCCCTTCACTTCAACCAGAATTATTTCGTATTACCCTGTCCTGCAACTTTCAACTCTGCTCTGTCCTCATTGTCAGTCAATTGTTTTTTTTGTTTTTTTTCCCAGCACAGAGCATGACTCAATGTCTTGGCATCAGGCAACCTCTGCAACAAAGTCTCTGAGTAGTTCGTTTTAAAACCTCTCCATGTGGTCATGGACAGCTAACAATGACTTAGACTTCCCAGCAACTCTGGCTACTGCCACTCATCAAGCTCCCAGCCATGAGATGAAAATCCTCCCTGCTTTACGCTAATCAGCACTGGGGAAAAAAACGCCCTGTTAATGACCAATCCAACAGGCAGAGTCTTGCCACCGAGGCAGCTATGCTGACAAGTCCAAATGGATATGCTGGCAGCTGGCAGGATCTGCTAGTGAAACTGATCAATATGTTAGGCTGTGCTGTCATTCACGCCAGCGACTACAGAAGATCAATACAGTTAGACCTGAAAGCACATTATCGGGCGGCTATGTTCACAAATACATCTGGGCCACACAACCATATTCACTCTATGATAATCACTTCGTGATAACATAAAGCACAGCACACACAGGCAACAAAAAGACCCATGGTATATACACAGCCTAGCTAAAACTGCAATATGTACCATCTAGCATCTATTGCCACAGTTAAGGTCAGGCCAGTGTCTTTAAAAATATAATAATGTAGTTTATGTACATGTAATATTAATGCCTTCAATAAGGGTTTATGAGATGGCATCCTTTTTGCATTTTGTGTGTGTGTGTGTTGGTTTGTTGCTCTTTGCTGGTGTGGGGAGTGTCTGAAGGGCAGTCTGGGCAGTGAGACCAGCACTGCAGCACTGAGCTACAGCGCTACTACATGCTCACGCCGCAAGCCAGGTGGTCTCCGGGAGATGCAGTGTCCATTAGATTACCATGGAAACCTCACAGGGGATTTTGCTGCAAACATTTAAATGAGCAGCAATCTACATTCCCTCTACAGTCCCCTACACGTCTGTGAAAGCTGCCCAAGCTTCATTTACATCTACAGTATGTACCATTTACTATCTGATGCCACAGTTAGATGTCTAGATGTAAACAGAAACAGTGGTCATTGCTGCTTTACACCGCGGGCTGGGAGCAAAGGTTTTTTGTGGAATGCTGCTTGGTGATATGGTGAACGAGGAAGCAATAGACTGAATAGCCACTTGCCACAGATGATATCTACAGCTATGGGGATGAGACACATTTTGAATGGATTATAAAAATAAAAAAAGAAATAAATAAAATATATTTATTACATAACTGACATACGGGAGACTCACACATTATGTAAAATTTTGCTATTGTTTACAGGTAGGTGGTGTTGGTGACCCTCCATATTTATGGCCTGTTTAAATATCAGATAAGCAAATATATGTTTTGTTTTTGTGGAAAAGATACAAACTACCAACCACTTAAATACAACCTCAATTATTTTAGCAAAGTATTTCAGTTTGCCTTATTCAACTAACCAGTGATGGCCACGTGTAAAAAACAAAATGGATAATCTCTGTAAAGAACAACCTCTCCTCCAAAAGAATCTCCATCTCCCCTGTGGGGTGGATTAGCAGATGTATACTGTAGATCAAAAATGATGCATGGGGGAAAAAGCATGGGGGTGGATGCACAGTGTTGATATCTACCCTGCTGTGAACGAGCTTTTTGAAATCCAGCTTCCCTGCAGGTCCCTGATGGTCAGGCAGGTGTGATTGTTTTGGGATAGAGGACTTAATGATTCAAATCAGTATTTACACCACAGACTACTGTTAGGCAACCGAAGTTGAAACAACAAAGTTCAAGAAGTGAAAAAACTGTACATGGTGTAGTCTCCAGCTTTTTAACTGCTTTTATAGGTCTTCCATTTCCAACTCTAGTGTGGCATTTGAAACAGTCAGCGTTTCACTAACTAACATGTGCATCCAGCAGTAACAGTGACACACATGCCTGACCAGCAACTGCAATGATTTGAAAGCATTTACCGCTAACTCTACAGCTGCACGCAGTAATCGGCTGTCTTTATACTACAGTCACAACAAACACAACCACATGGCTCACAGCAAAATAGGATCACGCACATGATGGGGAGGAAATGTGTATGACCCACCAGTAGGCACACAGCCCATTCGGCAATCACACAGCATGACAACACTGAATGCACACTAAATCCTCTACTCTAACCAACAGATTACTTCACAGCCCTGCCAATGCTGCGGAATCACAAGACTGATTACACGTTTGGATTGCAAATCGTTGCGTGAGAGTTTAGTCGGATAATCCAGACAGATCAACATAGATGGCCTCATGTCAGGAAGATGCCATTGTCATATTGCTCAAAAGATAAATTGTTTACTGTTTTTGATTGGACCCGCCGGTTGATTCTCAGCACCCTGAATGACTCACAGCATCGTATTAAGGTGACAGGGGAAGTCAATATCATCACTATTTCTCCCATTCGGAGCCTCCAGCTCATAAAGGCTAAACTACAGTCAATCCATCCTTCTACTGTTCAGGCTGACAAGCCCTTGCATTTCACAACTGAAGGCCCTTCCAGGAATAGAACTGTGGGGTGAACACACAATCCCATCTGCTCTCGTGTACACATAGTTATACTATACACACTCACATAACTACAACAGACATGCATAGAAACACAATCTCACAAAGAGTCACATTCAGAAAGTATTCAGATCACTTTACTTTTTCCCCCATACTTTGCTATGTTGCAGCTGCAGCTATGTTTATTCAAATTCAGTTTTGCCTCATCAATTTACACTCAGGACCCTATGATGACAAAGAAAAAAAAACAATTTTAGAATCTTTTGCAGAATAATTATAGTACTTACTCCCTGTACTCAGTACTGACTTAAGGACCTTAGGCAGTGAATAAAGCCTCTGTGGGTGACAAGTTTTCACATCTGGAGTTGTGGCTTTTCCACCATTTTGTGCTGCAGATCCTTTTTTAACTGTCAGGTTTGATAAGGAGCGTCAGTGGATAGACATTTTCAGGGTCCTCTAGAGATATCTGATTGGGTACAGGTCAGCACTCCAGTTCAGACAATCATGGACATTGTCCTCAAGTCACTCCTGCTTTTGCCTTGGCTGTGTGGTTAGGTTTTTTTGTATTTTCTGTAATATGAGCTTTTTGGACCAGTCTAAGGTCCTAAGTGCTCTGGACCTGGGTTTCAGTCAAGATATCGCTCACAGTTTTGCCTCATTCCAGCCCCCATCTTTGTTCAAAGCTGCTGCAAATATCTTCTCATGATGATGCGATGCTCCAGGCACAGAGTTTAGAACTAAGGCCAATGAGTTCATCAGACTTAAGAATGTAATTTCTCACAAAGGTCTTTATGTGTTTTCTTTTTTTTGTTTAGTTTTTTTTTTTGCGCAAATCTACCGCAGGCTATGTCTTATGTTAAGAGGAGGCTTCTGCCCGGCCACCCTGCCCTAAAGTCCAAATAAGTGGGTCGTTGCGTTGCAGTGTTGGTTGTCTTACTAGAAGCTTCTCCCAGCTCCACCCAGGATCTCTGGCGCCTAGTAAGAGTGACGACCAGTTTCTTGGTCAGCTCAAGGCCCATCACCCAGAGTTGCGCAGTTTGATCTGGCAGCCGCCTCTAGGAAGAGTCCTGGCTGTTCCAAACCTCTTCAATTTAAGAGGCCGCTGCACTCCTAAGAACCCACAATGCAGCACATTTTTTTGTATCCTTCTCAGGGCCTTGGCACAGTTGTGTCTCCGAGCTCTGCGAACAGCTCTTTGAACATCTTGGCTTGGTTTTGATCGAAATGTGCACAGGCATTTGCATATGTATATATCTATCTATTACAGCGACAACTAATGTTTATATTAGGGTGATTATTCATTTAAATGTATTGTTGGATTCATTCAATTCAATTCAATTCATCTATTGTTGGATTATCGCCTGTTGATTACTTTCCTGATCAATCGATTATCTGATGTCTGATTAGCTAAGAAATAGGTAATTGATTTGAAGACCGCAAACAAATTAAGTAAGGGACATGCACAGCAAAGCATACAGAAAAAGTCAAGTATTATCAATAAATACAACATGATGCATAGCTTTGTCCAACCTGCACAGCACTAGCTCTGCAAAGGTTGGAATTCACTGCTACATCCACAAACCCAACATAATAAACCACAAATGTAGTTGCACCTATTATTAATCAAATAAGATATAGATTCCAAAAGACAGAATAGCTAAAGCATACCGCAAACATGCTCCTACTCCAAAGTAATCTATCATTATCTTTGTGGAACAATAACATTTCATTATCAAATCAGATGTAAATCACCACTACTGTAATAAATCTAAGTACGCTGTCACCACCTGGTGAAATCTTCCTAAAATATTACATTTCCTATTAATTTCAATTTTGATTCAAGATTAACTGTGTGTGTAGTATATCATGTGTCCAGATTAAAATTACAGGCAAGTAAGATTCAGCCCGAGATAAACCTATAGCTACTACATACCAAGATAACATGGACCTTTCTGGACCTAACACGGGCCTCTCTATACCACTCTATGCGAAGCTGTCTGTCACAAAGAGGGCTTTCACAGGTCCAAGCCAGCCCAAGTGTCCAGCTGGCCTGCGGGATGATGACCTTTTCCGTCCCCGGCCCGGACAACTTCCCAGCTGGAGGAGAATGTCAAGATGCCAACCTGTAATGAGAAACGTCTTGATTTACCTGCCGAAGCGCGAGACGGCTAGCTTTAATTAAACAAACAAGATCCCCCTGCCCATCTTACTGAATCACTCTTGACAATATGTGAGCTCGGTTTCAGAGAGCTTTATTATTATTATGCTGACACCGGTGAAAAAAAGCCTATAAATATTCATGCTTTATTTGATTTCAGGACACAGTTCGAGCTTTCTTAGCCCTTGCCACTGAGGAGGGGCCGGCTGCCGACCCACACCCCGACACTGCAGTTTGAGAGCCTCCCACGGCAGAAAAACAGGCCATCCTTCGCCTCCATACAGGCTGCAGATCAGCAGGTGTCATGACCAAAGCATCTGTTTTCAGACCCAGGTGGCACCCTCGAGCAAGGACATCATCCGGAACAACCAAAGCAGGAGGATCTGTGCTCACAGAGTTCAGCCAAGGCTCAAAGCAAAAAACACACCTTCTCCTCCTCGAGAGATGTGCGACACCAGCACGCATCAAGTATTTATGTGTTTATGAGGCGACAAATTATCAGTGCAACAAATCATCAGTAGCTGCTTCTCTTTTCAGGTCACATTTTCAAGAGCGTATTTTGTTTTGTTTTGTTTTGTTTATTGCCTAATGTCAAAAGTGATTTTCAGAGTGCTCAGTTTCATTTAAATGCGGTCTGATGTTTCTCATCAATTCGCTGATGATGTCAGGCTGTCTCTCTCAGGGTTTGCCCCTAAAAGCACCACCAAAATGTGTCCACACTGCGGAAAGGCGAATGACATCACCCTCCCTTTTGGCCAGGGCCGCTTGGCTTGTGTGTTCTGTACCTGTCCCAGGATTTGCTATGCTTGCCAATCCGTCTCATGCAGCGAGCACACGGGGGCAAAAATCCCCGCTTACAGCTGAATCTTTGATGATGAAGCAAAAGCTCATGGTGTTGAAATGGCTATTATTCTTTTAAGGTTTGGGTTTAATCTGTTGAGTTTTTTTTCCTGAGTGCACCTGCTGCTTGAAGTTATTCTCAATGTGCCTTTCATCTTCCATAATTCATCTGCTGCTATTAACATGTCAGTCTGTAAGAGCAAAAAAGAGTGACTCAATGGTGCAGTGTCTGAACCACTCTAACATGTAATGGTATGCAAAAACAGCATTCATTTTTATCTGCCCTGAGCTTCAGAGTATAACAATGACAATATCATATAGATATAGTCATAAAGAGGCATTAGTGGCAACAGAACAACTGTAGTATTTATTTGTTATTTATTCTGAGCAAATAAATAGCTTTCCTATGTGGCTTAGAATCTATACTCCTTTTTAAGATTGATAACCTAACCGGCATGTCTGAATCAATGTCTTCATCCCAGCAGTTGAAAAACTCATCTGATTTAGGAAAAGAGGGTCCCCTAGTGGCAGGATGAGGGCATTTCAGCCTTACGGTGCAACCTTCTCAATGTTGGGCCTAATCTGCATTTACTGCAGCGCACCGCAGGACAGAGTGGCATCTGGTTGCAAATATATGGCATCCAATGCATTTTCCTGAGCGAACATCCATGTGTTTTTGATTGGCCACATACTTGCGCCATGGCAAGCTTATTTGTTTATCATTAAGACGATTACTTTTACGTCGCCATAAAGCAAAGACTAAATGATCCCAGTTGTGCTGGTGATTAGGGTTGATGGGGAACGCATGTCCATAATGTCTGCCTGACCTCTAGAGATCCACAGGGGGAAGGTCATCTACAATAGGCAGACGGCATAAGGTGGAGGTGAGAGGAGGGGGTAAGGCTTTGGAATGGATTTATCTGAAGAGCCTCACACAGGCCTCAAGTGGACAGGGTAAAACTTGGGGGCAGTGAGGGCATGCCTGATTTCACCCATCTGGTGCTTTGCCTTTCGTGACTCCACTCACAAGACTGGAAGTCAACATGAAATACTGACAGCTTTTGCCACAGGCTATTGGGTTTTGGCCAAAGGTCGCTCCAATGTCACTCTAGTTCCCTAATGCAGCTGATTTTAAGGATTAAACAACTAGACGAATTTTAGTGGGATGTGTCTAACCAAGACAACTGTCTAAATTTTGTTAGCCATTCATTTCTAATTGCAAATGTATCCTGCGGTTTACTGGTTAACGGTTTAATAAAGATGGCACAGTAACATTTATGAAAATATTTTTATCCTGTCTGCAATTTAGTGCCACGCCTTCAGTGTCATAAGGAAGAGAGAGTGTTGGTTGCTCAACTAGGAAGCTGTTGCTCTGTCTGTACCTGCCAAAATCAATACGTTACTTTGGCTTGAGTTGCACTACTGGTGCAGAGAGCACCCCTCGTCAGCACTCTCGTAAACACAAGGGCTTTCCGAGCGACTCGCCTGTAGGGGTGTGTTCGGTTCAGTGGGTGCCTAATGACTGTGTTCCTGAAAGCACACAGGAAAGACGCGACCTCAAAGTCACCTGGGAAATGAACCTGGGATAAGTATGATACAATGGAGACAGAAATGTGTGGTTTTTTTGCAGCCTAAACGGCAAGATTGCTTCCCCTCTGGATGGGAGTGCTCGGCTTCATTTATCTGTGGGGAAATCGAGATGGTGTTGCCCTGAGAAATCGCCTGTAGGGGGATGGGGTGGATTCACTACACACTTAACCTTGAGAGCTGAGCTCCACAGTAGCATGCCAATCATTTGTGACCTTCAGTTTTATCCCAAAACTCTGCACTTGTGGGGCTTTCAGACCACAATCTGCAATGCAGATGCGTGCATCATAGGCCGTTTTTTGACGCACCATATTTGGCAAGGCTTTTTCTGCTTGTTGACATTCTAACTTGTGCTGAGACTGCAGGTTTTTGGCTCTTTTTTGTTGTTGAGAAATTGTGTGTGTGTGTGTGTGTGTGTGTGTGTGTGTGTGTGTGTGTGTGTGTGTGTGTGTCAGAGAGAAGGGAGGGGAGCAGACAAAAAGTGATCTAGCCAGGTCTCTGGACACACAGAAAAAAAACTCAGCACCATTCTGACTATGCAAAATTAGACTTGTGGAATCATAATATTCAAATTACTCTTTTAAATTCCATCGGGGTTAGCTTATGACACAAGCATGACTCATATCATCCAAGCTACTCTGTGCTCAAACCCCCTGCCTCTGGAGACCACATGCACCTGACAGCATGCTCATCTGAATGGGCAGTGCAAGCCATAGTCCATACAGCAAAGACAAAGCCACGTGGGATAGCTTTGGACTAAAGAATTACAACCTTAAGGAGCATTCAAGTTAGTCTACACAGACCAATGTTTGTGAAGATTTTTAAACAGACTTTCTTTTTATTGGATGCATTTCCTTAGACCATTTCCAGACATATACAAATTGGTTTGAGGGAGCCATTTCTGGCAAGAATACATGAATGATGAAGGGTTATTGTCACTCAATATTTTTGGATATTTACACAAAAACATTGCAAAAGGTGTAAAGACATACATTTGCATTGAAATGCCATTGTTTACTAAATGTAAACACATTTGCCACTTGCACTAATGTCCTTATATGCCTGTCCTTTAGTAAAAGCTCAATGTGCTTCAATGTGCATTGAAACATCTGTAGTAAGGTTTTCCTGCATTGGTTTCCAATTAGACTTGAGTCACCTCTAATTGGATAAGAGGTGCATAATTTTGCATAAACCAGAATTTTGCATAAACATTTAAAGCATAATAATGCCTGTCCCTGCTAGTACTGCAACAACTACACATTTTTTTCACAATTTGTAAATAATTATATGTCACAATTAAGATGTTCCTACAGATCTAACACACTGAATATTTTTTTAGTCAACATTTGCTATATCTTTTATTTGCTTGTACTTTTTTTAATCTCCCTGGCTCTCTACTCCCTCCTTGAAGGCTGAAAGAAGCTAACTGACAAGGACACACCAATGTTCTTCCTAGCCACAACACTACTATTTTTTCTACTACTAAAGAGGGAAAAAAGAGTGGAAAAGACAGACATACTGGAAAAAGAAAGCATTCATTGCTCTCAAGAGACACCGTTTCTGGGTATTTATCTGATATATAGAGAAAAAAATCTTAAAAATGAGGCCAAAATCCCCAATAACAACCATCCCCCCACCCAAGCAGGAAGGGTGTCACCGGTACAAAGTAATGCCAAAAAAAAGGCTGTCAAAAAGTTAAACGAATTTCAGGTCACTTCAGGTCACAGAATAAGTTACTTCAGGAGTTTGTGCAAGTGGCAAGTGGCTGTGCAATAACTTACAGCCTTGTGGTTGAATGCATCAGTCATGGCATCAGTCAGTTACTTACTTAACATACACCATATAACAGGAGCTATTTATTGCATCTACTTATGAGCACAGACAAGACAAATATGGGAAGTACTGGTGAGGAGATTTTTTTCTTCTGCTGTCTTTTTTGTGCACATTCACAAATGTGATTTACATAATAAGAGAAAATCAATCCATTTTATGGCCAGGTGAAAGGGATCACTGAAACACTTTATTGCAAAGGGGTGGAGTAATAGCTGACAATTTATTGTTTCTTTGACATGCAATACAAAAGCAACAACTGAGGCTGTGCGTAAAAAAAAAAACATGAACTGTAAAAGACGGATTGGGCCTCGACACAATATTTAATTTCAACTTAGGCCAAAGGGTGCTTCCACCACAGTACCAGTGCAGATGTCTACTTCCTCACCAAAATACATTTGAGGCCCAGTGTCCAAGGAGTACATTGGAGACAATGAAAAGGCACTACTGCTATGACAAGAAAACACACTGGGCGTGCTTTTATTCTTTAGGCGATATCCTACAGCTCATCAACTGTTACAACCAGTTTAATTAGTATGGGTTGACTGTTTAAAAGCAGCTGTTTCTGCTTATGTGGATTGGTGTAAGAGAAAACAGTCATTTCCAGTAACTATCTCCCAGCCTTTATGGCTGCATATAATGAATCGTTCAAAGCTGTCGAGAATACTTTGCCACAACCCCGTCTGTATTCAGTAATACCACACATTTTGTCTTCCTTAATATATATATAATCTATCATCACACATGAAACCAATAGTTCTGTACTTCTTCTGAATAAAAATACCAAAATATATATATATGACCGATAGACTGATTTTATTTTTTTTTTTAAATCTTACATTTTTTATTTACTGGTTTGAGGAAGAGGTTAGCTACAGATATTTAATCTTTCCATCTGTTAAAAACTAAGAACTCACCTTCACTTCTGGGTGAATCCACTAGTGGAGAGAAAAAGGGCTCAGTAGAGGGCACTCCAGATGTACAACTCTCTTGCCATCTAGTGGTCATTTTCAGAAATAACACAAGTAACAGGAAATCAGGAAATAAGGCCACTGCATTTATTATTACCAGATTAGTCAATTATTTTAATTATTACAAAAACAAGAAATTCCTTTTTGTAGAAACATTTTGTATTCATCAAATTCAGTAAATTTTATATTACAAGTGCAAGCCAAGAAAGTGACTTCAGGACTATCGTATAGACGATGGGGATTCATCGCCTACTTGGTGCAGTTACTCACTCTGCCTGATTAGTTTCCTTACTTGACACCATAAATAAATATAGTACAATAAATTATTAACAACTAGATGCCTCCTTACGAAAACACCTTCAAACCCATTAGAAACATTTAGCATTTAAATTATTCCCTCATTTAGGCCCACTGTGTGTCAGGGAATGGGAGGCTGATTTGTTAGATGAAATCAAACCAATGGTTGACATCCTGTCACTGCCTTAAAAGCACATTAACCTAATGGAAGTGCCCAAAATGATTGTATTTCACAATACTAATGTCAATGTCAGTTTATTTATAAAGCACTTTACAAACAACAGCAGTTGACCAAAGGCCTGTAAAGTAAAGAAAAACAGCAGAACAAAATTAAAAACACATGAACAAAGAGAAAAGAAAAAAAATACAATTTAAAAACAAGAAGATCATTTTTAAGAATTTAAACTATTTTTTAATTGTTGTATGTGCAAAGATCAGAAAGAGGTAAAACAATTTATAAAATTTAAAAAAATCACAAGATAAACAGCACAGTGAATCCAAAATAAGAACAAGGGGTACGTAAATTATATTACATTGTATGCTAGTGAATAGAAATGTGTTTTAAGATTACATCTAAAGACCGATAGAGAGGGGGCCATCCTAACATGAAGGGGAGGATTGTTTCAAAGTTGAGGGGCTACTGCTGAAAAGGCACGATCTCCACAACATTTATACTTAGTTTTGATGATCTGAGAGTTCTTGGTGGGGGAGGGGGGCGGGCCAATGGGGGATTCTATGCTGGAGCGGCTGGCCAGGGATGCATCTAATAGGCAAGCTGTGGAAGAAGGGGGAGGGGGAGGGGGCGGATGCTTTGACAATACCATGGGAGGCAAATCCAATCATTCACCAAGTATTGTATTCAATTCAATTAGAGTATCTATTGAATACGCATTTTCTTGTGTGTCTGTCAGATTTAAAGTCTTCCACACCTGTTAAAAATAAATAGCACTGTCTTTCGGAAGCTGTGGTATAGGTATATCTACTTTTTGGATGGAGGTAAAGCACCAAGGCCAAAGGCACCAAACAGGCTAGGACTGCTCCTGGTGGTAGGCTAATACAGGTTAAAGACTATCAAGTAACAATATGCCACTTTTCTCTGTGCATACAACAATGCTGGGTAGGTTTCATAAAGTAATGTCAGGATGTTGCCCTGAATAGTCATAAAGACAGACTATGATGCTGAAGAATGCCTGCTATGGGGACGTATTCGTTCAAATTAAAACACAAAACAGCTTGTCTAGCACATTACAAGTACAGCCCAGTTGTCAAGGGCTGGATAATTACGCAAGCTGCAGGACTTTGCTCCTATCCAGTCTGTATGAGGAACTACGTTGCAGTTCCAACATGAGCCGTCAGAGGCAGGTGGCAGTATAACACTGACAGTGGAAAGCTACTGAGATTACTTGATAAAGGTGAGCGACAAGATGACCTTGGACGTTTGATTAGAAAGTGATCATACAGAAACTTTCAAGCAAAAAAAAAAACTAAGATTCATTCTTTAGTTCATAAATAATATTTTAAATCATATTCATTTGACAATCTCAACAACAGTTCATTACGGTGAGTGTTATGACCATTTATTCAGCAGAGCCAAAATGTTTTTCCTACCTAGAAATGCAACATGTACAAAGTGGACTGATAATAGTAGTCGATAACTAACAAGTCTAGCATACATACTTAAAATATGTATGTTAATCATAAGAATCAGAAATTACTGCCTGGAGGCTCTTGTTCATGTTTACAACAATAGATTGTTGGGTGTTGAATAAATAACCTACAATGCTTAATTTAGGCGTCTGGCCATTATTGCTAAGACCATCTGGACGTAGCAAAAATGTCACTCCCAACACTATCTAGGCTAATCAATTATCGCCCATGTTAAAGATAGTTCGTTACTGGCTCTTAGCTGATGGCTAGCTTTTTGGTTGACACTACGCGAAGTAATAACGTATGCAGCGTATCCTGTCGTCTGTTTTAAGTGTGTTTTCTGTTTGATGAAATGAGCTTGTTTGTGTAAGCTTGGTGAGCCATTCATTAATGAAGGTCGTTCAAACAGAAGAGGTGATGTGCTAACCTTAGCTCAGTGTCTGGAAACTTGCAAGGCGACCATAGGAGTGTGGATTTAACTGTTAACACAAAAAGAAATTGAGTTTATTGATGTCTTTTCAATTACCTGTACTTGTACATCCGACCAGGAGTCCTCGTGTCTTCATCGGTTTTCATTGGCCCTGAAAAGCTAAGGAAGCTGTATGTATTAGGCCTACCCGCTGTTGGCTAATCAACAAATTTACAGTCAGTAGACAGTCAAAATTGACCTGACGACGTAACCGTCTAAATATTTTTAAGCAATACAAGCCTACTGAATTTTTTTTTTTTTTTAAATCTGCCGAAATCTCTTATATCCTTAGAGACGTCTAACTAAATATTTTCTATAGCCCTGCAGATGGTCAGTGGCTGAAGCATGTCTCGAATGTTCCTTTTTTTTGCTCTGTCCACCTACACTAGGTTCCTTGTAGGACAGCAGCAGTCACACACTGGTTTCAAACCCATAGCAATAGTAATGCGAGGAGATTAAAACCCAGGGGTGCTAGTATTTGTTGCCAGCCAGTGCTAATCATATTGTGTGGTGGAGAACAAGGCTTGTGGAAGACACAATTTAGGCCAAGTTTTTTTTTTTTTTTTGAGGAATTCCAAATATAAGACCTACATGATGGTACCCATGTAATTAAAACAATGGCGCAGAATAGACAAATCTTATATGACCAGTTCTCTTCTCTCAGTGCCTGTGCTGTTCTTCTTTTTAACTAAGAACATTCATTATTTGTTGTAATTTGGAACCAGAAGAAGCATGCTAGCCTGACTATGTACATTGGCAAAAGTCTCTGAAAGCCTGAAAGAGAAGCCTTAATTTTTCTGACTTGGCTAGGACAGAATAAGGCATAGAAGGACCAAGGCCCCAATGAAAAACATGTTGGGGGAAACTCTACCAGCATGTGCCTGAAATGTTACTAAACGTTTCCCAACAGAACATAAATTTGTGTCCAGACGTGAGTCGACATGACGAGTTTAGGACATGGGAAGATGAAACTGATTTTTGATGGATCATGAAAATTCAGCATGGAATCAGTTGACCGTGTCTGCAGCTAAAGTTGAAGTTAGGGTGATGCGATGGCTGTGGCATGACTCTGGTGGAAGTAGTAAAGTGAAGAAATTTCTCAGGTCTAAACAGGCATTAGACTAGGCATTGCTGTGTCTCTCTCATCCTTAGGAAATCACCCAAAGATGCCCTGACGAAGTCAGGGGACGGTCACCAAAAACCGTAAGGTGGTTGAGAGAGTTCTCTGAGAGTTCCCATGCAGTTGTGCCATCATTAACAGAATTTCAGATGCAGAGATGCACAAATTCTCTCACAAGACATACATTTCCCAGATAATGACGGAACAAGTTAATCCAGTGACAATACCATTGTAGGTTGAAGCGCAGCCAGAGAAGAAAGGGCAAAATGCTGATCCCCAACTGTGTAAAGAACCATTGAGCAGATCAAGTTCAACATGATGTATTTTACATCTGCAACAGGGAGCAAAGGAGTCAAGGAAGACGGGCATCTGATGCTTCCCAAACCAGTCTCTATCCACTCCATTATGAAGTGTACTCTAGTGAAAATCATATTATTTGTCAAGTGAAATTCCCTCCATGAACATGTAGGGTGTGACAACAGCCAGCTATGGGACTGTCTTTGCAGTAGATTTAGGATTTAACATAACCGTGGATTTTAATCTGCGTTTTGCACAAGCTACTGTTGTCCACAAGGCGTAGTCACACTAAACTAAATTTGTATGAAACGCCCTCCATGACGTTGTACATTAACTGAAGCACACCTCTCGTAAGTCAGTACTCGTGTCCGTTTGGTTTTTGATGGCACTTGTCATGTCACGTAAACATGCAAACGGAGTTGAAGTGGGTAGGGAAAGGCTGGAGCAGCTTATTGGGGAGAGACCCATAATTTGATCATCTAAGATGGAAACCATGCTAATGTACCAGGGACATGTAGGATGCAGCAAACTAACTGGCTTTAAGGACCAAAGTACTTTAGAATATGACTTGGCATTGTTTTGGTTCAGTGGTATAATCTCACGTAATTTGTGAATTTAATTTCTCCTCCAAGTTACTCATCACTCCCTACAAATGTTCTATTTTAGTTTTTCAAGCATGTTTTTTTTAGCTTAAAAGAAGCCTAATGCAGTATAACTTCATGCTAGCATTGTCTGAATGGACATCAACATGGCATTTCCTTGGGGTGACAGACAAGACAGATCATGCATAATAATGCATTACATGCCTTGTAGCACAGGTAGACTTTTATCATTGGCTTGATTTTTCCGCTTATTTCTTTTAATTGAATAATGCAGACAGGGGAGGTAGCATGTTCACATGTAGGCCTACTAAAAAATGTCACCTAAGTACAGTTCTATGTGACATAGCACCTTTAAAAGAAAGGCATCATAATTTTATATTTTTGAAAGCTGTGTGAGAATAGAATGCCTTTTATTGTCACTGTACATATGTATTACCACAAATTGAACAGTTTGGGTGAAATGTTGTTTTTTTAAAGATTAGTGGCCAATCAAAATGTTCCAGTCTCTTGCCCATGTTTTATGTGTTCTTTGGCTGGAGCTGCTTATGGGTCTGCTTACGACACTACTTGTTTCCTATTTAAATACCCAGTATAGAAAGGAGAACAACACAAGCCTATCTCTAAGTATAAATAATATATGCAAAAATACATGTATCTAAGTAAGTAGCCTAATACTAAATAGTAGGCAATGTATTTTTGCATTTGGATTCAAGTGGGTTTATGATTTGCCTCAACTCTACATTAGCTTTTAAACACTACATTATTTTCAGTTCAATAATAGTTTGTGGCATCTGAAGGCTAGAAGCACAGAGGCAATATTTATCTTCTCATGTATGTTTTAGAAGTCAAAATTTTGAATTTTTATTTAATGTTTTAGCACCATAGTCTGTCTTTTGGGAGGTGCTGATGAAGTTATATTGGTGAATTTTTGAGGCAATCTTTTATGCATGGTTTGACTAGTTCTCAAACCTGACATGAGTTTCTGTTGGGATCTCTTAGCAATTATCACAGTGGGAAGGCTGTGGGGACACGCTGGCATTCAGACCAGTGACGTTGCAGAAACCATCCCCATTTTGTTCTGCCATTCTCTACCATTCAAGTCTGTGTAGGGATGTATGAGTAGATCACCTAGTCCTCATTTGTAGGTTTTATTTGTCATATTTTTTTTTTCAACAGGGAACAAAAAAACTATGTGACAGATGTGAGTGACTTATCTTTTTTTCTACTTGTGGCAGATTTCCCACTTTAATCAAGAATCTTTTTTTATCAGTTGAACATAGATCTGGTGGCTAGTCATTTCATTTTAGTGCCGATATAATGAAATAAAAGTAAAACCCTACATCCTCATGTCTCTCGCCCATACATTTTACATAGTTAATTAGCAGTTTATTTTTTTATTTATTGTGCAGTGTGATATCGCTATATATATATATATGTGTGTGTGTGTGTGTATGTGTATATATATATATATATATATATATATATATATATATATATATATATATATATATATATATATATATATTTATTATTATTATTATTATTATTATTGAAATTAAAATATTGACCAGAATATTGCCCATCACAAAATGTATCATCACATATTATGTTATATAAATATATGTATTTACATTAAAAATATATTTTAAAATATTGATTATATGATATTTTACAGTACACATCTACTCCGATAGCCCTGTATCTGAAGTCCATGCTATGGTGTTGGGCTTCTCAGTCTTCTGTTGCATTACCGCAGACATTTGAAAGGAGGTCAGAGCCAAGAACAAATGTACCTCAACAAGTTGGCTGCAGAGACTCGCATTAACCTGTAATTGTATCGCAGAATCGAATCGCTATATTTCCAGCATCAAAAAATACACTGAATCACAATAATAATATATCGCGGCCAGAATGTTGTGATGATGTCTTATTATTACCGGTGTGCAGTTCAACATGCCTCAGCATTTCCCTGGCCCCTACCGTGAAGCACATGGGATGGTCTGTCCATGTAGCACAACATAATGCACTCAGGGTGCAGTTCTGTGCAACTGTGGCACAAGGGACCAGAATGGAGAATATCTGTGTGTGTGTGTGGGTGCGTGTGTGTGTGTGTGTTATCTGATAGTAGATTGTGCAGGTAGCCTCTCTCCATCACCAATGCTGTCTGCAGTGCTCTCCATTCTCCCTTTCTCTTCCTTCAGCCCAGGCCGTTTGGATTATTATTGGTAGTCACGTGCTGCATCAGCAGAGTGCAGCTGGAAGGTCATTGTTTTCAATTACAGATTGCATCGCCGATATCCAGTATCAGATTGTTGATCATGACATCATGGGTGCCAATGGGGAGGGCTAGCCTAGCCGAGGCCATGGTAGCTGGAAGACGCCTTGGCCGTTCCCTCCTACTGTTAGATGTAGGCAGGACGGCGGGGGAGTGTGACGACGGGACCGAGACACAGTGGCTAGCAAATAGGGTCTTGTCTCGTCGACTTCCAGCCAGATCCCACAAACATTTCATGTGTGAAAGCGCGCAGATCGTCAAGACATTTAACACTCTGTCTTTCTTTCTTGTCAAGGAAATCTTTTGTCTTCTTCTTTTTTTTCTCCTCAAAGATTTTTTGGATTTGTTTTGTAAGTAACAGCCACTGAGATATCGGCCATTTCTAAAAATAACCTTCTCCTGGGACAGGAAGCCCAAAAGAAAAAAAAGCCACATCCTTTTGTCCCAACAGTAATGTTTCATTGTGTTGTGTTTTTCTCTCCTTCTCTCAATCCATTTCCCCTCCCTAGTTCATCACAGCTTGTCCTCCATTTTATTGTGGCAATTCTCCTTGTTCAGCCTCACTAGTGCATGTAACTCAAGTTTGAAATGTGTGGCCCAAATTATTCAGAGGTTTAAGTAGTGGTAGAAAATTAAAATGGTTCACAAATTGGTTGTGTGTCTACCAGCACTGGGTGTTTGTACGATAATAATTGCATGTAGTGTGCGTGTGTTTTTTTTTTTTTTTTAATGCTGGAGTACATGGTGGTTAGCTACAATATTTTTAAAGGTCTGTGGCCTTATTTTAGGATCTACCCCTAACAAAATGGAAGTGGAAGGAGACATCTGCCAGATTAAGATATCGATATGTTGGTTTGTAGGTTATTTTGTTGTATGTAAGCTGCATGTTTGCAAACTAGTGGACTAAGAATTATTCAGGAAAGCCTTCCATTTCTCACTTAGAAAAATCCATCTCCTCTGAAACATGTCGTCCTTTGAGAACATTCAATCGTTTTTTTTCTTCTCCCCGTTCCTTCAATGTCTCTATTTTTTTTCTCCCCAACCCTGTGCGCTCTCTTTTTTTGTCTCCCCCTCCTTCTCTCTGTCCTTCTTTTCTTCTCCTCCTTTCTTTTCTGGCTGCTTTTCAGGCCTGTTTTTCTTTCATTGTTTTTCTCTCTGCTTTTTTTTCTCCTCACTCTTTTTTTTCCCTTCTGCCTTCTCTTTGGGACCTATTTCTTCTCTTCCTCTATTCAGGTTTTCTTTATTCTCTTTTCTGAATAGTTGTGGTACTTAAAGGGAAAGGGGAAGGGGAAGGGGAACGCGAGGGGAGGGGAAGAGAGGAGAAGAGAGGGGAGGAGTGGGGAGGGAGGTTAGTTTCAGTCTGTGCTCGAGCTCGGCTCAGAAAACTTCCTCCTGCCAGAGGCTGCCTCACCTACAGTAGATGGAGGCTGTGGAGGGCCATTTTGTTAGCGTGTACAAGCACAACTCATTTGTACTCGCACTGACGCAATGTGTGTAACATTACCCAATCACTAGTCCTTTCAGTAGTGAAGTTGGTTGTGGTTATACAGCTGGTAAATGTTATTCAAATTTGTCTAAATCCTTAGAACATTTGGTGATATGTTGCCAAGTAGTATTGCTTATATACCGTTGCTCCGCTTGGCTTTATATTTTCACGTTGTTGAGAGTGCATAGTCTAGACTTGTTTCCTTTGTCACAATGCTTTTGTGTAGTTGGAGTCTTTGCCACATCGTTCAGCACCATACAGGGAGGGGCCGTCATTCAGACATATATTTTGTTGTTATCTCCCAGCAAACGTGCACAGGGGTAGACAAATCGTTGCCCGTGACATCTTCATCACAGTATCAAGCTGACATGCTGTGGCGCCTCTCCTGTGTGTGTCACTCTGCACAGACCTCCAGTCATAGAAGGGCCTGATTCGGAGGCAGCCTCACAGATGTAGATAGAGGCCATGGTCCTCAAATGCACATGAGGTGCGCCAACACAAATGGATGTTTTTCAGCATCTCAGGTGTCCTTCAGCACAGGTTCTTGACCAGAGGAACAGGAAGACTCATCCCCACTAACCTCCTCCACGCCTCAAACCATCACAACCACCACCCCCCCATTTCATTTCCGTTGAAGCCAATTTCCCACTGCAAGGTCTATATTCTGAGTACATCTTTTTTTTTCCCCCTATTTTTTTTTCTCCTCACACCACCTTATAGGTGAAAAGACTAACGCCCATGTCACCTCATATGAGGGTTGACCATTCTGTCTGGTATGCATGCAAATGACCACGGCGAGCAGTGGCAGCCTTGGCGGAATCAGATTGGATTGGAGAAAAATTTGACATGATTAAAAATGCAGAGTAGATAGATATAGGGGCAACAGATGAAACTTTCACCCCCCCACCCCCCTCCCTCCCTCCCTTTTCCTTTCCGTCCTTTTCTTTCCATAAGTACAAACCAAAAAATGGCATGATGGAATGGCAGGCTTGAAGGGGAGAGAAAGGTGAAAGACAGATGAAAGTGAAAAGAGATAAAAGCCAGAGTGAGGAGGGTGTGGGATAAAGCAGGAGGAAGGGAGGCAGAGATGAAAGCAAAATGAGAAAGATAAGAACAGAGTGAGAGAGACAGAGAGGGAAACGGAGGGAGAGATAGATAGTGTACAGAGCGGAGAGAGGGGTAACCATGGAAACAAGAGGAAGGTACAAAAGAAGAGAGAGACAAAGGGTTTTGATTTAAAAAGAATGAAACTTGGGAGAAAGAGAAAAGTAATTCGGGCTGAAATTTGTAACTGCGAGGCGAGGGGAGAAATACAAAGGACGAAGGACTCGACTGCAAAGGGACTTTGGCTTCGACTGGCCGTGATTCACGGGCAGTGAGGCAGGCTCTGTGGCGCACCCCAGCCACAGGGCACCTGAGAGACCCCTAGTGTTAACAGGCCCTGCCAGGTCAGTGTGGGCCTACAACCATACCACATCCACCACACCACCAAATATTGCCGGTGAGGAAAGATGGGGTTGGCAGTGGGGGTGTGGGGCCGTGGGGGGGGGGGGGGGGGCAGATAAGCTGAGGAAGAATAAAAGAGGCGGCTGTTGTTGTGCTGCGCTTGAGTGGAGGACGGCTGTGTAAACCTCTGACGGCTCCTTCAGGACAAGAGCAGCACGCACACACACACACAGCAGACACACACACACGGGGACGGCAGCTGAGAGACAGCAAGACTCCGTTATGATGAGATGATGCGTTGAAAAGATATATTTTTTTTCCTCTCTTTTTTTTTTTTTTTTAAAGTCGTTCCAAACAAAGTCGGGAAAGAGGGGTACTGGGTTTTAAGAGTGGGGGGGTCTGGGTGTTGACCTCTCAACCTGAGACTGCAGTGGGAGAGAAAGAGAAGGAGTGAAAGAGAGAAAAGGAGAAAGAAAGAGAGAGAGGGAGGCAGCGTGATTGATGGTGTGAAAGAAGGGGCAGTGCAGCACACACAGAGAAAGAGACACACACACACACGCTCGCGCACACACACACACACACACACACTCTCTCACTCACAGACACAGGAACACACTATGACACACAGGGCTGTTTCAGTGACAGATTTGATGAACTTGAGCTTTAAGGTGCCTGTCGGTCCAACATGGGCTTCCGTCTCATTCCCATGCATATTCTATAGATGGATATTTACATTCATGTTTGTATATCTGTATAGAGTCAGAGGCAGACAGAGGCTTTTTATTCTGTGGTTTTTGAGTCTCTTGTGGCTCTCTCTTTCTCTCTCCTTCCCTTCCCCCTCTGTTTTTCTCTCCTCTCTCTGTCTTTCTCTTTCTCTCACCCTCTCTGTTTCTCGCTCACTCACTCCCCCTCCCTCTCTCCCTCCCTCCCCCTTTTCTCTTGATCTCTCCTCTCACTCTCTCGCTCTCCCTCTCTCTCTTTCTCTCTCCCCGGCTCTTGCTCTCTCATCTCCCCTCCTCCCTCCCTTCCACCCTCCCTCCTTTCCTCCCCCTCCACTCCCGCTCTCTTATGCTCTCTCCTCTTTTCTCTCTCTTCTCTCTCGCTCTCTCCCTTTCTCTCGCTCTCTCTTGCTCTCTCTCTTTCTCTCTCCTTCTCCCTCCCTCTCCCTCTTTCCATAGCTCTCTGTCTCACTCCCTCGCCCCCCTTGCTGTTCCTTTTATATCCTCCTTGCTGAATGCTCTTCTCCTCTCCTCCCTCAACTCTGTCTTTTCTCTTTTCTATTCAGTCTCTTCCCCTGCTCTCTCTCCGCACTCTTTTCTTACCGCAGCCATTTCTTCCCCCCAATATTCTGTCTCTCCATTTTGTTCCCCCTTGTGCTCAATGAGAGGGCTAATCTTTTATTTAGGATTTTGGAGTGTGCCCATCTTTCGGCACAGTGCGTGTATGTACGTACGTGTGCGTGTACGTGCGTGCGTGTGTCTGTGTGTGTGTGTGTGTTTTATGTGCGAGTGTGTGTTTGCATGTGTTTTTATTTTTGCGTGCAGTTTGTGGGCAAAATAAGGTGTAAGATGGAAGAAAAGAAAAAAACAAACAAGCCATGAATCCCTCGGTCTGACAGGAGCGGCTCTATTGATGTGTGATTGCCGTGCGGTCGGGCTCGCCAGCATCCAGCAGGGGCAACTTTTGTCTGCGTGAAGATTAAGGCCGAGAAGAGAATGACATTTGGGGAGATTTAAGATGAAGATGATGACGGTTAGGGGGGGAGGGGAGGGATAGATAGATAGACAGACAGAAAGAAAGAAAGAGAGAGGGAGAGAGAGAGAGAGAGAGAAAAAAAGAAAGACTCGGAGATGGTTAAAAGAGAGTGCGAGTTTTGGTATACGTTATTCCAAAGAGACACCACTTCCTCTCCTTCTTCCCCTCTCCTTCCTGTCCTCTTCCTGTCGTCCCCCCCACATCTCTCTCTCACACACACACACACACACACACACACACACACACAGGAGCTCAGCACCCTTTCCTCCAGAGGTTTGGCACTGCCCCCTCAGCTCCTTTGTACTTGCCATCCATAGGCTAACCCTCAAGCCTCTGCGTCTCAGTCATGTATGTAGTCAGGAGCCTACCCACTTCCTGCTTTATTACTACCCCATGTGTGTGTGTGTGCTGTGATTGGCTGGGGCTGTGGGCTGTGTGCTGTGTTGTGCTTGGTACATTTTGGGGATGTGGAAGTGAGGTGGGTGGCAGATGGACAAAGTAATGTAGACACTACTGTAACTGATCATCTTTGTGGGTTGGTGGTCTGGGATTGTTTTGCTTGGAGAAGATTGTGTACCTGACTAGGTTCTATTCAAATGGGTACAGGAAGGTGGAGGTGGGGGGTTGGTGAGGGGGGTTGCTGGAGTGTTTGACAGCATTGTAAAAATACATTATTGATTAGGCTGCATTGACAGCGTTAGCTGTTAATGAATATAGCATGTGAAACAGGCCTAATGGCAAAGGTGCTCTTTAGATCTGTGAGCACAGTCCCACTTTGTGTTTGGCCGTGGGCACGGGCATGAAACTGAGCAAACAGAGGATACACTTTGGGCAGTGGACTTCAGGCCTCTCTCTCTCTCCCTGCCAATCTAGGCTCATAGAACCTCACTTTTTGTTGTTAGCTAGTTTATGTTTTGTGTATACTTGTGTGCTTGTGTGCTTGTGTGTGTGTGTGTGTGTGTGTGTGTGTGTGTGTGTGTGTGTGTGAAAAAAAATGATGTCCCTGGGGGCATACAGTAACTGTGTGTGTGTCAGTTTTTGTTTGTACTTGTATGTGTGTATGCGCATGTCTGAAACTGATTTGTGGTGTGTGTTCATGTCCACTCTTACCATGACTGTATGTTTATGTATAAGGTCCACATTTATATTGGTGCAGTATGCAGGTTTGTTTCTGTCTGTGAAGGTGGTGCATGCTCAGCTTTCAAACGTATGTTGTTTGTGCGCACACTACATGTTCGGCATCCAGGATTGTGTGTGGGTGTGTGTGTGTGTGTGTGTCTGTGTGTCCATGTCCGTGTCCGTGTCCATGTCCATGTTGTTCAGTACCCATGCTTGTGTGTGTGTAGATGCATGTTGTTCTGTATCTAAGCGTGTGTGTGTGTGTGTGTGTGTGTGTGTGTGTGTGTGTGTGTGTGTGTGTGTGTGTGTGTGTTTGAGGTGCGTGTAGAGTATCCAGGCATGAGTCTCCCCTCATCTGCTCTGATTATGGGCATCTCTGCCCTCCATTTGGTTGAGTTAAGTGCTGGAGAGGCGGCTGTGTGAGTTCACCACCATGGGAGACCGGAACATATGGAGCAGGGCTAACTGTGTGTGTGTCAGAATGTGTGTGTGTGTGTGTGTGTGTGTGTGTGTGTGTGCGGGGGTACGTGAGCTTGTTTGTGTGTTGGAGAGAGTGAGTTTGAGAGTTGACTCAGTGAAAGTGAGCAGACATTTTTTATTGCTGTTTTTAGTTGTACTGGTATTATGCTTACGTGTGTGTTTATTGTGTGTATGCATGTGTTCAGGCTGTGTATTTAACTGTGTGTGTGCATTATGTATATTTACAACATTGTGTATACTCCCACATAGCTACTACTTAACCCATGACTGGCTTAACTGCCATGATTGTTAAGACTGATAGTGTGGCATCCTAAGTAAAGTAAAAGCCTATGGATCTGCCTCTGTGGTAGGGCAAGGGCTTTGGTGACTGGGGCTACCCTTTCATGTCTGTGCCACACCAGGCCTGTAGCGCGGGTAAAAGTAGGCCGGTAAAGAGGGGGGTGAAGGGTTGGTGGGGGGTGTTGGGGGGGCGGCAGGGCACAGGAGAGCCGTGGGTCTGAAAGTGTAGGTGCGCCACCAGTGAACGCCGTGGTCATGTGACCGAGACCGGAGCCTCCTCTGGTGCGGAGCACATCATGTTTTCACTTCACTCCAGCCCTAGCCAGATGAGTAAAGAACGAGAACAAAACTCTCTCTCTCTCTCTCTCTCTCTCTCTCTCTCTCTCTCTCTCTCTCTCTCTCTCTGCATGTTTCTCTCTCTCTGTCTCTCTCAGTATCTGTTTCTCTCTCTCTCTCTGCAACCCCCCCCCCTCGCTCGCTCTCTCTCTCTTTCTCTCTCTTTCCCCCCCCCTCTCTCTCTCTCTCTTTCTCTTCTCCTCTGTCTGATTCTCATACTCTCTTATGTCAAGCCAGCGTTGTTTAAGAGCTGCAGGGAAGTGGATCTGTGGAGAAGTGAAAGTATGTGTTTGGTGTCCACAGACACACACACAGGCACACGCACACGCATGCACACATGCAAACACACACACACACACACACACACACACACACACACACACACACACACACACACACCAGTAGAGGCTGTGCAGACACGGTGGAAATCCCAACTCAGGCATAGACTGACCCAGCCAGGCTGCCAGCAAGGGCCCACTTCCCTCTCTCTGCCTGTCTCCCCACCTCACACAACACCCTGCTCACACACCACCCCCACTCCCCCTGACACCACCGCACAAACCTGTGGAACCACACATTCACTCACTCACTCACTCACTCACTCACTCACTCACTCACACACACAAAATACAGACACACACACACAAAATACAGACACACACATTCACTCACACACACACACACAACACAAAACACTAACTCGCTCACTCACTCACTCGCTCGGAAAGGGAGATGGTGAAAGAGTAGTGGGTGTTCATTATTCATCATGTCTTTCTGTCTTTTTCTCTTTCTGTCACACACTTTCTCTCTGTCTCTCCCCCTCTTTCTTTCTCTCTTTCTCTTGCCCCCCCCCTTCTCTCTCTCTCTCTCTCTCTCCCCCCCCCCCCTCCCTTTTTTCTTTTACCCCTGCAATAGCTCAAACCTCACACTTCTGGGCTAACAGGCTAGTGGACATGTCCTCTCTCCCTCTCAGTGTATTGTATTTATACCTGGAATGGAGCCAATGGAGTCTGTCTTTCTCTCCCTTTTCCACTCATTCTCTGTCTCTCACTACCCTACTCCTCTCTCTGTCTCTCTCTCTCTCTCTCTCTCTCTCTCTCTCTCTCCTTCTCTCTCTCTCTGTCCCAAAAAAAACTTTTGTTGTATGTCTTTTCCATTTTCCCCCAAAGGCGAGCCCTGTGTGTTGTTTTATGTACGTGTCCCCAGTCATTTCTTCCTCCATGTGGTTTCTTTGTCTTTTCAGCCTCTTATCTCTTTGTTTCTTCCCTTGCTCTCCTTCTATTTTCTCTCCCATTCTCTCTCTCAACTTCCTGCTATCTCTCCCCCTCACTCACACCCTCCCTCAATCTCTCTTTATCTCTGTCCTCCTCCCCTCCCCTCTCTCCCTCTCCCTCTGCCTCGCTCTCCCTCACCCTCTCTCTCATGCCATATCTCTCTTTCTACCTTTCTCCCTCCCTCTCTCTCTGCTTCTCTCTCTCTCCATATCTC
>CM059268.1:13987250-14047250 GCA_030347295.1 Setipinna tenuifilis | reverse complement strand
ACAACTGTTGTTTACACATGTGCGTGTGTGTGGCGCCTTGCTTCTCTGCATCATTGTAACTGTTGTCGCCTGTCCGGTTGGTGTGGAGGCCACAATGATCCACCATTGGCTGGAGCACACAGGAAGTGCTGTGGACAGTTTGCGGATGTGAACTTCCTGGTTAGACCCAGCTCCCCCTTTGTGCTCCCTATTATTGTAGAGAGTGCAGAGGAAGGAAGCGAGGCTCTCGCGAGCTCGCACAGCAGATCTCCCCTTATCTCCCCCATCTAATGCACTCTCTCTCTCCCTCTCTCTCTCTTTCTCTCTCTTTCTCTGTCTTTCTCTCTCTCTCACTGCTGGATCCAGAGGACAAGGCAAGGCGTAGTCAGAATGCAGCTCTCTCTCTATCTCTCTATCTCTCTCTGTCTTTCTCTCTTTTCTCCCTCTCGCTCTTTCTCTTTCTCGCTTGCTCGCTCTCCCTCTTCCTCTTTTTTTCTCTCTGCCTCTTTCTTCCTTTCTCTCTCTCTCTCTCTTCCTTTTTTTCTGTCCCTCCCCCTCTCTCTCCCTCTCTCACTAATGTTCTTGAAGTCTTTGACTAGCAAGGAAAGGAGGGTAACAACACATTTTCACAGGCACTCGCCCATGCGTGTGTGTGTGTGTGTGTGTGTGTGTGTGTCTGTGTGTATCTATGTGTGTGTGTGTCTGTGTGTGTGTGTATATCTATGTATGTATGTATGTACGTGTGCACGCCTGTCTGCATTCAATGTGTGTGTTTGTTCTCCTGACATTGCAGCGGGGGGAGATTGATGTTGTTACATAGCAGCACATGCTTTGCCTGGGCAAAGGAGAGGGTTAAAAAAAAAAAAGAGTCTCCTTTTCTTCTCTTTCTTTGTTGTCTTCTGATGTTTGACCTTCACCACACTCAGCATAGCGAACCAGTGTGCGCTTCAGGCTCCAGCACTTCAGCCCCCACTGATGATGGGCGTCCATGGGACAGGGACAGGGGCTGGGGCTGGGTTGGGACTGGTTGAGTTTGCTTACCAGTCACTGACTGAATGCTTTTGGTGTGTTTCAGCAGCAGGAGGAGCAGCAGCAGCAGCAGCAGCAACAACAACAACAGCAACAACAGCAGCAGCCGCAGGAGGAAGAGGAGCAGGAGAGAGAAAGGCCTTCAGAGCGCAGCCCAGCTGAAGTAATGGAGCCAGAACCTGAGCCAGAGTCGTCACAGCAGCCCCCCCCGGCCCAGCCAGCCCAGCCGGTGGACGTGGGCACGCAGACGGACCCGGTGGTGGTGCTGTCTCTGGCCCAGGCCGCCGTGCTGGGCCTCATCTCCCAGAACGAGATCTTCGGTGCCACCATCGCGCCCAACGGCTTCTACACGGGCGAGCCCCGCGAACACATGCTGCTCTCGTCCCCGCCGCCACCCCCGCACCACCACCACCACCAACACCACCCGCACCCCCACCACCAACACCACCCCCACCCACACCATCACCACCCCCACCCCCACCACATGTCCCTGCCCCCTCCCCCGCCCGAGGCCCTGGAGTACGAGTACGCCGCCGAGAGTACCCTGATCGGGGCCAACGGGGATTACCTGGCCCTGCCGGCGGGCGGCTCGGAGGAGAGGGGCCCGCGCAGACGCCCGGGGCCCAGGGGCCGCATGCGCCGGCCCCGCAGCCTAGGGGAGGTGGAGGGGGCCGGCGGAGACCTGGAGGACCAGGAGCCGGCCAACAAGATCCACATCCGGCACGCGCACACCCCCATCAGCGTGAAGGGCGAGGGGCCTGAGCACATGGCGCTGCCGGCCTGTGCAGGTGGGAGCCCGGACCGAGGCGACCAGCCCATGGACCTGGCGCCCCAGCGGGGGCCCCTGAAGGAGGAGTCGTGCCCCAGGGACTGCTCCGACTGCGTGGGGAGGGTTGGAGGAGGAGGGAGGGGGCCCAGGGAGATGGAGATGGAGCTCCGGCCCATGCTGAGGCGCCCTGCCGAGCCCGGCAGAGGGGCCCGTGAGCGGCAGGAGCGCGTGGTGGCGCGCGTGGAGAAGGTGGAGGACATGGAAGGGGACGACGGAGACGAGGAGCGGGAGGACCTGGAGGATGAGCGTGGAGCTTCACGCTCGCTGCTCAAGAGCCCCGGGCAGGCCAGCGAGGACGAAGAGGCAGCAGCGGCCGCCGCCGCCGTGGCCAGGGCCGAAGAGGACGAGGAAGAGGAGGAGCAGAGCCGCGCGCTGCGGCGCTACTACGAGTCGAGCGTGGTGGGCTACGAGGCGGCCGAGATGGGCCTGCAGGGGGACTACGAGGAGGGGGGGCCGGGGGGGGCCACGGCCGCGGCGGCAGCAGCTGCAGCGGCAGCCGCCATGTTGTGGGCAGAGCACTCGGACGGCGAGGCCTCGCTGGGCCGCCGCATGCAGATCGACCGTCTGGACATCAACGTGCAGATCGACGAGTCGTACTGCGTGGACGTGGGCGAGGGCCTGAAGCGCTGGAAGTGCCGGCTGTGCGAGAAGTCGTACACGTCCAAGTACAACCTGGTGACGCACATCCTGGGCCACAACGGCATCAAGCCGCACGAGTGCCTGCACTGCGGCAAGCTCTTCAAGCAGCCCAGCCACCTGCAGACGCACCTGCTGACGCACCAGGGCACGCGGCCGCACAAGTGCACCGTCTGCAAGAAGGCCTTCACGCAGACCAGCCACCTGAAGCGCCACATGCTGCAGCACAGCGACGTCAAGCCCTACAGCTGCCGCTTCTGCGCACGTGGCTTCGCCTACCCCAGCGAGCTGCGCACGCACGAGGCCAAGCACGAGAACGGCCACTGCCACGTGTGCACACAGTGCGGCCTGGAGTTCCCCACGCACGCGCACCTGAAGCGCCACCAGGCCAGCCACCAGGGGCCCGCCACCTTCCAGTGCCCCGAGTGCCACAAGTCCTTCGCCTACCGCAGCCAGCTGCAGAACCACCTGATGAAGCACCAGAACGTGCGGCCGTACGTCTGCTCCGAGTGCGGCATGGAGTTCGTGCAGATCCACCACCTGCGTCAGCACGCGCTCACGCACAAGGTACTCGCACAGCAGGCCGCCGCCGCCTCCGCCGCTGCAGCTGCAGCTGCCGCAGCAAACGCCGCCGCAAACACCGCACCCGCCGCAAACGCCGCCGTCGCACCTGAGCACAAGGTACTGAAACCCCCCCTCCCACGCGGGCGCACGAGCACCACCTCCACCTCCACCTCCACCACCACCCCCCTGCCTCCCAGCACCTCCCACCTCCCCCTCCGCCAAAAACCCACCACGACCTCCACCATCACCTCCTCATGCTTGTGAAAACGACACTCATGTCTTCTTTTTTTTATTATTATTATTTTTTTTTCTTTTTGTTTCTTTTAAAACAAAACATACTTTATTTTTTTCAGTCCTAATTTTTTTGGCCCATGTAAATATCTATTTTTGTTCACGAATGCTGAAAGCCTTCATGATCCATCCCGAGTTTTTCAACCCCCCCCCCCACTCCACTCCATCCCCCAACCCCCCCACCACCCCAAACAGCCCCCCCTTCCTCCCCCCTCGTTGTAGACTGTCTAGCCGCGGCAGGCCTGTGCTTCTGTGTGACCTCATCTCCCGAGAGCGTAGCGGTGATTAGCCTCATGATAGCGCGCCCGGCGTGGCACTCCGCGGGTGAGCGAGCTCTCTAATGAGCACGCCGTTCCTCTCTCTCTCTCTGTCTCTCTATCTCTCTTTCTCTATCTATCTCTCTCTCTCTCTCTGTCTCTCTCTCTCTCTCTCTCACTCACTCACAGAACAGGTTCCTGAGCAAACACATGCAAACCCAAACACATAACACTCATACAATCACATTACGCACAGGCCCACACACACCAAAACACACACCTCTTTGCACAAAGACACGCAGACGTACTAAATCAGACATGTGGAAACATCCATCCAATCATATTTGGCATCATGCATGACCCTTCATGTAAACAAACACCTGCATAGGCTGCCAGTCTGATATGCTTATGCCTACAAACTACATGGACACAAACACCTGCATAGGCCTACAGTCTTTCTTACACACTATCCCTCTCTTACACACACACACACAAACTTTTTCTCACTCACACACATATTCTCTCTCTAAAACACACACACACACACACACCAAATCTCTCAGTCTTTCACACACACACATACAATCTCTCTCAGACACACACACACACACACATACAATCTCTCTCAGACTCAAACACACACAGACACAGAGGCCTCCACTCTAGCCTGGCTCCTGCCTGACCTGACTCCTCCCACCTGCCCCGAAGCCATCCTATCATCTTTCCACCTAAGGGAGTGGCCCCCATCCTGCATGTGCTTTTTGTGTTGTTCTTTTTTTTTTGCTTTCTTTTTTCTCCTTTTTTTCCTCTTTTTTTTTCTCTTTTTTTTGTGTTGCCGTGAAGTGTGTCATTCCATAACCAGTGCCCCTGCGCCTTCCCCGCCCTGCTCCGCTCCGCTCTGCTCTCGAATGCCCGTGTGGCCGAGGCCGCGATGATTCATCCCGCCGCTCTCTTATGACTTCAGAATCGGTAAATAAAGTGTGTCGCAGGTTACCTGCATAATGAATTAATACAAAACTAAACCAACAAAAAAAAAAAAAACTATTTGCACTCATCTTAAGAAGTGTGAATGAGCCCACTTTGTCACTGTTTCAGCATAGCGATAGGAGGAACTATAGTCTGTGTGTCTGTGTGTGTGTGTGTGTGTGTGTGTGTGTGTGTGTGTGACTTTCTGTGTATGTCTCATGTTCTCTCTCTCTCTCTCTCTCTCCCCTCTCGTGCTCTCGTGAGTATGTTGTGAGTAACAGATTGTGCTGATGAGGGGTTAGCCACAGGGGGCTGTCAGTGTATACAATTAGCATCATAAACGTCTCTCTTCCAAAGTGCTTAATTGCACTGGAAATGTAAACTGGGATTAAGACAGATGAGGGTGGAGAGAGTCGTACGTTTGGAAACAGTCCTTGATAATGATATATTTATCAGAGGTGATGTTTGTAAATAAATCGATGGATGAATATGGTTGTTTACTTACTGTGTTGGTAAATTAGTATGTTTAGTTGCATAGTAGTCTTAAAATTCGGACAGTTCTAAAAATCGGCAATCTTTAGATTTATGTGAACCGTTTTGACAGTTATTTTCAAGATCATAGAGCATATTTCAAATCCCACCTGTTGCCATCTTTAGTCTGGTCACCAAACACTGGTGTGTGTGTGCGTGCATGTGTGTGTGTGTGTGGTTCCTCATTCTTCCTTAGCTAGAATTGTGGCTTCCTCTTCTGCAAAGCTCAAAGGAGCCACGCGGTGGAGCTGCAGTGCTCTAGGTGTGTGTGTGTGTGTGTGTGTGTGTGTGTGTGTGTGTGTGCGCGTGTGTGTGTGTAAGACTGAGCTACTCTCCCCTGCAGTACTCAGATAACTACATTGTACTCCTTTTACAAAGTGTGTATGTGTGTGCGTGTGGGTGTGCAAGTGTGAGTGTGTGTGTGTGTGTGTGTGCAAGCAATTCTCTGTTTGCTCGTCAGGTAGTCAGCTGAGTTCTCCTATAGATTGCACGGTGTCTATGGCAACCAGCCCTTTTTTCCTCTTCCTTTTCTTTTTTTTCCCTCCCCCCATTCCATTTCATTTCATTCCACTGTTGGCTTATTCTGCCCTCTGGGTACTATAGCCTGCAAATGATTGTGGGGGAAACTTGTAGACACAAAAATGATAAGCTTGGGGAAAAAATTGACACAACAGAAACTTTGCATGCTATAATTTAATAACAACGTGTGGCTATTTGAAAACAAACCCCTAACCTCTGTGTTGTGTTTGTACCCCTGTGTGTGTGTGTGTGTGTGTGGGTGTGTGTGTGTGTGTGTGTGTCTCTCTCTCGTAATGCAGGGCATGAAGGAGTTCAAGTGTGAGGTGTGCGCGCGTGAGTTCACCCTGTCGGCCAACCTGAAGCGCCACATGCTCATCCACACCAGTGTCCGGCCCTTCCAGTGCCACATATGCTTCAAGACCTTCGTCCAGAAGCAGACCCTCAAGACCCACATGATTGTGCACCTGCCCGTCAAACCCTTCAAGTGCAAGGTAGGCCAGCCCAGCCCAGTCCAGTTCAGTCCTGTCTACTCTACTCCACCCCACTCCAGGAAGGCTCTGTCGGCCATTTCTGTCATTGTTTTTTATGTCCCTCCACAACTGTACCATCCCTCTATCTGAGAGTACTGTAGCCGATAGTGTCTGTCTGTCTTCTCTGCCTTCCCTTGCTTGTTGGCACGCAATCTGTGTCTTTCCATCACTTTGTCAGTCCCTCTGTCTCTCTTTCTTTTTTCTCACTCTGTCTGTCTCTGACTACTGTATCACTTTGTGCTTTTCTGCTTATGATGGTGATCTTCCTTTCTTTTCTCTTTGTCCTCACACAGCCTTCATCATGGCACCATGCCCTTCAGACACAGATGTGTGTGTGCGTGTGTGTGTGTGTGTGTTCCTTCAACTCAGCAGTCTTAACTTTTTTTCTGTTTTTCTTTTTTTTTCGTTTGTCTTTTCTCTTTTCTTTTTTTTGCAGGTGTGCAGCAAGTCTTTCAACCGAATGTACAACCTCCTGGGACACATGCACCTCCACGCGGGCAGCAAGCCCTTCAAGTGTCCTTACTGCTCCAGCAAATTCAACCTGAAGGGCAACCTGAGCCGCCACATGAAGGTCAAGCACGGCATCCTCGACGGCTCGCCTGACGGACAAGGTGAGCGCCGGAGTGGACTGGGGGGATACAGCAGGGGTTGGGGTGGGGGGGATTGTGGGGGGGCAAAGAGGGATGGGGTTGTTGGGTGTCCTCCTCCTCCTCCTCCTCCTCCTCCTCCTCCTAAAGAAGATGTTGCTTCTTAGAATTGTCTTGATTCTGTCTTTCAGAAACAAAGTCAGGTCTTGTATCAAGCTGATTTTTTTTTTTAATATTGTTTTTCTCCTGGGGCGGTTTTAGGAAAAACAATTCAGAATTTAGTTCAGATCTGGCCTTTGTTCAAGAACCTCAGAAATTAAACTCCTAAGAAACAGTGTCCTGTCCAATTCCTGTCCAATCTTTTCCCCCATAATCCAAGTCCAGTCCAAGTTTAACGCAAGAACTTTAAATAGTCTTACACTGTTATTTGTCTCCTCAGGCCCTTTTGGGAGAAACTAATTAGAAATCAATACGTTTTCTTATTTATTTCTACAAGACAAAGACAAGACTGTTGTAAGAAGTAATATTTTCCTCTGGGCTGCGCTGTTGAGTGGTGTTCTATGTTGACTTTCAAACACACCAGATACATAAGCCATCCTCTCTCACCCACACCCCATCATAAGCCAGCCTCTCTCACCCACACCCATCCAACCTGCAGCCGGCTGCTGTCGCACACTGGTGGCCTTGGGTCACCTCTGGGCTCTGTGGAGGCTGGATATCTGTTTTGTAAATAGTGCTGTGTGCTACTGAAGGGTAGGAAGGGGGGGGGGGGGGGTGTTAGCCGTGCCTCGGTGGTGTGTGGGCCATACGTACGCACCAGAATGGAGATAATGGCCCATGATGGACTGGTGTGTGTGGGCATCGGAGCCTGAGCTCTGTCTTTTTATGTCCCCTGCAGGCCCATCAGCGCAGGCCCTCTGGCTCTTGAGTGGTCTCTTCAGCACTCGCTTTAAGGCCATTGGCGTGGGGATAGAGCAGAGCGCTTTTCATTTTAGGGAGGATGTAGACCAAATTTTAAAAAAAGAAATTTTTATTTTTATTTGTAGTCGATATTGTATGCAGAATATTTTTAGGTGGATCATGTTTTGAGGTTACTGCAGTTGCATATGTGTCAATGTCAAATGCAAGACTGCCTTAGAACATTAAAAAAAACTGTAAGGTTTTCAATCACTCATAAATCTGACACTAGTTAATGTCACACAACACGTGGTGCTGCTGTGGTACGTGTGCCAGCATTACAGTATGACGGCTGGCCTCTTTGACTAGCTCACCTCAGCTGCACTTGGCCTCTCTTGACCGGATAAATGTACTCGGAGTGGCAGGGGAGTGAATGCAATGGGCATGCAGTCTGCTATCAGCACCAGTCTCTCTCTCTGGGATATTGCGCTCCACTTACAGAGATGCTATGGCGGGCCACAGGCCAATTGGTCCATGAGCGCTCCCATGACCTTTAACTGGGTGGTGGGCGCTTGTGATTCATGTACTGTATCAGTGCGCCTGTTGGTCCGCTCTTATTGTGAGCTCTACTGAAGACATCAAGGTCGTAGGTGTGATTGCCCTGGAGCTGGTGCTGATTTATATTCCCTTAGTCACAGTTGGAGATCCCAGCTGCAGAAACTAGAAACTAAAACCAAAAAAAAAAAAAAAAATCCTGCCACATATTTGATCCAACCATTTTCTGAACCAGCTGATCCCAGTTGGCACACAAATCAACATGACTGGTAGGTCTGCTAATTGAAAGTGAAAGTGAAAGTGAAACCACTGGTGCTTACTGCACAGGCAGAAGGAGCATGTGGCAGGTTTTTTTTTACCCTTCTGAAGACGGGATCTCCACCTCTGTGCCTAGTTACCTGTATTGCCAGTCACTGCTGCGGTTAAGCTCTGCCCGATGACGAACTGCGTGTGTTAACGTTTCGTATGTATGTCGTTTGTCTGTCTGTCACGTGTTTTCCCTCAGATGCCCTGCCTGAGATGGAGGGCCAGGAGGACTACGAGGAGGAGAGCTTCGAGTTCAGCGAGAGGGAGAACCTGGCCAGCAACAACGCGCAGGACCTGAGCAAGCTGGCCGAGATGGCCTACTACGGCTACGGCAAGGCCGCCGCGCGCTACTCCCTGCCCTGAGCCACACACATGAGAAATGGCCTAGTCTGAGGGAAACGTTTGTTTGGTTTTTGTTTGTTTGTTTGTTTGTTTGATTGTTTGTTTATGGGACCGTCTTGGTCTCTTGCACTGGAGGACAGAAACCCTGTGATTTGATTTTGTTTTTTGATTTTTTTTTTTTTTGTCCTTTGATTGTTTGGTTTCTAGATTGCCAACGTTTTGTCACATCTTTTACATTTTTCATCATTAATTTCCCTACCACCACCCCCACCCCCACCTGATCTGAGAGGACTCTGTTGTTTTGTGTAAAAATGTTCGTAATGATTTATTTCTCCCACCCCCTCCCTCTTCTTCCCTCCCCTTCCCAAGTCATGTTTATGTTTTTTGGTATAAGCAGTCTAACTCCAGAGTACTCCTGTGGCTAATGCATACTGTGTGTAGTGAAATATGTACAGGCATCCTGAGGCACTTAACAGACGGACAATCCATGGCTCCGACCAGGAGCTCTGTTGGGAAGTCAGTGAAGTCCTCCCATCCATGGGCGTTTTGTTTTGTTTCATTTTTTTTTTTAATATATATATATATATATAAATATATTTCTTTGGTTTCGTTTTTCTTTTTTCAATTCTCCATATTAAAGCACATCATAAAATGAGTCAGTGGCACCTCTCCATGTCCTCTGCAGTGTTCGGCACAGTTAAATTGCTTGGACATACCAAAGCTGACAAAATGAAAATGGTCTTTTACGTTGAGGTGTGTTATATGTGAGTGTTTTTTTCCACTTTTTTTAGCCCACTGTTGCTCATTATGAATTTTTTTTTTCCTTTTCCATTCTTTCTTATCTTTTTCCACTCGATCTCTCTGTCTGACACACTGTGATTATCGTCAAAAAGAAAAAGAAAAATGAAAAAAAAAAAAAGAGAGACATTTTCCGCAGCTATTCTGTGAAGCGTCGAGGAAGCAAACAGCATGTATTTTCTGGATTTGTAAACTCGGTGAACTGTACGTTTCTGCTTTTGGTGTGTTTTATGAGTGACTTCTTCCAGTGCCTGGCTCGCTCTCTCTGGCCGCCTAAAGCCCAGAGTCCTGCTTTCGTTTGTGTCACCTCGCATCACCCCCATTGCCTTGTGAACCACTGTGCAGTTCCTCCCAACCCAGCGCCATCCTGTAGTGGACCAGAAAGCCACTACTACTAGCTCTTCTGGACGCCATCCAAGTTTGGGGGTGGAAAAAAACAAAAAAAAAATGACAATTTGCTGAATTAATTGGAATTTCCAACTAAAATGGTGGGAACAGTATTGATCCATTGTTTCATTTCCTGGTAGCATTTCTTATTCATTTCATCCACAGCAGTTCCATTTAGTCCTGCAACAAAACTTCATCATTGCAACTGTCCGAATGACTGTGTGTATGTATATATATATATATATATATATATATATATATATTGATGGTGTGTTTTTTGTTTTTTCTTTTTCTTTGGGGTGTTTTAAAGCTGAATGTGCTCTAGAATGTTCACCACTCCCCAGACTTATCCACCAGTAGACCAAAGAGTCTGACAGCCACCCCTCCATTTACCAACCCCATCCGCCGGAGAGGAGAGGATGTATGGGGAGGAGAGGAGAGGAGAGGAGGCAGGCCGCTCTATATTATTAACACTCCTGGTTCTCTGTCTATCCTTTCCAGATTTTTGAGCTTAGCTCTTCTGTAGCCTGCTGTCTGCCAGGCTACTTATATTTCATTTTTAATGAGGTAGACGATCTTGCAGGCAAATAGACTGATGGACTGACTGACTGCTGCCAGTGTCTACCCCTCTCCTTCTCCCCCCCCACCCCACTCCTCCCCTCTCCTCTCCGATGCGAGGGCGCTGCCATTACCCAGGCGCTGCGCTCACCATCCCAGCTCCTGTCTCTCCATTCCCAACTCTCATGTGGCATCAAATCTTAAAATAATAACACGAGGCCCCTCCATCGCATCCTTAACACTCAGTGTCCCCCTTCCTTTACCCCCTCCCCCCTTTCAAACAAAAAAAAGGGGGCCAAAAAAGAAAAAAAAAACTCTCCACCCATCCTATCCTTCCTTTACTGTGTGGATGAACCCCGTTGAAAAGGACTGCCCGGAAAACTTTGGAGAGAAATATTAACTGCCCTTGTGTGTGCGCGAGAGTGTGCCATCCATCACAGCGGCACCGCGGTGTGAAGTGATGAACGACAGGCTGCCGACATGTGACAGGGCCACAGACCCAACAGAGAATGATTGGGGGAAATTCACAATGTATTCTTCTGCTTCTGCTTCTCCTTCCTCTCCACCTCCTCCTCCTCTGCTTAAGCTACCTGCTCAACGCCATCTGCCAGTGAGGCACCCTTGCAAAGAATTAAGAATATGATGTGGATTATATAGTGTACTGTACATTTTAAGGAAAAGAAAAAAAAACAAATGCCAAACATGAGTTTCATTACCATCACAGCTTTAGTTCTGCAGCAGAGCAAGTTTTTGTATTTTTTTTTGTCAAGTTTTTAGGTATGGAAAAGCTTTTTCTTTTGCACATTGATGTGAATATGCTGTTGATAGAATTCTATGTTAAATGTTGTGTTTCAGACAATATTGTAAATTAATACATTTATTTACCTTAAGAAAAAAAATGGTGTCCAAGTATACTGATTGATGAGACAAAGACAATAGAGATGGATCCAAACATCTAAGAAGATTTATTAGACAGTTTTTGAAAAGGCCCATAAAATGGATCATGGTAATATACAGTATGAGGGTACGGTACAGTACTTCATCTTACAAAAATAAAGAACCTTGCAAATCCAGGGAAGGGCAAATGACAGTCACTTGATGGTGGAAACAGCAGGACGTTTTTTTTTTTTATTATTCCTTCACACTACTGATTCTAGAATTTTTTCTTAATAAGTTCTCCCTTCAACACATAATGTATGTGGTTTTCATGACCTTTTAAGTTAAAAATGAGGTACAAAAGATGAAATGAAATCGACACCGCTGTCATCTCTTCTCTTCTCTGGCTCACTGCCCTCGAAGAGTCCTTCATTTGCCCAGTGCCTTGTCCAGGTTGCTCTTGATGGCATCCAGGAAGTCTGTGGTGTTGACGAAGTGCTCATTCAGCTTGCACCTAAAGAGGGAAGGAAAATGGGAGAGAAAAAAAAAAAAAAAAGATCAAAACAGGTCAACATGTCTGCTGTAATCAAACTGATCAAAGAAAGCTATGAAAGAATCCCAGCTATTCTCCGACACCACAGTATTTTATTTTATACAATTCATGTTTTTGCAAAAAGCATAATTTTCTCTTTTCTAACATATGGCTCCAGTAAAACCCCCCAAAAAAGGAGGCACTGGCTCTTAAACCCTAAATATTTCAAAGGCAAATCAAAATTTGTTGCACCACATGCACCAGATGCTCTTGTCCTTCAAGCAGGCATGTTTTTGAGTTGTCACAATAGTTTTCTTTGAGCTATTTTGCACAATTGGACAAGTGCCAATGATAAACCCTGTCACATTAGATGGCTGAAGAAACTGTTCGTCTGGGAGATATTTGACCTTGGCCAGTAACAAAGAAAGAAATGGAAATAAAAAAAAATTAATTAGGCACACACCGGTGACCATTTTAGAGTTTCTATCTGGACCACTGCACATTCTAGTGTCAAGAAAGACGATAGAAATAAAAAAATGTTTTAATGTTTTGGATCTCATTAACACCAACAAGATTTTTGGTGTTGCTATTCGTAACCGCGGATATCCAGGAACTTCGAGCTCTCCCCTTGGCAACGAGTCTAGCTAGGTGAAAACAAAACTGCAACCCAACTGAAAGCCATTGAAATCAGGCATCTGATTGTATTTTGCATAGGTAGAATTCCAGTCACACAGCATCAAGTTTTAATTTCAAACTCCATTTTGCTTCTCCTTTAGAGAGTCACAATAACCGTATGCCATTTTGAATAACAGCTGTTTTCACCATAGCCTGTTAACATACATTTCCCTATTAAATGTTCTATTCTCACCTAGCTAGACTTAACGTTTGCGGATGTTCGCGGTTACGAATAGTTTGCCTTAAAGTCAGATGTGGACATCCTGGGTTCAGAGAGCACAAATCTTGCCGCATTCACAGAACTAGCGGATCCTAATTGGCACCACTCTTCAGCCCGACAGGTGAGATAATCAGTGAAGAGCACACTCAAAAGGAATATATGACAGGACTTTTATTTTTTCCAAGCCAGTTTGTCCATCTCTGCTAAAAGTAGCTGGAACAGTCAAGTGGTTTAACAACAACTGAGAAAGTTTACATTTATAGCCAGCCTTACTCTCATGCTAGCGTTTTGCTGATACAACACCATAGGTTTGTTAAGAGAAAATATTTCAAGAAATAACCCATCAGACAAATATCCCATATTTAGTTGTCTGCCTGAATGTGCAATATATTCAAAGCCTTCTACTCTGTGCTCCTACAAAGGGACTGGTCAAACAGACATTTTGTGGTGGCAGCAGCATTTCTACGTAAGCAAAGTGACTGTTTACCAGAACTGAGAGCTATAGAAAGGTGTGGTGCCTTGTAGTTGCGTGGTACACACAACTGTAACGAGCCAAATGTATTAAAAATAAATCTGAAGATGCTCCCTGAAAGCACAAATTCGAAAAAAAGAGTTCTGATGACATGTTACTCACTTGGAGAGGCCGTAAATGCAGCCTGCCAGGTCCTTGGTCATGACGCCACTCTCAACTGTGTCCACACAGACCTTCTCAAGAGTCTGGGAGAACCTGTGGTCCAGACACGAGAAGGGAAAATGTGTGATTCATCAGAAATGATTCAAAAACACACACACACCCCAAAAAAATCCATTAACCAGAGCCTCCCATCTGTTCCAAGTCTTATAACCAGCAACTAAAACCAACAGCTCTGGGTAACTAGATTTGAAACCGAGGCCACGTCTACATTAGTCAAATACAGGTCATTTAGTCATTAACAAAAGTTGTCACATTTCTGCCTGCTGTCCACACTAGTCTGTTCTTTTGGGGCTCTGGAAAAGTGGTGGATTAGAAATTGAGCCATTGGAAAACAGTAGCGTGTGGACAGATCTCATTGTGGTTGGTTCCTAAAATGGTAAAAACAGGCTAATGTGGAGGTAGCCTTCAATACACAGCCCTTAGTAACTAAATTTGTAAGTGAAAGGGTTGACCAACACGTCAGGATATGATGACTCTGAGGTCTAGCAGTTGTGACACGTGCAGATGGCCGTGTAATTAATTCCCCACACGTACTTGATGAGGTCAGGGTTTCCGTCGAGTTTGCCACGGTGCTCCAGGCCCCTGGTCCAGGCAAAGATGCTGGCGATGGGGTTGGTGCTGGTTGGTCTTCCCTTGAGAGTGGAGACAAAGGGAGACAATCATTAGCATTAGAATACAGGACAATTACCCTCTGAAAAACAGGGCTCCTTTATGATGCGAGAGGCTCCACGAATGGAGAGGAAGAAGCATAGTGTGGGGGGTTTTCGATCAGCCAGGCTGCAGCTAAGGAGGGGACAAAGGAAAACTACACATCTAGTACTCTGCTCTACACCATTTAGAGTCTGGTGAATCCGCTCTCTAGAATGGTCAAGCACAAATGATTTGGTTATTTATGTTTGAACAGTGCTACTTGCTTCGGCTGTGTAAAAGGGTACCATTTGTATCTGCAATGTGACCAGAAAAAACAAAACCTACAATACTTCAATGCAGCGTATGTTGCCAACATATGTTGCTAAGTAAAGAAAGCCATGACAACGGTTCAGAAATAAAATTACAGACTGCCATTCAGCCTGTTGGCCACTAGATGGCAGCACTCTCCACCAACAAGCCCCAGTCTGAGAAGTGATCATTACGTGGACTCTGCAGTCAAGCTACACTATGACCTATAATTACATAATTTCCCCCACAATGCCGGGAGTGCCCCCAGTGGAGACCAGAACAATGGGAGCAGAGAACTGCAATATGAGCCCCCCAACACACACACACAAACAATGCTGCAGTACACAGCAACAATATGCAAAATATTTTGGTTTTAAAAAGAGAAAAAAAATGCACTCTAATACAAAGATAATTTTGATTATACTGGAGTATAGAACCATTTTGGTTCCACTGCAAGTCTCATATTTGGTTCCCGTTTTCTGTTTTTTAATTATTATAAACAATATGGCACAGTTAATCACCTGCTACTGTTGCCTGTGACATTGCTAGTGTTTTGTGAGGCATTAGCTGTTGTCTGCTAGCTTGCTGACAGGCTGAAAACAAAGCCTCCCACCTGTGCCTTTAAAAAGCTCACCTTCTGGTGCTCACGGTAGTGTCTGGTGACTGTGCCGTGGGCTGCCTCGGCCTCAATGGTCTTTCCATCAGGGCACACCAACACAGAGGTCATCAGACCCAGGGAGCCGAAGCCTAGCCAGAGGGAGAAGCAGGACAGTCAGCCGAACACCAACAAACCGCATTGGGACAGTTCACTACATGGCTGTGACATGGAAGCAGCAATTCTACATATCCAGTACAACAGGACTATTTGCAGCTGATGAACAGTTTACTTAAAGCATCTTCCCTGTTCAACATACCACCCTACAAGACTAATCTGTGAGCCTTTTTTTAAACACACAAACATACAGACACATCCTCTTATATTACACACCCACACCCTTTAAAAATGCTATGATTACCCCTCAGTGATGCAAAATTAGGAGTCAATAATGCAAAATGAATGCGTCAATAAGGCAAAATTAGGTGTCGATTTTTAGCCACATTTAATGATGCTGGCTAAAAATAAAACAAGCACACAACAAGTGTTTGGTAATCGCATCTGAGCCCGCTGTCCTCTCCTTACCCTGAGCCAGAATGTCAGACTGCACGTCTCCGTCGTAGTTCTTGCAGGCCCACACGAAGGCACCGTCTGACTTCAGCACCTGGGCCACCATGTCGTCGATTAGCCTGTGCTCGTACCAGATCTTCAGCTTGTCAAACTCTGGCTGGTAATGCCTGCAGAGGCGCCAGGCACAACCCAGAAGCGTGGCGGTTAGAAGAGCAAAGATAATCTCGGCCTCCTTTTTGCAACGAGCCAGAGGCCGAACGACCACCCAAGTTAAAGGTTGACTGTATAGATTAATGTTTGACTCTGTAGGCTTGGGAGAAAGTTAAAAACAAAACGCACGCGTTTAGGTCTGTTTACAATAACTGGCTAAGCCCTTTTTTGATACCATCTGAAGCTGGAGTTTATGCTTGAAGAAAGACCAAGAACATGTTGATATATGTTCATCTTGCAAAATACAAAACATAACCAAAATGTCTGTTTCTTTAAAAAGAACAAACAACACTTGGCTGTCAGCATATGTCCTCCTTTTTGTAAGTCGCTTTGGATAAAAGCGTCTGCTAAATGTAATGTAATGTAACTTAACAGGTCACCCTCAAGAGGGGTGCTGCAGAGCAGTGTATGTGTGTGTGCTGGCACAATAAACTGTTTTGGGCAGTCCTTCAAAGGACTTTGTCCTTGGAGGACCTGACTCACTTTTCAAAGATGTCCTGGAAGATGTCCTTGAAGCGCCCGTCGTAGGCCTTGAGAATGGTGTTCTTGGTGCTCATGTACAGGGGCCACTTCTTCTGGATGGCATACTGGAAGCAGCTGTGTGCAAAGCCATTGATGGACTAAAAATAAAAAAACAGAAAAAGAGCACATCAGTCATGCCATGCATCAGTAATCCCCCCCCCAACATTGGGAAGCACTGGGCTACATTTAACCTTTCGATCTCTTGGTTTTGTGTGCCTGACGTATTCCGTTTTACGCATGCATATTCCTTTGGGCAACCCGTTTGACTGGAAAAGAATACTGGGTCAGCAGAGCTACATAAATAAACTACATTGTGAGGTGGCGGCGATGGGGGAGAAGTGTGTGATCAGACTACATCTTTCGCACCATGCACAGTGCTGCTTTTGTTTGCAGTAGACAACCCTCGCTCGGCTCCGCGGCACTCAGCCGAGAGCCCTTATGTTGTAAACCCAAACAACAGTTCCAGGACAGTAAACAGAGAACAGAGTAAAACCCTGGATTCAAAGCTGGTCGATGCAGCTCACATCTATAAAACTGACTCACCATTCTGGACAGGCAACAATGTAGAGAGGGGGGGAAATGTTTTCTTACCAAAGGTGCTCATCAAAAAGGAGAACCATTTCATACGACTAGTCTTGTCAGGCAGATATTTTTTTTGTCCTACATGAGGGTTGGGGTTTGGTGGGGTTGGGTAGTGATGGCACATGGCAAGAGGGTGGGGGTGAATGGGGAGTTTTTTGATGTTTTTGTGTGTGGGTGTGGGTGTGTGTGTGTGTTTGTGTGGTGGGGGTTGGGAGTGGAAAGACAACACATGGCAAGGGGTTGGGGGAATGGGGGACAGGACGCAGACAACTTACCTCCAATACCTTCTTTTTTTTTTTGCAAATCAGTTCTTAAACACTTTAACCGTTAAATATCACAAGTGAAGACTACATATGTGCAGCAATATGTGCAGCTACAAGCTAGGAAATGTCTACATCAATACATCACACACAGCAACAGCTGGGGGGTATTCAGGGTTCAGTCGCTTAACTGGTAGGCAGTAAAAATACATTTTTGGTTCCGAAAAAAAGGAAATGACTGACTAGCTTAGTAACCATGGTAACGTGCGCATAAACTCCTACGGGCTAAGTTTTGCTCAGCTTAAGTCCCAGGATTTTTGGTTGCTGCTTTGTCAGTGCTACACAGTACATGCCTTTTTGATGAGGTGCCGGGACAGGTGTGAAGCATTCGAGTCTTTTTGCAGGAGTAGTATCACTCATTCATGTTTAAACAGTAGCCTGCTCTTCATCCTTCCCAATGTCAATCTGACACAACACCTGTTCGAACATGTGCAGCTCAACTGCATTAAATGCACACGTGTGATCATCAAGGCACCACCATTAATGGTGACTACAGCGACTACAGCATGAATGTGACTACAGCCATGTAGCTAGGCAGCAACAATAATACAGTACATACTTTGGGTCTCTCTTGCTGAAAATAAGGGCCAGCTAATATTTTACACTCATTCTCAATTTCAGGGTTTATGGCAGGTTAGGTTAACATCGCTTTCTAGAATACCCCCACGTCCATTTGCTTAAAGAAGAAGTTTGGTGTGAATCAATCCATAGTCCTTGTTGTTCGAGGTCACAGAGTGTTGTGGGTAGGAAAAACAATGAGAACATTTAGCGCAACATGGCTACCAGATCATTATTCAGCCTAACCCTAACTGAATGGACTAACTTTCAGTTTCATTTTCCTATGCCCCATTCAGTTAGTGTTAGCTACCAATAGGGCTATGGATTGATTCATACAGAGTTTTTTTCTTTCAAGTGACGTGCAAGCTACATGCATGGCTAACGTTTAGCTATGAGCTTGGGTAATGTGAAAACAGGACTAGTGTAAATGGTAAACGTATGCTTTAACTGAAGACAAAATAAGAGAAAAATGACAAATGCAAAAAGCAATGCACTTATCTTATGTGACAAACTGTCCTCATTAGCTCTCAATGGATAACTGTTTTATCCATTTACACATTATTTCCATACCTCTCTTGACAAGCCAACATGCAACATTCTGGTCAGGACAGGACTTAACTTGCTTCACTGTGGTCCTTCAGCCAAATGTAGTGCAATAGTAGTAAAAACCAATTTAGACATATTCTTGTTAAAAGTTGCTATTTTCTGTACTTACATCATATCACACTGATTTAGAATTGCCTGTTGGTGGCAGCTAACTTGAGCTTGGGAAAGCTCATTAAACTTGGCTATGCAAGTGCAATTTAGTTTAAAGAAAGGTCAAAGGTCACATTTTTAGGCCATACAACAACTAGGTCAAGTTGAACAACTGACTTTTTTTTTTTGACTGGACAAGAATGACATGTCCCTGGACAACACTACTTTCTACGACTACTAAAATCACTCCACCACAACAGTGCAGAACTGAAACATCAAAACGTCACATTTGAAACACTGAAGAGAAGAATACGCAGAGATGGATTAGGACAAATGCACAAAAAACATACAAAGACTGGTTAGCACAAGCTGTTTGACACTGAAGCAGGCATCACAATTGGGACATCAAGGACACCACAGATAAAAGATGTACATTTGTCCCCTGAACAATATTTCTGTGGATCATATATACTAGTGTGTATATCTAAGATGCTAGTAATAAATAAATACTCTTTACTTTGTATGTTGAATGTTCCTCTAACACTTAAATGAAAGATATTTTTATTATCCACACATCTGACCTATTTTTTACTCCCTATTTTGAAACTGAAACAGACTTGGGACTGATCCAATTCAAATCATCCCCCTTTTATAGCAGAGTACCAAATTCTGTGCATCTGTGCACTTTACTCTTACTCCATGGATGTTCCACCCTTCATGGTTACAGAGATTACTGTCTTTTAACCAACTATCTCAACTCCAGAACCAAGATGGAGGTTTTCCCCTCACCTCATCTGTATTGTACATGCCCATTCCACAGCCGCCACCAGGGAAGTCATAGACCTCCCACTCCTGTCCTTTGCTGCCATCGGCGGGAGTGAAGACCATCTTGAACTTGCCCGGTTGCTTTACCACAAAGTCTGTTGCCTTGTACTGTAAAGACAGAACGAGGCGTGATGCATGAGAAAAGAAACAGATTAGCAAGAAGCAATTAGAAATTTTCTTATTTTAGAAGCCCGCCCCCCGACACTGCACTGTGGTGGAGCAGACCTGGTCACCGTGGGCATGTCTGCCAATGGTAATGGGCTGTGTCCAACCAGGAACAAGCCTGGGAATGTTCTTGCAAATGATTGGCTCACGGAAGACTGTGCCACCCAGGATGTTTCTGATGGTTCCATTGGGGCTCTTCCACATCTTCTTGAGATTGAATTCTGTGGCAGAGACAGACTTTGTTTAGACTGGGGGTAACAACATAGGGTAGGTAAGCTATATGCTAAGCTTTTCTACATTTTCCTCAATGCCTTAAGCTATGCTTCATTTAAAAAGGGTTAGTGACTACAATCCTTTTTAAGCACATGTGGTGCTAAAGAAATGAATGAATAACGACTAATAGCCCATAATGACCTTGTAATACTGATTAAAGTGGCAAAAGTTAAAGTACTACTTGGGCCCCCAAACTAACATGAAACACACACACACACACACACACACACACACACACACACACACACACACACACACTTCAAAAGGAGAGTACCTTCGACCCTAGCTTCGTCAGGAGTGATGGTGGCACATTTAACAGCAACATTGTATTTCTGGGTGGCCAAGGCAGAGTCGATGGTGACCTGGTCATCGGTCTGGTCACGGTAGGGGAGACCCAGGTCATAGTACTTCAGCTCCACATCGACGTTGGAGAGGATGAGCTGCCAGACCACACAACCACAGCACACGTCATGAGTCATCAAAACACTGAGGTCAAAGTGACAACCAAGCCCTGGGCGAGATCCAAGAGAGTAAATAAACGTCCCACAAGATAGCAACAATCTGAAATTGCCTTTGGACAGAACCACCACCGAGCTTGAATGGAAATCTACCAAGATATTCACCCCAGCAGGCTAGCGCTGAAAGTTGGTCTAGCCGCAAACCCAAACACCATGCCCTAATTAGAGCAGCACGGGCTGCAATTAGTTCTAAGTGTTGTGGGATGGTCTTAAACTCTTGCTCCAACTTGGGTAGAGAGAGAGAGAGAGAGAGACAGACAGACATCACCACCACCCCCTCCCCTCATTTATATCTTGATAACTTGATGTTCTCCAATTGCGATGGTTAGCACAAGATATTCTAGCATTCTCTGGCACATAGGACATAGTTGTTTGGCGTTGCATAATGCTTCACAGGCCCACCCTGTTTATCTGTGAGGCAGTGCACTGACCTCGGCACACAAGACGTCACGTCCTACCAGCAGGGCCCAGGAGTCACCATCTGCTCCCCCAGGGCCTTCATCCAGTCAGTGACGGCCTGCACAGCCCATGCCATCCACCACCCAACATGCCCCTCCCCTCCCGATATGCCGACATAATCACCCTGCATTCAGACACTCACGCGCCCTCACACTTGCACTCACTCTCTCTCTCTCTCTCTCTCTCTCTCTCGCCGGCTCGAATACACGTGGCAGTCAAAGCGTACAAAAATAGACATGCTGGCTGGTTACGCTCCACCCACTCGACCCCAACCGACAGGAGCCATCAACAGTTAACCCCTCATATCTCTCCCTCTCATTTACGACTCTCTCTGTCTCCCTTTAATTTGCCTCTGCCACTCTCTTTCATTTGCCTCTCTCACTCTCACACACACCCCCCCCCCCTTTAACCTTTACCCCCGACGCCATTACACACCTTCTCCTTGATGAACTCCCAGATGATCCTGGTCATCTCATCTCCGTCCATCTCCACCACTGGCTGGGCAACCTTGATGCGTTTGTCGGCATCTGTGAACGAAGGCAATGACGGAATGAAGGTTAAGTTAGTCACACAAGGATGTCACCTTTCACCTTTGTATGTCACTTGATAGCTGACATGACATTCATGTCGGCAGTGCATTGGAGTTCTGCGGACACTTATGAAACAAAAATGTAGGTGAATGCTTCTAGAAATAGCAACTGGGCTTCCCTGGGAACATGCAGTCCTAAATTGACACACAAGGAGACAAAGACAGGAATCTGTGCAATCTGGCTGTCATACACAAAATGTACACTCGACAGAAAACTGGACGTACGCTCCTTCCCATGCGTAATTTGGTATTTATCAATCTAAGCATGACACGTCTATGTCTATGCACTAATCTCACATCAAGTCCTAACATGTTGTATGCAGGTTTTTCTGTCAGGGGTTTGCAGTGCAGTATTCCTGAGTCTCAGAATAGTGAGATTTGACATTACATTCATGGAATACAGTAGCCTATGAGGGACAAAACTTCTCCTGCACATGCATTGTCTTTCCAGAGCCTATGTTACTGGCATATTTCATCAGGTCCCGAACATGCAGCCAGGATTACGTTGACCAATCAGTATTGATAAAGAGTTTACCTTTAACAAATACAACCATAAACTACACTCTCCTTAACGTCCGATAAGTTGGGCCATCCCCACTTTGGCCACTTATCCACTTCTAAGACTGTTAAAACACACTACCCAACATCCCTTAGTATCTTTTGGACATTATATCTACACACTACACAGTTATCACTACACTGCACATACCCTTGCACTCAGCTTTGTAATATTTGTTTGCCGTTATGTCCTCGCATATACTCCCCTCTACCATTGTTTTTTGGAGTATAGTGCACATTACACAAAAACAGTCTTGTACTATGAAATGTCCCTTCGGGAAACTTTTTTCACATCTCTTTCCTTGTGTGATCCCTCTTCCACTGTTCCTCTGTAATTTCACACTGTATTATCTGCTCGCCCTCACAGCTAGAGTTGCGACATCGCTGGGGCAATCTTAGGGTTCAAAGAAGTTTGTTTTTGGACACATTATGCTCCCTCATGTCGAAAATTGTCCAGGCCAGGCCTCAGAATTGAAAATAGATTCTTAAATGTATATTTAAGATTATGCTCAATTTCTACAGTCACATTTACCAACACCTATCCAATCCGAACGCTGATATCAGAGAGAAAGGGACATCTTTATGGATCACAGGTAAGCACTGTCATGAGATTGTTCCTGCCCTTAAATCTGTGCTGGTTTCTACACTCGTTTCATAAATAAGGGCCAGTGAGTGCACAGCGTTATGGTCATCAGCAGCTTTGGAGACAAAAGACAAATACCATGCAATATGCTATTCATTGCAACATATGATATAGCGAGGCTATAAAACCATCAAAAATCGACCAGGTCAATATGGCTCTGCACACGTTCTGCACCTCCAACAGCATGTTTCAGAAGACCCTGGAGGATTTTGGAAACCCAGATTAATTTTGACAAATCCTGTGTTCATGCTCTTCCTCCATTTTGTCACTTCTCTTCTCCCTCTCCCTTGTGCCCCCCTCCCCACCTTTTTCTTTCACGCCTTGCTGTCTCACACTCTCTCACACTTTCCTCCCACATATTTGCCCCTTTACCTCCTTTTCCCTGCCCCCCCCCCAACCCCCCATGTGCATACACCCCACCCCACCCCACAGCCACCCCCCACGCCTTTCATTCCCTTTTCTCTCTGTCTCCACTTTCCCTATCTCACCCACACTCCCAGCAGGACTGTGTGCGGTTGGTCGGGTGTGTGGGGGGGGGGGGGGGGGGGGGGGGGGGGGGGGGGGTTAGGGGGCGGAGTCGAGGGAGTCAAGTGACTCTGATCTTCCTGCCAAGCTGAGGCTCCTGCTAGTTCCTTGTTCATTCTGAAAGTCTGAGAGAGCAGCAAGCTGAAAGGAAGCTGAAATTGGGGCAGCCTGAGTAATGATTTTTTTTTTTCATATTACGCAGTATAAGATAAAGCAAAATGCTTCTGAGATGAGGCTCATCACTAAGACGGCATAAGCCTCTGCCAAAAGCACACCGCAAAGAAGAGTTGTCAGAAATCAAGACCAACAAAGCATAACATTCATATTACTGTGGTAAATCTAAAATTTAACGCAACTGAAATGTTCTCTTTGTCTGCCTTTAAATGCCTCTAGATTACCACAAGGCCAAGGGAGAGGGTTCGATAAAATCACAGGGAGTGTTTATAAGCCAGCTGTTCTTCACTTGGTCCCTTTTGCCGGTATGATATTGAAATGTTTTTCAGCCATCTTGCCTCCCCCAGCTAGGCTACGTGACGCACAATGCTATATTAAGACCAGAGGCAGACAGACTCCCTCTGCTCTCATCATGCACCATTTCAGGTCAACTGCACCGGTTTTTTAGAACACAGTGCATCATGGGAAGTATTTGTCCTCTATTTTTTTTTCCCACATAAAAAGGTGATCTGTCTCAGGTTTTTGGGAGGGGGGGGGGGGGTAAAAGGAACACTATGAATCCTCCATCCTCCAGCCAGCAGTGTTAAGCCCCCCTTCAATGATCAGGCACAGAGGACGGTCAGAGGGGTGGGGGGAGGGTTAGACAGCTGAGAGATTATGTAAGCATGCCACAACATTCTCCCGTTTCCAACCACAAACAGACCGTGCTTTCAGCGCAGCGGACCAAGCCCGACCAGTCAAGTCGACATACCGGCAGCACGCAGCACATGGTATGGTATGGTAGGCTAACACAGCAAGTAGCGGCATGAAAGCGATATCTTCTCTTCAGACGCAAATCTCTTGAAATACCACCACCCATCCTATCTGATTCACATCTACCAGCACAAAAAAAACCTAATCAAGGCACATCCTCTTTTTGTATGTTCCCTCTTCGTTACCCCCCCATTCAGTATATCGTATCGTATATTGATATACTGGTAATTTATGCCACTAGTTTCGATTGTCCATTGTATTTCTTGCATATTGTATATTGTATTGTATGTATACGACTACATGTTCTATGTTGGGTGTGTATAGAGAGCTAACATTTCCAGAAGTCAAATTCCTTATATGTGCAAATGTACTTGGTCAATAAAAACTGATTTTTAAAATCGAAATTTAAAAGGCTGTCTAAACGACAGGTCAGATGAGGAAAACTTCATTTCTAGTCTAGTCAGTTTAGCCAAGGTCAAGTTCTCACGCTCCACTGAGACAGTCAGACCTTATAATTATGTTGATATGGTCAAACTAACCACATGATTTCAGTGTCATCACAGAGGCCTATAAAACGGACTTTGAAAGAATGCCCGAGTCACAAGTCCTATCTGTTTAAATACCAAGATATGCGGGAGGTCTGTATAATGCAAAACCATAATCACTGCTTTATTTGCCAATGACACTCTTATCTTTCACAACTCAACAAGTCAAACTTGCCAAGCACATGACCTACACCTGAATTGAAGGACAAAGCAATCATGTTGTGAAGGTGATTTTCATTGGTCATTGTGATCACACAGCGCACACACACACCGAAATTCAACCTCTGCACACGTGTGAGCAGAGCAGGGGGCAGCCATGACAACCGTGCCCGCCCGGGGAGTAGTGTGTGGGGACGGTGCCATGCTCATGGGGGAAGGGCCGAGGGGAGCACTGGTCATTTACTCCTCCTACCCACCTGTCAGTGTGGGGAACTGAACCTGTGACAGGTGTGACTCCTTAACCACATCTTTGTTAAAAAAAAAAAAAAAAAAACATTTTCATCCACCAATTTGCAGGAAGTCAAAATTGTGATGTAGGCCATGTCATATCTAGGCATCGTCATTACTGTAGGCATTTGGGAGAAAAGCCAGCAGCCAGACTTCCTCTAATGCCAATGAACCAGACATCAAAAGTCACCCAACCGGATGAGGCTTACTTATGATAACCGATGTCAACTATTTTCTAAAGAATGGCAAAAGGAAAGCCCAGGTAGGTAAAAGGTAAAACTGTAAAACACTCCAGGCGATTATTGTAGAGGATTCCCATCACGTTAGCACAGGCCAGAACCACAAAGCATGTTCTAGGTTCACAACTCCAATTACAAGCCGTAAAATCTCTTGGCAGGCGTCTGGCCAGCCCTTGTGACTGGAATAAGAGTGAGTGTAATGAGGCCCAGACACTTTTTTCAGTCATTTTTTTCCGGTCAGTCATTATAGAGGAATATCAGTCACTGCCACAATATGCAAATCAGAGTTTCTCTTTTTTTTAATAGCCAATGGATGACAGAGCTTGATAATTGCTAAGTGTTTGGTAATACTGGGATTTAAACACTGCACCACTGCTGGTAGATATCATGGTCTGAACCTCTTTATTCATGTAACCGATTTTTTTATATACATGTACTCAGTAAGCACAACAAAATACATTGTGTGTATGTGCGAAATACATGTTTAACTTATGTTTATCTTTGAAACCTCGCAAAATACATGCATTAAAGTAAGCCTCTAAACTTAGAGAGGACATAGGCCTAAACTACTCGAGGCGCACAGGGTGACTTTTGTTGGCGAGGCATTTATAACTCATCGGGAGTGCAGCCTACCAATGACATAAGGAAACGAAAAAAAAAATCTGTCCTTCACTTGACCGACTTACTCAAACAAAGTACGGAGCACAAACTTACTATACACCGACACATGAAACTGCCAGGTTACGCATGAACTCGCTTTTAATTTTCAGCACTTACTATCCTTGGATCCAGTAAGTTACATTTAAAATGACTAAAGTACAAGTATGGGTCCATTTTCAAACATGTGAAAGATAACGCAGATAACTTAAAACAACCGTTACCAAGACAAAAAAAGGAACATGACGTGGTAAGGGGTCATTTGTCGACAGAAAACTTTACTGCTTATCTTGGGTTATATTTCTCCAAGTGGTTTGCTGTCACTTGCCTGACCTTGATATCAGGATCAACAGAAAATGGTGTCAAACGCGACACAAAACAGTAGCTACCCAATAAAATTATAGGTAGATGGTTAGAAACACTGTCTACATTTAGTACTTTGTTACAATTTGATAAATTGTGACGAACTTCTATATAATAACGCAAGGCCATACACAGCATACATGTATGCATATAACGACATATGGTGCCAAAACTGTCGACTCTCAGGACATCGATAGGACAACCATTTGCCGAGTTCACACGCCAACAATCACAATTGGTCGGCATCAAACAAAAGCAAAACCACGTACTAAGAAAGGTTGATTGGAATGTGCATAACGTTATTCCAGAGTACTCAACACACACACTTTCAACGGTACGTTGCAAACGAAACAGAACTGTTTTATAACATGATGCATATCGTGCAATTCATTCGTCCATACATTCAAGGAAACAAAGAAAGGGTTCCCGGCGAGAGTGAGAGTCGCTCCCTCTAGTTGCCCATGTTTAGCTCGCTAGTTTCTAGGTCAGGCAGGCTTTTAATGAATCACCCGGGTATCGTGGCATTATTATAACACATGATCATACAAAATATGATCGTAATTTATGCGCAAATAAACCTAAGAATAGCATCAACTCCATATTTGATGTACCAGACCACGCAGAAGAAAGAATTCGATCATTAGCCAGCTAAGTTGAATGACAGCGAATGAACTTGGTTGATTTACCGTTAGCTTTTAGTCGACCAATTTTTCTACAACCATACGGGAAATAAAAGTGAAACAAACGATATACTAGTCATAACACAGCACTGTTTGAAACTGGAGATGCTAATGTTAGGATGCAAAGCCAGCACTTACAGTTTCTCTGTTGCGAACTCTGGCAAGTTGCAGGGGCAAGAACGGCTGGATTTTTAGACAGAGAAGCAGCAGTCTTTGAAAGGGAGCTGAGGACCTTCAGGTAACCTGCCATGTTTCGGCCAAATCACTTGTAGCTGCTGTTCGAGCACACTCCGGACGCAGGAAGGGTCGAATGAATTGCCGCGTACAACGAAATGCTGTGCACACTCCGCCCATTTATTTGACGTCAGAGATAATGGCAGAGGAGGAGGGTGGTTGGATTCTGTGCAGACCGTCGCTGAATGCACCGGTAGGCTTCCATACATTCACTGGATTTTCAGGTCAACAAGTGTTTGCTGTATACATGTCTGTGAACATAAGTATAGAAAATGTGGGGGATTTCTTATTTTTGTTTCATTTTTTCCAAAAGAACCAATCACTGACAAGTGCATTTCCACACAGATAAAATCTGCTGCTTGAACCATGCATACTTTATTTTTATCTTCTGATATCAATAAAAGTTCTTTCAAATGTTGTTTTTTTAGCTGTACGTTTCCATGGGGCATTTTCTCAAAGCATCGGCATGAATTGGTAGACGGGCACAGAAGTGGCAAAGAGCACAGTCTAGCGTTTGCCTCCGAAATAAACCCTTCATTCCGCAGCCTCGTTGCCGAGCCGACCTCTAATTTTAGCGGGGGATGGTGACCATACTGGGAGAAAGAATGGGAAGTGCGCAGTCATGTGAGAGCCTTGCTATAGCCACCTGGACCTGAGCCAGCAAAAAGCGCCCAGTGTATTACAAGTCACCTTGCCAGGCTATTGCCTCCATGTGGCCTATTCTTCAGATTAGAGGACTAAGCAAAGTCAGCAGTCGAGACATCTTTGACAAATCATGGCATACATGTTGCCTGCTCGAGAAGTTAAACTGTCCATACAGAATCTTGTAGGCTATGTTATAATGGCATACAGTTTGGGCATTTTGGGAAATGATCCCCTGTCTTTTACTGCCCGTCATGTCTATAAATCTCCGAAATATATATATATATACATGTCAAGGGACAGCTTTGCTTTATTTCACTTCCAAAAATCCATGAAGAGAAACAGCTAGGCCTATTCAATACACTAAGGCCTATATAATGTCGAATTTAGTACAGATGTTGACAAGTTTATAAAACAATGTGGCCCGCATAATAAGCAAACATGTCAACATGTTTCTAAAACTAGAGAAAATATTTAGCACTTATGATTCGTATTAGTGACAAATGTTTTGGAAAGATGACTGAGATCAGTTATGGACATTCTGCTTGTTTCACTATTGTCACTTGCTCACTTGTGTCACTATTGTCCCTTGTTTTGGGCTTTACAAGGACCACTTGTTACCACCTGTTAAGTGGACTGATTTTGCAGCGAGAGAACAGCTCTAAAGAAAAGCCCAATATCTGTGTGCACATCTGTGCATTTTATGCTTGATGCATGTGTCTCTGACATGTTTGATTATTTGTTTAAATGCCCTTTGACCCCAAGACATGTAAATCTACTATAGCTAGACGTCATACCAGGGAAAGTTCCAGTGTCTCAAATGTCAAAATGGCCCTGTACTGCCAGTAGGAAACGGAGGAGCAGAAGGTTGTTGGCCTATGCGGACGGTTATACCATACTTTATATGTAACCAACACATCACGTGTGTAGACACAAGACATTGTTCAGCCTTTAACATCCACATAACCTATCCACATCATTTTTTAACTGATCCGATCACTGGCAAAACTTTTAGCCTATGGCCAGCAATGTTATTCAGACTGAAATTTTACACCTTACCATTTGTATCGTAGATCAAGTCAACATGACCCCTAACATCATTGGCTGGTACTTTAAACATAGACTATTTGCCCATACAGGCAGTTGGAGTAAAATGGGTCAAAGCCAACAGAGAGGCACGTTGACATTACAGGGTCACCAGGCTACTGTAGTTAATGAAACAATGCCTTGCTTATTTGGTAAGGCTAAATGTTGGTATGCTGGTCTGTAGTCAGTTCCCTCCTACAATAATCCCATTGCCAAAAAAAGGTAGCCTATTTTTTGATTGAAGCATAAAATAAGAAATACTAGTAGCGTCTGACTGGCTGTGTTTTCTGTAGTGAAAGCTTTAAAAGGAATGGGCTATTTTATAAACTATTTATTTATTCCCCAACCCAGGTTTGCAGAAAAAAGGACAAATTTAAAGCCCAGTCTCAGGTGGCTCTCTGGGGCGCACAAGAAGCTTTGCTTCCCTCTGCCGGCAAATAATATCATGTTTTTTAAACTTCCGGTTCTGGCACGGACAATACAAATACAGTGTATCCCAATATGTAACCATATTCCTTCATGCTACGTTAAAATAATCACGGCTCTAATTGATTTGATATGTTTTGCATGTATTATGCTATATATCTGGTTCAAACACTTGTGATTACAAGAAGCGTCACACCCGTGTGCTCTTCGTTTCCGTTAAAATAATGTTGGCTCCATAGAAAGCAGAGTGGTACAGGTTTCTTTTACTCTATGGTTTAGCTTCCTTTTGGCTCTTGTGCTGAAGTCGTTACATCACGGTCATGACCCTTAAAACGTATGTGGTCTTGATAAGGGCGCGTTATCTTGGTTGCCAGCGTAGCAAGCAGTGTTTATGTCAGTGAGGAAAGGGTTTACGAACGCACTGTGGCGTTACGAAGAAGAACGACAGTGGAAGTCTGAAGTACTTATGTGAGAATCATTGCAGAATCGATACCTCCCAAGTGTCAACGCATTACCCTAAAATTTCACTGGGAAGAGCAAGTTTTGACTGATTTCCCCAAGCTGAAATTCTGGCGACATGCAAAGCTTTACTAGAGCAGTGAGGATCTTTGTTGGCAACCACTCAACTGGAATAACAGTCTTTGCACTGACAGGTAATTGATCTCAAACATAAGCAAAGGGTGTTCTCAGGTGAGATTCTGTGTAAACTTATGCTAGCCATTATTTGATAATTCTTTGCCTCCACTGGTATGACAATAAATTATTTATGGTTAGGTAGGCTATTGGAAGTGATGCTATTACTTTGCAATGCTTAATAAAGTTTCAGCTGTTTATTCTATTGTCACAAATTATCTAATGCCCCACAAAGAAGTTATCTACTCAACAAGAATGTTCAGTGTGAGACATTAAATTCTGCATTGAATAACTACTTACTCAACATATTAGCCTAGACTATATTATCTGTGACTGCAGGGTAAGGTTTCTTGTATAACTAACTACCATTAGCATAGACTCCTGAATGTTGACACCCACCAGCCTGTTAGGGCTGGGACTGTATGCTTTGCGCAGATGGATGGCAGGAGGGGTTTGTCACAGCTCTGCCAGGCTAGATGGGAAGACTGTCCTAATCACGGGGGCCAACACAGGAATCGGAAAAGAAACTGCAGTTGACCTGGCAAGCAGAGGTGAAGCATCATGACACTCATGGATGTTACTGTTTGTTTGTTTGTTTTGTTTTTTGCTCTGATTACTTTACAAATGGTAGTTTTGGGTGTATGTAACTGGCAGTGGTTAAGAGAAAGCTCCATGTTACATTTATAAGTGAGAGAACACACTTAATATGTAGGCCTATCTTTTAGTGTCCATGTTGTTGTGTGTATTATGGTTATTATGGACTGCCTGTGTATCTCTCAAAAGTGGCTGCGAATTCTGACCATGACACCATTTCAAGATGTTTGACTTTAGTCTTTGCGTCCTTAGAAACACAGATGTTCTGCAAAAATAAGCTCCTTTGGAACTCCTATGAGACACTGTAACCTGCAATGTAAATCTGAGTTGAACATGACTGTATGAGGCAGTAGACCGCATTACCCACATGATATCACACGTCAAGGAATGAGTGAATTCCAGTGACTGCTGAGTAATCTGGGAGATCTTTGCAATACTCTGATTCACTTATAGCAACAAAAAACAACATTAATCATGTTAATGAAATGTACTGGATTTACAGGTCACTGGTTAGGTCTACAGTTGAAGTCCTAATCGCTTGTTGTTATTGTCACAGGAGCCCGTGTCATCTTGGCTTGTAGGGATTTGGGCAAAGCCACTCTGGCTGCAGAAGACATCAGGGAGAGGAGTGGCAATGGGAACGTGGTGGTGAAGAAGCTGGATCTCGCATCTTTACAGTCAGTTCGGCAGTTGGCAAAGGACGTGCTGGAAACAGAGGATAGACTGGATATTCTCATCAACAATGCAGGTACACACACACCACCAGAGGGCAGTAGTGAGCTCTCCCTATGCTTTAAGTAATGCAAAGGGGCACATTAGGAGCCTTCCTGTTTTAAACACACAATATGGATCATATAACAAAAGCATAACCCACAAATGTAATAAAAAACATCAAATTAGGCCCTTTGTGTTTACTGTTGATTAGTGTTCCTGGTAGTGTAAGGGTGGACTACATGGACTGCAATTATGTAATACTTTTATATATTCAGCAGGGTACCCAAGAATGCCTACATTACATTGCATTACATAGAATGCCTCACATTCCCCAATTAACACACACATTCACACACCGGTGCCAAAGGCTGGCATGCAAGGCACCAATCAGCACACCAGGAGCAGGATGGGGTTCAGTGTCTTGCATGGGCACTTGGACCTAGCCAATAGGAAGTAGCAATCCTTCGGTTTGACTCCGTTACCTGCTGGTTCACTGTCACTCTGGGTGCAAAGTTGGTTAATTGTGGCTCATATCCGCAGGTACAGACCACCATGTCCACAAAACATATAGGCCTTCTGGCCCTGGCCATCGTTAGCGTGTAGTACAGAGACAAAGGGTGGGCTGTGCTTTTTAACCAGGTCCAGGTGAGCACTGTGAAATAAATCTGACTCACAGCACCACAGGGATGCATCAAGTCTATTATGTTGTCAGAGAAAATTACATAAAATAAGCCACAATACATAGGCACATACAGCTAAAAGACAATAATTGTGTGTGGTGTTTTTTTTTTTTTTTTTCAAGTTTATTTAATAGTTTTTTAGGCTTGCTTGGAAGTTGAGAGTGTCTGTTTTGTCTCATATTCACAGGGGTCATGAGCTGCCCAAAATTGCAGACAGAGGATGGCTTTGAGATGCAGTTTGGGGTTAATCACCTGGGTCACTTTTTGCTGACCAACAGCCTGTTGGACCTGTTGAAGAAATCGGCACCAAGTCGTATAGTTAACGTTTCCAGCCTGGCTCACGAAAGAGGTCTGTGGCTTGCCCTAGTCTGCAGTCTCCCTTGGACCATGCTAGGAACTGTGGTTGATTCAGTTTATCATTCTTGGAAGCTGGTTTCTGGCTGGAAAACTCTTCTGACAGATCTACTTTGCATTTAAATTAGGGATTTTTTTGTGGAAGTATATTTTTTAAGTGTTGAATTGCTTTGGTTGGAACTGTTTTAACACCTGTGTTTCTCTTGCCAACAGCTGAGATTTACTTTGATGACATCAATTTGGACGAAGACTACACTCCCCAGAAGGCCTATAAACAAAGTAAATTGGCCAACGTGCTGTTTTCCAGAGAGCTGTCTAAGAGACTACAGGGTACAACACATTAAGTTATATATATTTATATTTGTGTGTGTGTGTGTGTGTGTGTGTGTGTGTGTGTGTCTGTGTGTGTGTCTGTGTCTGTGTGCGCGCACACATTTGTGTGTGATAGATGTACTTAGTACACCTTTACTGTACTTCTGTGACATGAATAGCCATCCTCTTTTGAATCCATGACATTTCACTCACCTTATCTGCCATCCATTAGGCATAAAAGCTGACATTTCTCCCCTCTTTTTCTGTGTGCCTGTGCGGTGTACAGTGCCCTTCCATTTGCCCATCCTTATCTGTTGGTCCTGTGAGCAACCCTCAGGGGTTTCAAGATGGCTCGCTCAACCCCATGTCAGACGTGGGTGACATTTTTCCTGTTATTTTCTCCTGCCCACTCCCAGGCTCTGGTGTGACTGTGTACAGTCTGCACCCAGGGATCATCCATACGGAGTTGGGCAGGCACTTCTGGCCCAGGCTGGCCCTGTGGAAGAGGGTCCTGTACCAGCCATTTCTGCTGCTGATCAAGACACCTACTGAGGGAGCGCAGACCACCGTCTACTGTGCAGTGGAGGAAAGCCTGGCCAATGAGAGTGGGTTCTACTACAGGTGAGGTGTTTATGAAGTGTCTACTGTTTAATTTCATGCTTGTTGTCAAGTAATTAGGTATTTGATGATGCGACTCCAGCATCAACATGTCTTTGTCCCCCACACCCCTTCCAAATCACCCACCCCTGTCTCCAGTGATTGTAAGCGCAAACCTGCAGCTCCTCAGGGACAGGATGACGAGGCTGGCAAGCGACTCTGGGACCTCAGTGCCTCCATGGTTGGACTCTCCTGAAGCTATGAGCTAAAGCTCCCCCAGGGGTTTGGTTTGATCCATTACGCCCCAATATGGTCTCTATAGCCAACCGTCTAGTTTAAGTGCTAGATAACCCTAGCCTGGTAAACCAGCCCCTCATACTACACTTCATTTCATACACAGGGTCTGTCTGTGCTGTATTGAGAAATGTTTTCTTTTTGAAGGTGTAGACTCTGCTAAAGTTTAAAATGATTGGATCTGCTTTTACCCAGTCGCTATCGTCTGGTTGTGACATGCAATTAGCCTGGCTATAAGCCTGCCTTACGCACTACATTTGAAACATAGCATACAAAGTCAACGTCACTCGTTACGAACACTCCCTCAGTTCGCTAATTGGTCAGGCAAGATGGTGCCTAAGACAACCATGTCAGTGGAACCAGAGCCAGAACTCTGTACGTAATGGAGTGTAGTACAAGGGGCTGGTTTACCAGGCTAGCTTAATCCTTAGCACCAAAGAAAGGTATACAATCATCATTTCAGACAGAATTTTTGAATGTTAGAGGCTGTCACAACAAACACCAGAGGACTAATGTTACAGACATTTATTCAAAATATACAGGCTACTACATACAAAAATACTATGCATCATATGATGTAAACATGAGTCAAACAACCAGTTGAATGTCTCACAGTCAAGTCATGTGGAAGCCATATGATAACTTCACATTTTCACTGGGATGTCAGTGTGGGACTGGTTTTGGATCCATTGTAATGTCAGTTTGTTAGGTACTCAAATCACAAATCATGTATTTTAGCATTTGTGTGTATAGAATAGACTATGTCTGTGTTGGAATTAAATGTTTTGATTTGGCGTGTCAGTTATGATTTAGTTTGTTCGCTAATAAATGTCTCATCAAGTAGTCATGACTTTTCACAAACACACTAACCTGTCTTTCTATGATTAGATATTTGCTACTGCCTAAACCCAGTCTGTTTTATCTGTTTTGAAATACAAACTGGTCAGAACATTTGAGTATTTATTATTATAAGACATTAAAGTGCTAGAAATTAGTTTAGTAAGGCATGCCTTGAATATTGATGCTGTCACTATTTATTTCGGATCAAATGGCTTTTTTAACTTAGTCAATAGGATATCTGTATTCAGTGTATCAAAAATTCTTAGAATGTGAAGTTACAGACCAACAACAGAATAAAATTTGTGTTTTGAAGTCTTACTGTTTCACCATTTAAGAACAACAGACATTTATTCAAGCTGTTTGAAAAAGTTAGCCAGCTAACCTTCAAACTTTGTGCTTGATATGTTAATGCAGAATCCACAGCTTTAAGTCAACATTTCCTGTTGGCAATTTTTACACAAATACACTGTATGTGTTCATCGTCTCTTGTCTATAAAACACAAGCTGTATGCTTTAAAATCATAAACTACAGTGAACCATCATAACCCTGTTGAAAACAAAAACAAAGACCTGAAGGCACTAATTTACTAATTTGCTACAGACATTCAGCCTTTAACTCAACACAAGAGTTCCATCACAAAAGGGCAAAAGTGACTCATCAGATTCAGTACATTGTACAACTGGGCTGGACCAATGTGTCATTTTCCTATATATGCTCCATGGCTGTGATGAAGTCTTGGTACTATAGCCAGCAGGTAGTTCAACACTATTTTAAGTTTTTTTGTTTGTTTGTTTATGGAGTTGTATTTTTATATGCCAGTGTGTGCACATAGTAGAGGAAAAATATGACATTTCCTGCCAAGATCTAATACCACAAGACAGCTAAGTATTTTCACATACAAATTGACAACTCGATATTTATCTGTCTTCCTGTCTAATCAGGCTATCATCTTGTAAAATGTTGTATTTCTCTAAGATAATAAATCATGTACCATATTTTAGTATTCTTTTCTTAGTTCTTTTTTCTGTCTTTGGTTCAGCCTAAAGCCGTCAGCCATCACATAATGTTTTTTCTCTGTTTTTGTATGTCTCCAAACAGAGAAGTTCAGTAGTTCTGTATGTGACATTGTGCTATGTACATTCACATGTTTTTGCTGTTTGTGCTATGGCTATCTATTTTCTTTTTTTCATTGATATTCAATGGATTGGATTGTGTGACTTCATTGTAACGGGCACGCAGAACATGGTTACTTCAGACTACAGTCAGTAACTAACACACATCTGTATTAATCACATTAAAGCACACTGAACTCCAATTTTGTCTGGTAGCTACAAGTAGTGAGAGTATAGTGCTCTCATATACATAACCCCTATAGAACGATAGTTGAGCTGATGTGCATGAGTAGGATGCAGCTAAATAAACAACATTTTATTCGTGTCTGCGAGTCGAGTGAAGAACACCCAGCAGCTTTTTCTTTTTAGTTCCTCGGTGCAGTTTGTCTCAAGTTCTGCCCAGAAATAGCCTACATAGCTGTAGACTTCGGAACAGGTCTGAGCCTCATCTGGGTCAGATCTGCTTAAATCTGACAGATTAGGGCCAGGTCTCATCCAGAGCCAGCTGCTACGTAAAAAATAAAAAACACCATTTATTCACTTCTTCAACTCAACTCACTTTTTTTGGTTCACTCTAGACTGGCCTCAGGGGTCAGAGGGAGCTAAAGGGAAACTTGATTTCATAACTAAACCTTGTTTCACCGCATGTGCTTGTTTCCGTGTAGCTCTTAACATCTGTCAAGGCTGTCATGACTTGGACTTGGGGAAAAAAGAGGGATGGGAGAGGCAGTCTTCCCTACTGGGTCACCTCCTCAAAGTCATACAGCTGTTTCATCTGCTCCACTTGCATAGAGTGCCTCCTCACCAGCTTCTTCTTGGTCTTGAGGTTGCCTCTCTTTGGTGAGCTTGGCGCCACCGGAGCTATCGACCTGATGCCTGCGGCGAGGGGCGACGAGGGCTTGCTGCAGGCACCAATGTCCGGGATGGGGGGGTTGGGGTTGACGTTGAGGGGGGGCAGGTGGCCTGGCCGGGTGTGGGAGATGTAGTCCAGCAGGAGGGTGCCTGAGCCACGCCTCTCCAGCAGGCCTGGTGCGCGGCGTCGAGCCGTGCAGGGCGACGACGTGCTGGCGTTGCTGTCCAGCGACTCTCGCGAGCTGGTCAACATGGCCAGCGGAGAGGTGTTCAGCTTCCGTCTCTCCAGAGGCACCTTGGGCGAGTCCAGCATGCCCGAGTCGGCGTACAGCTGGGAGTCCGAGTCGTAATGGTCGTTGCCCAACCTCCTCCGGTGCACTGTGTCCCTCAGGCTGGCCGAGGCACTCTGCCCCATGCCCTCTGACCTCTCCTGCTCGGTGGGGATGGTGCTGCGGCGGGCCAGGGGCTGATGCTGGGCCAGTGATCTCTCGTAGGACACCTTGGAGGAGGCCGCCAGCGGAGACGCAGGGGAGGTTGCAGAGAGTTTGGACGGCTGCTCGGCAACAGAGGGGAACGTGATCTCCTTGCCATCCACGCTGTTATGCCGTGACAAAGGGGCTCTTCTGGAGACGGACAGGCCATTGATGCCGGAGACAACATCGTCGTCGGAGCTGGCTCTTTTGCTCTCCTCTTGAGCAGCAGCCAGCACAGATGGAGCAATCAAGCCCCAGGGCTCAGACTGCAGGCGCTTGAGCTGTGGAAGGCGTGCGCGTTTCGGGTTGGCTGGCTTGCGGGGTGGGGATGTGGGGCCATTGGGACTGGTTTTGGAGCTGGATTTCCACTGCGACTGGAAAGGGAAAACCGTGTTGAGCTCTTCCTCTTTGTTCGGTGAAGACAGGGGGTTCAACTCAATGTCGGAGGGGGATGCACAAAATGTTGGCGAAGACCTCTCGTCTAGTTCGGGGGACGGGGGCACGTTTAAGTATTGCTTGGTAGTTTTAGTGCCAGATGGCGACTTGTCCGTGGTGATGATGATCACCTCTTTACCCTTGGCTTTGCAGGCGTCCAAGAGCACTTTAAGGGTCTCTTTGTCATCTGCATTGATGGCATAGACCAACGCAGAGGCTCCACTGCGGTCCTCAAGGCTGGGGTCTGCTCCGTTGGTCAGGAGGAGCGACACCACCTCATGGCCTGCGCGGTGGCTGCACGCGTGCATCAACGCCGACTTGCCATTTTTGTCCTGGATGTTGGGGTCGGCTTTGTTGTCAAGCAGATACTTGACCAGCTTGGCCTTGCTGACGCTCTGCGTGTCGGAGTGTTTGGACATGCAGGCCACCATGAGTGGCGTCTCCCCTCGGTCGTTGCTCTCGTTGATGTAGGCGCCTCCCTCCAGCAGGAGCCGGGTGAGTCGCAGGCGCCTCAGCCATACCGCCTTCAGCAGTGAGTTCCCGTCTGTCCGTAGCTCCAACATGTCGTCCATCACCCAGACTGCCCACAGAGCTCCCTCTCAGTCCTGCAATGCAACAACAACCTACTGCCACTGATACACAGCACTCTTCAACAGCTGACTCATGCTCTAACTGACTTACAAGGTTCACTCAAACACAGAAAAGAGGACACTTTTTTATAGAAATGTATCTATGACAGAATGGTCTCTTGTTCTTACCCATGTCTGGTTTTGCATTATTTAATTAATAGCAGAAAACAAAGCATCAATTAATGATTTTGGAAGCCCACCAGGTGGCGATCTATATGCAGCGCGCGCATTTGCTTGAGATCTTAGGTTAGACAGGTATGAACAGAACCTAAATTTTAGTGATCGGTGTAAAGTTTAAAAAAATGTGAAGGCGAGGAACGAAAAAGACGTTTTACTAATATCAAAAAATTGTATGTCATGTTGTTTTCTGGTGACTTGCATGTTAAGAGACATCTCAAGACACGTTCTGTAATGGGAGTCCCCACGTGCTCATATGAAGCGATAACATCTGCATTGGAGATGATTCACAGTTGTGACTAAACCAAAAATATCGATGAGACGTTAAAAAGGAAAACGCACATTAATTGGTCATTAATTTACCAAATCTTTCTTCTGACGGACACCACACTATAGGATGACACTTTGAAGGATGCTGTTTAAGATTTTTGCATCGTAGCCTACATTAAGACAATTAAGACGATTTTTTGTAAGTATTGTCAAGGTCTGATCCTTAAAATACCTCTGTCGAAGTGCCCGTCTCTCATCTGATGCGCTTTTGGAGAGAACGCAACCTGCGCTCTCAGACGCGTTACCTGAATGCACTTTTAATAGTGTTCAACAATCACCAGCAGAAGTGTTCGTGATTCTGTCAGAACAAATGTTGTTTTTCAATGAAATTGATCATCCTTCAAAGTGTGCACCAGTTTAATTCATTTAAAAGTTGTAAAGAAACGGCAGTAATATATCTGTTTGAAAGATATCCAAATTATTCTTCTGATGTAGATTTCATGACAGAATAACATCAAAACTATTGTATGTTCTACAAATTAATGGGCAATTGAAATGATATGCAGTCGTACAACGTGAATCCTATCAGGTTAAATTCCTTAAATGACTTTAACGTCTTCTTACCTGCTTTGAAGACAGATTTATCATTTTCAGATTGTCCAGGGTTGATTTTGAGCGATGTTTAAAATAGTTTACCAGTCTTTAAAGATATATCTCCGGGTGGTGCGCCGTAGATCTAAAGCACATTCTCTTTCTGGTTCAGAACAGGTCTATCGCTGTCCTATTTTAGAGCTCCATGGCGCACTGGCACCTTCGCTTTTGTTATGGAGACGCAGCAGATGAGCCCAATCGCTGCATTCCTCGCTGCGCACACAAGAACCACAACCCCAAGACGTTTGGGTTATAAATAACTTCTCTCTTTTTTTGCTCGGTGAATGAAACGTGCATCTCGTTGACGTCAGTACCTACCAAAATAAACCATGTCTGGTGAGAACCTCTGTAATATCTATTTTTGACAGAAAACAAATAAAAACTGTTTTCACCATATGAAATTGAATTTTTCGGCCGACACATTAATTGATAGATAAGTTACTTTCTGGCACCGAGATGACTGTGTTCAAATCTAATGCACATTGAGATATCTGACCAAGAATAAATATTTTGTCATGGCAGAAAAGTGACATCATAGGCCTATTTGATGTATTTTGCGGACATTGTGGTTGATAAGATTATAACGAGGGATACAGGCAGACACGAATAAAGACACCATCATGAAGTAACCAAATACTCTAAAAGCCTTTTAATGTCAATCATTATTTCCAGACAATAAGCATGTATGATAAAATCTCACTGCTGTATGCTACCTGTTTTAAGACAGTCAGAACTAATCATCTATGATCTAATGATACAATTATTTTCCAACACAAGCAGGTTATATTACCATCCTTAGTGGATCTTAAGTAGCGCCTTATAAAAGTTACAAATGTATCCGAGCTATGTTTGTATTTAAGCATTCGTATCAAAAGTTATCTCTTTATTTCTTATCCAAGCTATGGCATCATTTTACACTAGAAATCATGTTATAGGCTACCAGACAATAAGAATCCATACCTCTCTCTTTGTGCATGACTGTGTAAATTCTTGAATCTGACATTTATAGTGAATATCGTCTAAGGAATTTGATTGTGAGCATATGACGTGTTTACCGCATAATTAGGTGGCCAAAACTTGTTGCTGCCATTACCGCCATACAGCCTAATAGGGACAGGTCTATTTTTAGGTTGCTATGAGACAGCACAGAAGCATATTCTGATAGAAGCTATGAAGTTCTCCGTTCTGGAAGGAGCAGGTAGCTTGAGGAATAGCACCCGTTTTTATGAAATGGAATTTCATAATCATAGCATAATGGCACATACTTGTTCTCACATTACAAGAGCAAAAATTTCAGAAATGAAAACAGCTTTGAAGGTAATGTGCATTTATATTGCCAATGTTGTTTGAGTGGAGGTAAAACATAGTGTTCAGTTTGGCAGTGATGAACAGTTTTCAAGTCAGTGTCTTCGAGTCTTATAGCTAGGTTATGTGAACTATGTTCTCTTACACTGTCCCTCTCCCCAAAGGGCAAAAACACATTTGTGATGCTTTCATCTCCACAAACAAATCAGTGTGGCCCATAGTCACCATAAAATGCTGGATTTTGTTGTTGCTGTTCGAATTCAGTGGGTTCTGACACTCTTGCCTTATTCTGCTGGAAATGACTGCAGGTCTGAGGTTCTCACAGGGGGAAACATGGTCATTTATCTACTTATTGAGTAATCTAGGCACAGGAGGAAGGTAGTTATAAGACAGCAGGGAATCACCAACGGTGTTTGTGCTCACACTGCTAATACAGGATCCCTCTTCACCGCCATTGCCAGACTGAAAAGGAATCCTGGTTCAGGCTCGGCCCAGATTGGGGAGATCATGTCTCACCATTATTGCCAGATTTTTGTAAGATGTCACATTTCTCTGTGCTTGAGACATTGCCTCATGCTTCCACACAGGTCTCAGTTAGAAATTTAGAGAGGGATTTAGCCAAATAAAGTCCTCTGAGGACTACAAGAAAGTAACATGATAAGTGAAGATAGAAAAAAAAAACAAGTCATTGGCAGCCTTTTTGTGTTGAGGGCTGTTAAGTAACCTGGTGAGAGGGTGGTGTGGTTGGGGAGGCAGCACAGAATCCTTTGGTAAAATTTTTTGTTGTTTTTGTGTTTGTTTTATATATGTGTCTTTCTTTCCTTCTTTCCTTCTTTCTTTCTTTCATTCTTTCTGTCTTTCTTTCTTTCTTTCTTTCTTTCTTTCTTTCTTTCTTCCACCAAAGGGAACAATTTTACTCACAGTAGGGACAAAACTAAGTGTGATGGTTGGGTACAGGGTTGAGGGGGGGAATATGTTTTTGCTTTTTTTCCCCCTTTGTCCCCATTCCGCTGCACTGTTGCCTGGCTGTGAGTGGAGGAAGGATTGGTATCTTGGTGTCTGCTGTGTCGCTTGGGGTTGGGGCTGGCTGGCTTACGGTGTGGTGTGGGAATACGAAAGAATGGAGCAGAGGGCGCCGCCTCATCCTCATCCACATCCACACGCTGGCTTGATTAGACGCCTTCGTTAATGTGGGAATGGAAGGACGTCAGCACTCTCTCCGGCTGATCTTTGGCCCACAGCTGCTGTCGTCGGCAACATATTAGAGAGAAAATAAATAATTAAAGTGCAGGGAAACAGCTCTCTCACCTCTTGGGAGCAGAAATCTTACATCGCACCTGATGCACTGCCACTGTCTAAATATAACCTTTTCTCGCTCCCCCTCTCTCTCTCTCTCTCTCTCTCTCTATCTATCTCTCTCTTTCACTTCTTTTTCTATCTTTTGACACTCTGCAATTGTACCTGAAGTCTAAAAAAAATCCAGTCTATATCGGGAATAGAACTCAGAAAGTGCAAGTGGCAGAGCTGCCACACTAAAAGAAATTTCATTTATATTTCCTCCTTATTTCCTGCGTCCTTGCTATATTTGAGGCCCCATCATTAAACCTCAGGATGTGAAATGCATTTCTGAAAATGCTCATTCTCTTCAAATGGCTCGCAGAGACATTCACAAAAGCATTGATATTTTGTGCTCTATTTCTGTAATGACAACGGCTGTTTTAGCAGTGGAAAGGTACTCCATCTATGCCAGCATCACTGGCTGCGGATATTATATTTTACATACACTCCTGCAGCTCGTACCGTGTGCTGTGTATGAACAGTCTTAAGACAGGGGGAAGGGCAGAATACTTTTAAAAATAGCATCCCTATTCTTCACTCCTAGACTCCAGAACGTTGAACCTATATAAGTAATTTATCCTCCAAGCTTAACTAGAAGTTGTATTTTTTTTAAGGTGATGCATCTGTGCTAAATGTTCTTCCACATGTAAATGCAAACAGGAAATGAGAGCACTTCTGGTATTGTGCTCATTATAACAACCTTTGTGTAGTTATTCCATTATAGCATCAATTTAACATTGGTCATAAAGAAAAACATGTCTGTCTCATCAATTCGATATAATAACTAATAGGCAGTGAAGAAACCATAGCTGCATTATGGTTCCATTACTGATAAGTTATCCTGAAATTCTTGCAGACCAACTGGACCATGCGATTTAGCTAACAAACCCAACAGTAGGACGACTGGCTCAGGACTCAGGAAATAATAGTTTGGGAAAGATAATAAGACTATAAGATAATAAGACCTAAAGTTCTACAGTAAGTGTTCTCCCAAACAATAGTATGTTAGAATAAGGCTTATAGTCAAGACTTAAATGTCTTCTCCCAAAGGTACTCTACCTAGGTGCAGAAGTGTCTTGTGCTTTTTCTAAACATACACATTCACACCAGGGCTGGGTTCTCTTCCTCTGTTCCTCCAGGTTTCGCAGTTTCCTTCCACTCTAGTCTCAGGTGGTAGCATATTTCCCCTGGGTGCTTTTTAATCTCCAACTTCTACGTTTCTTTGCATTGTTTACTCAACAGCTTGGCCTATGAGAAAAGCTGTTTGAGGGCTGATCTTATAAATAGAGGGGAGAATTGCATTACCACATCTTCTATTAAATTGAAATAAATTTTATGGTGTATGGATAATCAAGATAATGTTTGAAAATGACAAACGCTTCTGTAGTTTGCAACTAGTGCTGTCACAGTCACAGTCACAGCAGTGTTGTGCTCTTACACACTTGTGCTCTTAGTCTTGCCCCTATTTGAGGAGGGTAACCCAGACCCTGCCGAGACTGTGGCGCCTGTGGCCCAGGTCAGGCCCAGACCTGGCACAGGTTTGATGCAGTAAGCTGTCATCTGGAAAGGATCATGAAGCTTGAAGCAAGACAAACCCGATGTCTCTAATCCACCAAACGCCAGGGGGAATTCTTGTGGCTTCCGCACTAACAGATTGCAAAGGGAGGAAGAGGGTACAAGGATACAAGGAAACAAGAATGCAAGGATGGTTTATTGTCACATGCATAAACATACTGGACCGTAGAGTAGGACATGCAGTGAAATTGGTGATTGTGATTGTGCATGGGGAAGGGGCAGTAAAGTGCGTAGAATAATACTGTTGGACGATTATAAGGGTCCCAAATCCAACAGTTCCGCATTATTTAAATATTAGTTATGGTCAACCAACTCTATTATAAGGGTCCCAAGTCCAACAGTATTATGTATTACTTAAATATTATTTATGCTGAGCTAACTCTATTAGAGGTCCAATGATGAGTGGTATCAATATAAGTTATTAAACAATTAAGTAATATTCAAATAATAGTGGAAAAACTGTTAACTTGTGCCAATTACATACATACAGTAGGTAATAATTAACAACCTTTACTAAAGTGTTAGGTAATGGCTACTTTACTGTTTATTGTGGCCACTTATTAGGAAGTGTTAACTAATTCAGTTTGGGGATGGCTACCTGATAAAGAGCAGAGGCAGAATGGGTGAGGGGGGGGGTGTGTGTCCTGCAGCTCGAGGACCAGTGTAGATCAAGCTTTTCTGACATTACCCACATTGTGTTTGTTTTCGCACAATGTGTATTTCTGCCACTCACAGGCCATTCAGCACAGCCTCCTATGTCCCTATGTCAACCCTTAATCATCGTAATCATGGTCGTAAACCCCAGGCCCGTGTGTGCAAGGTCCATCTTCCTCCATTTCCCCCCGCTGCCGCATGCTGACAGTGGCTTGCGTGTTTTGGGAGCCGTTTGTCTCTTTAAAAAGCAAGCCTGACATTCTCCTGGCATTTGGTGTCTTGGTGATTGTATCAGCTGAAAGTGTGGGCTGTGACAGCAATGAACTGCCGCGAACCTTCCTGCTGCTCAGTGATGCCTCCCCCTTCACTTTCCTCCCCCTCTATCTTTCTCTCTCTTTCTCTCTCTCTCTCTCTCTCTCTCTCTCTCTCTTTCTCTGCCTGTCTCTCTCTCTCATTCCACATTGGACTCTGTTTGTGGTCAATATTACGAATCCATAATCCCATTAGACATACGCACATAAATAAATAAGTAAGGGGCTTTCCCCATGTCCATAAACATGGTCGATAGCAGTCTTCATTTCTTTTCTTCTTTTATTGGGGGGGTTAAATGTACCTACCTCTCTGTTTTCTGTGAGGTGGTGTCCGATATTCATACACCTTAAAGACCCAGGATTGCATTAGACCTCACACTGCACCGCACACTGATGACACTTGCCCTGGTCCCCTTGTACGCCTTAATTGTGTGCAGGAGAGCTTTCATAACACAGCCAGCAATCTTGCGACTATTGTGCGTGACGGCGGTATCCTAGGAGATTGGAGAATATCTAATAAGGAGTTTGCTGCTCATTTTGCAGAGAGGGTGCTTTGATGTCTTTGGTGTCGAGCTACCACGTTCACATCAATTTCCCTCCAGTAATGAAGATGCAAGCCTGCAAGCTTAAACATTGGTCGCTTGTTAACAGAAATTTCCAGCCATTAGGAAACCATAACAAAACATTTAAAAGGGACAGTACTGCCGTACAATTATGGTAGATATATAACTCAGTTCGCATTGTTACGCTAGGCTTGCAGTTGCCTGGATAAGAGGCTTCTCTGTCCGTACAGGAGAGGAGCCAGAGGGGGTCTGACTCGAAGGCGGACGCAAGAAGCTTTTCATCAGCACTCCACTGATGCTTCCAAGGACTTAACAGACTCTTGTTGCTGCCGAGCTGTAATTTGTACCACATACAATCATTTCACTTCATGCAATCAGATCATCCATCCTGACTAATGAATAGCTGGAATTAATTAGGTGATATTTGTGATTGCGCAGCCCCTCTCCACTCTCCTCCACCAGACAAGTCCTCGTGTCTGCACCAGGCGTCCTGCAGAGGAGGAATCAAATGCTGGAATACTAGTCACTAATGACACTCATGGTGACATTTACTGACACGGGCAATTATTTATTGTGAAAGCTCAATTCAAAACAGACAAAAATAAAGAGGACCTTTAGTGGTATTGATTGCGAGACTCCCTGACGTGAGCAGCGAATAGCAGTCAAAGTCACCAAATCATGTCTGGCATTTCTTTTCCACCGGTCTGTGCAGAGGGTTCCTCGCACAAAATGCCAGACATGTTTGTTGTCTTTAGGAAGACTTTGTGATTTCGCTATCCGTTTTATATTGCACTGCTACCCATGCATGCCGTCACATAAATAGCCTTGTGAGCAGTTGTGTCTCAGCATGTGTGTCGGTAAGGAGTTTGCATGCCCTAGAGTGTGTGTGTGCATGTGTGTGTGTGTGTGTGTGTGTGTGTGTATGTGTGTGTGTGTGTGTGTGTGTGTGTGTGTGTTTGTATGTAAGTAATAGCCTTTTAAGGAATTGTGTGTCAGTGTGCTTGTGTGTGTGCCTGCAAGGAGTTTATGTACCTGTGTGTCTCGCATGTTTGTTTGTGTGTCCGTGTGTGTGTGTGTGTGTGTGTGTGTGTGTGGGTGTGTGTATGTGTGCTTGTGTGTGTACGTGACTGTGCATGTGCACGTGTGTGAATGATAAAAAGTTATGTCTATACACCTGTGTACGTGTCAGCTGTGTTTGGAAGAGAAACAGTTTGTGTGTATGTGCATGTGTGCGAGAGATGGAAAAAGAGAGACAATGTGTGTGTGGGTGTGTATGTCTGTGTGTGTGTGTGTGTGTGTGTGTGTGTTTGTGCATTTGTGCACTGGCATGTATCTTTGACAGCTAGTTAGGGAGCATCACACTGCCTGTGGTTCACACCCCTATGACTGTGACGTCTTAGACAGCGCGAGGCCTGAGTTCTCTGACTAAAATACCCTTCCTTTATGACTGTAGTGGGAGAGAGAGAGGGAGTGTTATTTTCTCTCCTCCTCTGTCAGTGCTGCGTGTGACGTCAGACAGGCCCCAGCACAGCCCCCCTAATGATCTCACAGCTCATCTGCGCTAGAATGTCTTAATCTCTTCTCCCCAGCGGACCCCATGCTCGCAGGGGTGATTAAAAAACAAGCAATTAAATCGATACCTCTCAAAAACACACACACACAAACACACACACTGCTGTCTCAGTTGTCTGTCTGCCGTTTTCTCCTCTTTATCACCATTCACACACACACACACACACACACAGACATGCACATACACATACATGGGCATACTCACACATGCACACACAGACACAGACATGCACACACAGACATGGACACACACATGCACACATATGCACACAGAGACATACATATATGCACACACACACAGACATACACACACTTGCATGCACACAAACACTTTAACATGTGCACATACACTCACTCATACAGCCACTCACCAGACAGCATCACACATCTTTCTGTCGGAGAGAAAGCCTCCATTGAGCTGGCTGAAAGCGTGCTGGCAGTGGCAGTGGTTGGGGATCATGAAACGCGTGCCTGCTCGGCGAACACGTGTGTTTTCAGACATGTGGGAGGCAGAGAGTTGGTCAGGGACAGTGTGATTTTTCATATTAGATATGAAAACTACTTGTAGCGATAGCCTGCTGCAGGAACTACTACAGTACTTGTAGATATAGCCTACTGCCAGAACTACTACTTTAAATTACAGCGTGCTACAGGAACACATTGCACACTGCACATTGCTAATTAAGATATGGTCTAAAAAGTTTGTGAACATACAGGGAATGTATGGCAGTGGATTACTTACAATAGGTGTCTATTGTATGTATGGCGGGGCCAGACCGAGGCAAGCGGTGGACAATGCTATGGAATCGAGCGGCATTGGCGGCGGTGGTGGCGGCTGCTGTGCCTAATCGACTGTGTGCAGAGAGGGAGGAAGGCGCCGGGTTGGCAGGTACTGGGGGAGAATGAAAAGTCGGTAATTACGCCCCTCACGCTGTAAGACAAGGGCCGTGGGGGCCACACGATGACAGCCATTAGACCAGTCACGCCGCACAGCTCACAAAGGAATCCCCCTCACACACACACCTTCGCCGGGCACGTGGCTGGTTACGTACAGACACCCACACACATGCATACGGGCAGGCATACTACGCCTGTAGCTATGCATATGTAACCTGAGTAACAATTGATTTTTATTTCACCCTTTCGTTGGTTATTATGGATATGTCCAAAACTTTTATTCAATAATGTATATGCTTCAATCATTCATCACATTTCTGAGGTAATCAGTCAGAATACCTTGCTTATTCATTCCGCCATCCTCTTCATCCCTGTTTGTTTTCATCATGCTAGCCTCTACCTCACATGCTGTGCTGCCTGCTGTGTGGATGAGCTGGCCTGTTTTCCAACCCTACCATCTTCTGACAGATTATGGGATTTCACGTAATTCACGGCGAATATATTTGGAAAATAATCCCCATCGTGTGGTCCTGAAGTGACTGTGAGTGGGTCCAGGCTTGTTTAATCAGGGAGGGTGATAAGCACAGAGGTTTTTTTGTTGCTGTGGCTCACCTGCTGTCTGCCTGCGTGTGTGCCGGCGTCTGGTATCAGAGATAGCAGCGTGAGATGATGTGAGTGCGGTGGCACTTTTGGCCCGAGTTTCGACCGTCTCTGTTTTCTCGCGATCCATTTCCCCGTCTCTCTATTTCAATCTAATCAGACCTGACTTCAGCACTCTAAACACCTTTTTTTCCCCCTAAGACTACTTTAAGAAGTGAAATGTGCAAAAACTTGAAGGCTGTAAAAGCTGTAGAGTTAGTGTGGGCCATAAAGTGATGTGCTCTTGTGAGAGCAGAGAGCTCTTGACAAAATGTGTTTGGGAGAGACTGAGAAAGATTTGTGCCAGACAGACATCTAAAAACAGAAAACAAAAAAAAAGTGCTTACGGACAAAAACAGAACCTTCCAGACTTTTCCATGGCTTCTGCAAACATCCTCTGTCTGGCCCAAGAATGGCAGTGGAATAGCGGTCCCCGGCATTCGTGGAAGTTGCAGCATCATTATACCCATCATCACTCTTTGTTGTTTGCCCCTGCCATCTCTAATGAATCCCGGCAAGGAGAAGAAGGGAGGCAGGCGGAGGAGAGATCACTCAGGATGGGCCGCGTGGCACAGCTGTACCACTGCCACCCCGATGTGTTGTCTGTAGTTATCTGTCTGTTATCTGTAGTTCAGACAGAGATTGGGGGGTAGGGGGGGGGGGGGGGGGGGGGGGGTTGGGGGCAAAAAGACAGACAGACAGAGAGAGAGACAAACAGACAAAGGTTTAGGAGGGAGTAATTCAGGGGGGGGGGGACAAAAAGACAGACCGACAGAGAGAGAGACAGACAAACAGACAAAGGTTTAGGAGGAGGGAGTAATTCAAGGGTGGAGGGGCAAAGATACAGGAAGGCAGATTGATAAAGATAGATAGAGATAGATAGAGAGAGAGAGATAGAGATAGAGATATAGAGATAGTGGGATTTTAATGGTCTCCTCTGCAAGTCTAAGGATGTGACTTGAGACTTATATTCATCATCTCTTGAGGTTTGAAGAACTGTTTGCTGCGGGGATGGAGAGTGTTGTGGTGCCGTGTGAATATTCAGACTTTTTCACACCTTTGAAGTGACTGCAGAAGGAGGCTCTCTCTCTCTCTCTCTCTCTCTCTCTCTCTCTCTCTCTCTCTCTCAGCAATGGACTCCAAGTCGTTGCCAGTTGGCTGATTTGCCAATTAACATCTATGAGACTGCAGTGCACCCTTTCTGCAATGTAAGTATTTGGTTGGAATGGAAGTACAAAGAGATCTGTTATAAGTGTTATTTCTGCATGCTATTGGGCGAGGAGGATGTCTGTGCATTATAAATACAGACTCAGTTTTTTCCATTTGAAACATTTGTTTTTTTTTATGTAAAATTGGGACTTTTAATGGGTGAGATATTAAGTGTGAAATTAGAAACCAAAGCAATTGATGTAGTACTAACTCTCTGAACCTCGACTCAATCTAAAGCAGATATATTCATGTGGGAAAAGTATAGCAGTTAAAGGCGAACACTTACATCTAGCATTATGTATGCATGTGCAGTATGTAGGAAGAAGTATTTATATTTCATGTTTGTACAGAAAATTTCCCAAGAGTAAAGCCACTCCATTTTTGACTTACAGCTCAGGTAGCATTGCCACACTCCCTCTCTCTCTCACTGCCTCAGATGCAGAAATAGGTAGAATTGCTTGGGCTCGTTTCAGAAAGCACTGGCTTCCTAAAATGTGACCTGGATGCTGTCATTACAGACACAGAGAAGCGTGGGGGCTTTTAAGGGGCACCGTAATGTTGTGTTGGAAGTGATAATGAGCTCTTTAGGCCAGCCTTCCTGCAGTTCCAGCCTCTGTCTGGTGTTCAGCACAGTCTCTTGATGAAATCTTTCCTGGGAGACTGCAGAAAAAAAATGACTATTAGTCCAGTCATTCGTTTGGGTAATGGTTAAAATAAGGTATTTCTGAATTGGTATTTGAGTTGTCTAAAATTAACTTCCATTTGACATTCTGTTTGCGAACGTACAGTCAGAAAAGAAAATGTGATTTATTTGTTCTCTCTCTTTTTTTCTCTCTCTTTGTTTCTGTTTGTTTGTTTCTCTCTGTCTCTGTCTGTCTGTCTGTCTCTCTCTCTCTCTCTCTCTCTCTCTCTCTCTCTCTCTCTCTCTCACACACACACACACACACATACACACACACACACACACACACACACCCTGGGACAAAATGGCCCCTAATATCTCCTCAAAGCTGTGCACAATGCAGACAGAGCCCCATAAATATTAATGCTAGCAATATTAATTCGTGATTATTCTGCTGGACCTTGGAGCTCCTGCAGTCGGGCAACTAAATATGCCTGGAAAGAACCTGCTGGGAAAGACACCCAAGAAATATTTTTATGGCTGTCATCGGTATGATAGCAGCAGTATGTGGCAGTATGTGGCAGCATGGCACCTATCTCAGAGAATGTGGTCCATATGATGAGGCTGATTTTGTCCTGTGTTGGTATACTGGTATATCAGTAGTAACTACTGCCAGTGCTGTAGTGATAACAAGGAAAGTGGATGATGTTTTTATGGTTGAGTATGGTGGCATGGCACCGATCTCAGAGAATGTGGTCCATATGAGGCTGATTTCTTCTGTGCTGTTATACTCAGTAGTAAGCTAGTGGTAAACTACACGCATAGTGGTAAAAACAGTAGGTCATTTATTTCTATTTATTTGTTTCTGCTATTTCTTTTCTTATTATCACAAAAAGGCGAGTATACGTGCTGTTTCATAATTTTAAAGGTTCAGTGTTCATGTGTGTTTACCTACCACTACACCACTGACTGCCTGGACATGTAGTGGTTTTGATGTTCAGTGATCACTAACAAAAACAAGGACAAAAAATGTCCAAAACGTTATGGGGACAACAATGAAGACACTTTTGTCCTTTAATGCTATGGACATATGTGTAAAAACATGTGCCTTTTGCTACAATATGTAGGTCCCCATCTCCTAAGCCTGTTCTACCTTTACACAGAGATGGGCAGACAAGGAACTGACACTGGATCATTTTTACAGTGATGGGCAACCTGGTTATAGAAGCTAAAATCCAGTACCCCACCTTGCTTCAGCCATACACTAAAGCAGTGGTTCTTAACCTGGGTTCGATCGAACCCTAGGGGTTCGGTGAGTCGGTCTCAGGGGTTCGGTGGAGCCTCCGCCGCAGAGGTCAAGATACAAATCATATTTTATTTTTTACTAAAGAAGGGTTCGGTGAATGAGCATATGAAACTGGTGGGGTTCGGTACCTCCAACAACAAGGTTAAGAACCACTGCACTAAAGCCATACCAGCTGATTCTAATTAGCACACCTCTCCAGTCAGGTATAAGAGTTAATCAGTGAATACACCTGTATTAGAGACACAGATAGAACCAGGTGATTGTTATTTGTGATATTAAATTGTAGCTTCTAAATCAAGGTTGCCCATTTGTTTTTCCAACATTCGCAGGCAGCAGCAGCAGCAGCATTTCCATCCTGACCTCCTCTCTTGCCCTGGCATATCAGGCAGACCTTGAGTGTCTTCATCAGCCAGGAGGCGGACAGGGGCGCTGTGTTGCTGGGTTGACGTGCCCGTGCCTGCTTCTGCAACACCTCCCTCAGTCGTGGCCCCAGATGGTGGAAGAGGGGCCTGGATAAATGCCAGCTCAGTGTGGGGCTCCCGGTGCCCCCGCAGCTCCCCCTGATGTGGTAAGAGCTTTAGCCGCTTTCTCGCTGAACGACCCCCCTACTCCCGCCTCCCCCTCTCGTGTTGGGGGTGCAGGCAGCAGCACCTTCAGCTCCCAGTTAAGACAGAGAGAAGAGAGACAGCATGCTGCCAGGTTTGTTTTTTTTTCTCCTTTTGTTGTTTAATAATCGACAAGACTGAGCATCTGCTCAGTTTAATATGTCCCTCGATTGACATCCTGGTTTGTAATTGTTCGTTTTTTTTTTCTCTCTTGCTGGTAAAGGCCAGAGATTACTGTAAAGAGACTTACTGCAGCCATTGTGGTCAATGTCCCATCCCTTCAACACCATACAATTAGAATATAATTAGACTTTTTAAGCAAAATGGCAGCCGAGAAACTGTCGGTTCCATGTGGTGCAAAAGGGGCCATCAAAAAAAAAAAAAACAGGCAAGTGAATAAGCCAAAGCCAGCCTGGATTTTTGCCCTACTCTCGCCCATCCTCTGCAATCATTAATTTCTTATTGTGCGCGTGTCAGCAATGTGCTGACTCCAGTGGTGCTTCTGTTGGGCTGCAAAATGAATTGACTCTCTCAATTCAGGGCAAGACACCAGAGAGCTGCTTCCCAAGAGGGCCGCTGATTTTTCAAGTGTCGTTGAATCGAGGTTGCGAGGCAAACTGATAATAAATACACTCTTATTACAGCCGAGGGTGAAAACAGGATTTTATCTAATCAGGTCCTCTCTCTCTCTCTCAAAAAAAAAAACTATTTCATTCCAGCATTGAAAAAGGGTTTTTCTGATAGGGGAGGGAAGTGGTCTAAGAATCATCAATTAATTGCATCTGTTTCTTATGATATGAATGAAAATCGCTTGCCTGTCTGTTTATGTACGGTAAGCCCTTACGAACCCTTCTCTCAGGCTGCCTTTGAATTAGCACTCTGCACTGCACAACTGAACCTATCGATTGTTTTCACTGTCAAACTGCCACTTTATTGACCTCAGAGAATGGTTAAGTCCTGATATTAGGGAGATGGACTCTCTGTAGCTCACCTATTGATTAAGAGACTACGCTTGTTTTTGCTTAAGAACACGGCTGAAGGGGGTGGGGCGATGACCATTAATGCCACTTTTTAAATTGGCTTGTGCAGGAAGCCGTGCTTGTGCCTCAAATGCAGCTAAAATCAGCCTGTCCATTGACAACACTGGTTCATTTAGTGAGTGAAAGACCCAGGGAAGTGTACAAGTGCCTTTCAATTTTATAGACTTACAGTTATGACTGATTCTTGCAGTAGACCTAAACCTGGAGAATGGCTTCCTCTCAATGCTGACAAGCAGATGTAGCTAGCTAATGCTTTACTAATGACCTCCTACAGTATGTCCTTTGGTGCCCTTTTCAGGGTCTAAATTAGGTCTGAGGGGCTCTGAAACATACTTAGAGATTTGTGATATATGCATGCACCAGTAGACACAATGACACACTTTTTATGCCTCTTGATCCTCACTGCTGCAGTGCATCTGCACCCTAACACCCCACCATTTTGTACAGTGTTTGCCACCATTTGTTAGTTACAGTTCCTCTTGACTTTGCTGCAATTAAAGGTTTTTTCTAAAGGCTGCATCTGAAATTCTTGGACAAATAATTTATCTACTTAGTGAAAGATCCATAAATATATACGTAATGCCTTGAGAATATGTGCTTTAGCTTGCAGTCATTTTCATTTCAGTTTTTCTCAGTTATAAATACTACTTAATACCTTAAGGATATATGATGTAATTTGCAGTCATGTTCATTTTAGTTATTCTCAGTTATAGATGCATAAAAATATACTACATAATACCTTAAGGACATGTGATGTAATTTACAGTAGTGTTCATTTTGATCATACTGTCTCAATTACCACCCACCACCCTCCATCAACCTCATCAGACCCCCGATGTTTACGTCTCTGTTAGATAACATTTATCTCAGTGTCATATCAGAGACCCTTCTCTTGTCACCTCAGTGTGTGTGTGTGTGTGTGTGTGTGTGTGTGTGTGTGTGTGTGTGTGTTTTCATGTGCTTATCGTTAAAGGCCTTCTCCTGCACAGCCATGTGTGGTAAAGCTGGGCGAGGCATTGGGGACACAGGTTTATAAATAGATTAAATGAAGGAGGGTGACAGTGCTGACCCTAGAAAGATGGCTTGAGAGAGAAAGAGAGAGAAGGAGAGAGGAGAGAGAAGAGAGGAGAGGGAGTAAGAGAGAGAGAGAGAAAGAGAGAGAGAGAGAAAGAGAGAGAGAGAGAGCAAGGTGATAGCGTTTATCCTGAAGGAACTAATCAAGTGCTGTCTGTCAGCCTGGGGAGGTGAGTCAGCCTGGAGCCACATCATTAGAGAGATCCGCACCTCTGATCATCTCTGGAGAGACAGCTACACATGTCCAGCCAGGCAGGGACAACATCCCCTCCTTTACGCACACACACACACACACATGAACGCACACACACACACACACACAGCCACACAAACACAGGCACGCATACACACACAGGCACACACACACACACACACACACACACACACACTTGTGCAGTGCACATAAACATGTTGAAAGACACTGGTGTTGGATCAATGGGCGTAATTACAATTACATGACTGTGATGACAGCAACAAAGAAGAGGACACACCCCCACACCCATCTCCAAAAAAGGACAATATCCTTTTCCATAGGAAATCATTGTTATTCCACCCACCAATCCCCCCCTCGCCCCCCCCCATCCCCTGGCTCTGAACAGAAATACATCTGGAGGTTAGCCAACACTGGCCAGCGAGTCCATTGTCATGGCAATGATATAACGGTATAGCTGACAGCGGCTGAGCATAATAATCTGTTCATGCAGAAACCCCGTCCTTTCAGAAAGCCACACTGACACGGCGCCGTCAGACAATGCACTGGTGGAAACGACGGCGGCCAGCCCCACACACACGCTGCGAACGCAGACACAGATTGTAAGATGGTTGCATATGATCCACCCACCCACCACCCTGACGACGTTGAAAACGAAACATTTCTGCTGTTGTTGTTGCGCAACACAGAGGCTCATCAGAGCAGAGGCAAGGAAAAGCCTCCGAACGGCAGCTGTGTGTGTGTTTGTGCCTCACAAGAACAAATTGAGATCTTGTTCATTTTCCAGTCAGCCGGACTCAAAGCCATCCAACACGTATCTCTCCACACTGACAAGTGCCAGACCATTGTACTCCATCACCCAGCAGACACACTGAGCCTGGAGAGGGAGGGGGGGGGTGATTGGTGGGGGGTGGGGGGTGGGGGGTCCACCATGTCCATTTCTCCATGTTTAACAATCCTTCATTGCTGTGGTGGTAATGAGTGGAGTTGCTTCTTTGATTAACATGGCCGTCATTTAAAAGGCTGGTCTGATAGGAAGCATCACCCAGCCAGCCAGCACCCCCCTAAGCTGGACTCAACAGTTCAATAACACAAGATGAAAGCCATGGGGATCTGCCTTTGCCTGCCTGGAGCGTATTTACAACCATTCAATACGGGCGAGATAAAAGAGGAACGACACCAAATCCCATCCTGATTTCTCATTTCTCCTCTTCCCCACACCTGTGTTTCCTCACTGAATATATATTTTTTGTTAGCAACTCCCCGGGATAGCAAAGCAAAAAAACACATTTTCATGTCTTTTACCTGTCACACCGCATTCTAGTCACAGAGCCGTCAAATTGATCCAACCCATAATAATAACGGCGTAGTATTTTCATGTCATGACCTCATGCAAAGCAGTCGAGGGGTTTCTAGTGTTATGGTGGCACCTTTACATAACATGTTTTCTTGCACAAAACTTATACCTGTAATTTGTGTCACTGATATTGAGTGTAGCAAAATAGCACAAGCCATGAGAGCTACTGTAGTCTTTTCAATAGCATGTCTTTTTGAATGCCTTTGTGGCTCGCATTCACTCCAAAATAACTCTGACAATTCAGGTTAATGGCAGCTGTGCCGTTGTCAATCTCTACCAGCTGTGTAGATTGATTGCTCCTATTACTCACGCTGCTTGTAAAACAGCCAGCACAAGATTATCCGCAGTACATTAATATCTCTCCAAACTCTCCAAATTTTATAGCAGACTTACAATTTAGTACTATAACTACTCTATAACTAATATAGGTCATTATGTAGGCCTATTTGATTAGTCCCTTTCTGTATTACTATGCTGTGAGTCTGAAAGACGAACACCTGGGAAGATTTTAAATGATTAGCATTTTGTAGCATCGCATAATGGAGTGATAAACAGTGCGCTAGCATCTGGGGTGCCTCAAGAGACCTCACAGAAAAGCCAAACGTCTAGCCTCATGTTTTGGATGACCGAAGTTGTCAGAATCGATCACATCCATAACACGTTTTGCTGATTAATGATGTGGGGAAAAGAAGCAGCACTTAAACTCACAAATCACTGACATTAAACACCATAAAATACTACACGAACTCCCTCAAATAATGCTCTTTACAAGATGTCAAATATAATTTTTTCTAGCAAAAAAGCAGCATTTACCTATTTTAAGTCATTTCATCCCTGTGGTTTTTTACAGCTAGCCAGCTATTTTCATAATTGGCCACCACCAAAAAAAGGCAATTACATGATTGACAATGTGAAGATTTGACTGGATGGATTTAACTAGTTAACTGAGCAGTTTAAATGGCTACTCAGATAGCATGTTGACTGCAGTCATAGTTTTTAGAGTTCCATTCTGTGAGCAATCTTAGCAACTGGAAGGACAGTGTGACTGGAAAATGATTGCTTGGAGAAGCCAACCTGAGATTTACTAGCATTTTACAAAAAATGATGACTTGTTGGCACTGTTTGATAAAAACCTGAATTGTGTTGTCATCCAAGATCAGTTAGTGTAAGACACATGGATGGGGGAGCCTAGAAGGGAATTAGAAGTGGAAGCAGGGCAGAGACAGAGACTGAGGCTGCGGTACGATATGTCACGGCAGCGCGAAAAAGCCAAAGTAAACAGGGCAAGGCCGTGTGAAGACAGTGTGGGCAGATATGAACCCCTTGCAACGTGTTGTCAGGTGGGTGGTGAGAATACCAGTGGTGATTAATAGGCATGAGACAGGTACACTTGATGGTGGGAATTTTAATCTCATGAGATGCATGAGCAGCTGACAAATGACAAAATGCTTTACTCTGTAAAAGTTTGGGAGAAAAGTGTGAAGTAGGAAAGACTGAAATGAAACTGAGTTGAAATGAACTGTGCTATCTATCTCTGCTTTTATCTTTCACAGAAATGGGCTGGGGGAAGCAGAGAGTGTGGTTTGCCAGAAGATGGCTTTACTTTGAAAGCCAAGAATGAACGATCTTGTGAATCGTGGTAGGAACCTTGGCAGAGGGTGAAAACTGTTGGTTTCCTCCCTCAAAAAAACATGAACACCATGCACCTAAATAGGAGACTTCATCCCAGTGACTCACTTCTGCTGCTCATTTGCTATAACAAAGTTCAGGTGCTTCCATTTGAGACGGTAAGCACTGTGGTCATTGACATTTATTTGTTCATACTATCTGTGTCAGTTAGACAGGTGTGAGCAAATGATTGTAGTTGGGAGGTGAGTTGCAATGATCAGAGATTGCAGGGGGAAGATGGAAGGAAATGGATTCCATGGGTCTGCACTGCAGTGTACTGCACAACACTGCACACCAGGCAAGCTGATAGGCTTATCTTTAGCTAAGTGGAGGTTTGATGCTGTAGAGACAAAGAATGCTGTGGAAGGGATGAGCCTTGGACAGGTGTGGCAGAATGGCTGACAGTGGAATGTAAGGACAGTGGAATGACTTACCTGCTTGAAAGTGAGCCAAACATTGCTTAGCTACAACAGACCACATGACATAGAGTAGTGTTTCTCAAAGTATGGTGGGTGGACCACTGGTGGGCCACAATAAATCCCAAAGTGGTCCGCAAGCAGTTGTGTTAAAATATTGTTTTTTTTATGTTTCTTAAGCTATCTGTGTTATGCACAGTGTTTTAAAACAACATGGATATCATCTTTGTGTCATTCCCTAGTTAGGGCTGTGGTGCTGCACCCACTCATGCATTCAGGCCAAATAGCCCTGTTAGCTTCAGATGCAGGGAGTGGTCCCTGAGGTATTTTTTTAAAGGAGTGAAGTGGTTCTCGGTCTGAAAAACTTTGAGAAACACTGACATAAAGAGAGGTTTTTAAATCACCTAGTATGCAGAGGTGTGGAGTGTGAGACGCTTTTATAAAACATAATGTGAATAATTGGAACAGGGTTATTAAGCAAAAGTGGAACATGACCCATTTCCTTGTATGACACTCTGGAATATTAGAAACTTTTGCAGGTGTAAGTAACATGTTGTTTTTAAAAACTGGTTTAAACTGGTTGTTAGCCTAATTGTTTTTAAATCTGTACTTACTTGATTCTTTTAAACAGGCCTGACTATCACATGGGATCGTAAGATCATTAAATGGAGTCTTGACATTGGACAACACAAATTCCCCAGCAATCAATCAATCATCTGTTTACATACAGACAAGAAAGGCTGACAAACTGAGGTTTGTCTCCCACGCTGAGGAACTACCATAGACGAGGGCAAAGCAAAATGTTAAGGAGGAGTTAAAGGTAAGCCTCCCCATACAGTATATTCACTTTTTGGATTGTTTTGTCTTTTTAAATGGTGGCCAGTCCACTGATGAACCCCATACTAGCAGCAATGGTGTAGGCTATTAATAAGTGCTTTACATTGAGTTAAGATATGACATTAAGGTATTAACTTTTAGGCTAAAAAGCTAGAGATAACATTTGTCATGAATAAAGCCATGTTAGATACTAGTTATAGTATACACTTGAGAAGGTAAAACACAGCAGTCTATAGGGCCAGTTTCAATTACCTTATGCCAATGCAAACATTCCCCTGGTTGTTAAAGGCGCTGAAAAAAACGTACTATTGGGAGATTGTAATCACACTGTTAGCATAAAGGTCTTGGTCACCTGAAAGTTACAGATGTTCGCTCTTTTCACGGTGATTGTTACATTTCCAAATGTCATGGTCGTCAGCTCCTGCAAGCTCATTCACATTTTCTAAGGTCATGTGACAAATCCATCGGCCGTCACCTGTACAATCTCCAGCAATGAGGATCAGTTCCCTGAAGGTGAGCGCATTGATATAATGGTAAAGCTTTGCCATACAAAGAAAAGAACATGAGCCATTCTTGTCAGAATATGAAACTCTGTTGTAAGGATGACAACATGAATGAATAATTCTGTAATTGCAGTAGCCATCCAAGGTTTCTGACATAGGCTACAGTTGTACTGAATACTAATACAGAAAGTAATCAAATCAGAATTTCTCATCTTAAAACTATTTGTATTTGATTCTGTGTGTGCCACATGCCTGCCAGATAGATAAGCAGCTTTGAAATATTCCATGGACCCTCATTGATTTTTGGATCAGTGGTGGTCTGGAGCCCAATGATCCAGAGGAGACACTGAATAGGCTATCATCCTCTGATAATGTGTTTTGTTTGTAGCAAAATGGATGGGCTTTTTAGGGTACATTTGATTTTGCTTGAGCAGATATTTGCTTTTGGAAAACACAAGCGTCTCATCTTTTATCATCCTTCAGAGCACTGAAATTATGAATTCACAGAATAATGAAGCAAAACCGAACATATAGTTCTGGCTTGACTGATGCTCATTCTGGCTTGACTGATGCTTATTTATGTGCTGTACAAAATTCAGTGAAACACAATTCATATAGCCTCTTCACCGACCCTCCATGATCAGCACAAGTGCTAACGAAGATGAGCTCCATCCTCCATAATCATATCACAGCCTCTCAACCTTGACATTTAGATAGCCCTCCATGACGTGCGTATGCTGGTAGTAGCCTAAAGCTCTGACTAATCACAATTAATACCTGTTGATTCTTTCAGACACGCACTGCATGATGACAGAAATAAGTAATCTTTACACAAATGTATTAGGACTTTCTGTAAAAATGAAGACACCTAATACATTATTTTATAAGTCAACATCAATAAACGCTGTTTCTCGTGGTTATCCACCTTTACCTCTTGATTCAGGTGTGTTGGGAACAGATGTATACACTTTGGGTTTTTTTCTAAAACTAAAAGCCTTACTATTCACTTTGGGTCTATTTTCTAAAACTAAAAGCCTTGCTGAGTAGAAATAGATGAACATGAAGTTGTTTTAAAGGCAAGTAGTTGTGTTCATGCTCTCATCTCTACCCATGCAGTGTGGAGCATTGTGGTTTATCCCTTAGCACTCATGATGCTGCGGGAAAGGTTAATGATCTGGGTCTCATAAAAGGTCAGCAGTATGTCCAAAACTCACTGTACTATTGTGCCAGTCAGAGGGAGAAGGAAATGCTGTCATCCTCACAGTGTTTGATCTCAGCTTGTGACTCAAGCCTATTGTCACATGTGCTCCACATGAAGAGTCTATGGGT
>CM059268.1:13977250-13982250 GCA_030347295.1 Setipinna tenuifilis | reverse complement strand
ATTTGAACCTGCAGCCCTCCAATCCAAAGACCAACTCCCTAACCACTAGGCCACAGCTGCCATCAATAAATTCATTTGTCCCCACTGCCATCTCCCTCCTGAATAATCAGCCATGACTGAAATATTTTGTTCTATTTATATATTTATGATTCCCGCTTTTTCATCTGTATTCATTTAGGGTTATATTTTAAGACTGCCTTTGGTAATTACTTACTGAAATGACTGTGACTATTTCATCTGGTGCTAATGGACTATAACAAAGCTTGTCATGTGTATTTCTGTCTTGTGTTCCTTTGAGAACTGTTGCACTTTGAACTACCTCCTTTGTATTAAATGTGCTATACAAGTAAAGATGATGATGATGACAAAAACGCAACAACAGCAGTGATGATGATGATGATGATGATGATGATTATTTTGATTATTATTATTATTATTATTGTTTTTTATTACTACTACTACTACTACTACTACTAATAATAATAATAATAATAATAATAATAAAACTCAATAGCAATACTCGTTCTAATGACTATTTGCTGTATCATGCAAACAGGTCCCCAAACACTCTTTGTTTCTCCATAAACATACTGATAGGAAACTTTTGGTGCCTTCTTTTCATGTTTTTGTTTTCCTTTTCTTTTAAAAAACGCTTACCTGTTGGGGGTCATGGCAGTGATGAACCTTACCTTAATGCTAATGTCTAAAATGATTGGATCTGCCTTACCCACTCGCTAACATCTGGTCATGACATGCACTTAGCCTGGATATAAGCCTACCTACACACTACAATGCAAAGGTAGCACACAAAGTCGACGTCATCGCTCAAGAACACTCCCTCCATTCTCTGATTGATTAGGCAAGAAAGATTCTGCCTGACACTTTGGTGAAAAGTGAGAAGGATTTAAACCAAGGATGGCAGTCTTCATTTGAAGGGGTTTTGCATGAGGTCATAAGGTATGTCTGGCAGTGCTGAATGTTTTAAGCATTCCACCCTCGTCTTGCATTTGTCCTTTATTTATATATTTCTGCAGGGATGCACATCATCCACATGCTTTAAGATTTTGATTAGCAATGTGTTGTCATGGTGACAGGTCTCCCAGCTTGCATCAAGGGTGAATTACTAGTGATCTTACGCAGTACCTACAGACTACCAGAAGAGGTCAGCACACACTCTCGAACCCCAACAGGATCTCATTAGTGCTGTGTGCTGCACGGGGCAAATTATGGACTTCACTGCACAACGTTTTGGGGCAAACAGACACTAAATTTGATTTTATCTATTGGGATGATTGACATAAGTGTCAGAAGGGCCTTTTTTGGAGAATCATTAATATTTATTGAAACACCGTTTACACTGGCAAAGTGAATCAATCAGTGATTCTCACAAAATTGTCTGGGTCACCACCATGATCTGCATTTCAAACTGCGATGCATCTAAATGAACCTGAATATGTTAAATAAATTATATACACATTCAAAATGCAACGCATCCTTCTGGTTTGGACGAATCCTTATGTGAGTAGATCCTTTCTCTCTCTCTCTCTCTCTCTCTCTCTCTCTCTCTCTCCCTCTCTCTCTGTGTCTGTGTGTGTGTGTGTGTGTGTGTGTCTACTGCATCTCAGCAGTTTGCACCTGTCTGTGTATTTGTGTGCTCTGCATCCACAGGTGGTGACATTCATTTGCAATGTGAAGTGTGCTCTGTGTTCTATCATTCTATCCTACATATCATTTTATCCTACAAACACCCACGGCACATGCGCGCGCATGAGCAGATCACGATACTCCATTTCCCGCCATTTAAACATCATTTTGTCCTACATCAGCTGTTACTAAAACTTTGCAGAGCAAGCGGGGTCGATTAATGACGTAAATTCAATATTAACCACACAATGTAATATAATTCTGATTTTAAAAAGTGAGCGAGTCTTGAAATACAAAAAATATCTTCCCTAAACAGTTTAACTTTTCAACTTTTCATTTCGCAAATCAGCTGATGTAGAAAACGCCAAACTGGTGGCGTGGTGGGTATACTACCTGCGTATCACGTAGACTAAATTGCTGGTAAACTTGAATTTTCATGACGTCCTGCATTCGTGTGTTGGCTAAAATAATACTCGGAAGTCTACATTATCCTTAAATGTTGGGTAGGTAGCCTATCCTAAAACATGTTATGGTAAAGACGTGTCTAATAGTGTCATTCCTCCTACCGTAGGATGCTTTGACAATGTAGGACAATCTGACAGATTATGTCTGTCGAGACATCCTACCGTAGGATTTTCTGACAATGTAGGACAGAATGACAGAACACTCTGTTGTCCAAACCAAACACACAGTAATGACCATCTATGGTTTCTATGGTTACTGTGGGACACACAGAAAGTTATTCAGTTGTGTGTAATTCAAATCTGGTCATTGGTTAGGATGCAGATTTTTTTTCCCTAATATTGACAAGTTCAGCTATCAAATAGGGTGGTTACTACTATGTGACTGGTGTTGCTACTACCACTTATACTATTAGGCCACTACAGTGTATTATTATGATTAAAATTCCGATTACAATTATGTATTATTATGATTATAATTGTTATTGTTGTTGTTGTATATAAAAAACTATGCGCTCCAGCCACGAATGGTACCGTCTGGCTTTTCATAGCAAATCAGGATTTTATTGTTACTCCAAGAACTGTCCATAAAACAGACTTGTTTCCTCTTAACACAATGAAGTGCCCAATATTACCACAGCCCGTTAACCTTATCACCCTGATCCTTATCATCGCCATGGCGCTTTCCCAATGTGATTTCAGATATTTCTCCCCCAAAAAAGAAAAGAACAATCCTCACCACCAAAACAGTGTCTCTGTCCACTGACCCGGCCATAGATGAAAGCGGTATAGACAGGGGATATTTTCCTTCACTGTGGTTCTGATTTGATGTGTGTCTAAAGGGCTCTGTGGGGAAATATAGTGGCACTGTCCAAATGGGGTCAGGAGCGGACAGAGTGGACAAATGAAGGTGATAACCTTTGAGAAAAATCATGCCGTCCCCCTTGGTCAGCAGTGCACCTCTTATCCTAACAGCGTCGTTAACTGATAATGGTCATTCAAGTATGTGAGCACAGTGCACAGCAATAGTCTGGGTGTATTTATGAGTCTTTTTAGGGATGGGGGTTGGGGGGGTATAATCACTGTTTTTGTATTTTGTGCAAATTTAAATTGATTATGGTGCCACGGTTCAACCCCGTACTTACTGTGATTTTATATGATTGAGTGCACTTGAGCCGCACGGAGGCAGCCAGAGCCGGAGCCGGAGTTGGAGTCGGAGCTGGCCATGTCTGGTGTGGTGTGTGTATGGAAATCAGGGCGAGCGGAGTGGAAAGTGGGAGGACAATACCCTCTTGTGCTGACTGAGGTAGCTGCAGCTACAGGGAGGACAGACGGACTGATTAACAAAGGCGCTGTTACCAAACCCGTGAGCTCATCTCTGCAGTTCAGAAACAACTTGTTCATGCCAGGCAAGTTGTAGCCAGGAAGTTACCTCATCAAGGTAATTATGGAATGAACTAATAAAACGTTGTCATAACTTGCCATGTGTTTTTTTTTTTTTTTTTGGTAGCACTTTATTTTAGGGTTTGTTTTTTAGTGCTATTTTAGGGTTCCTTTTTGTAATATTATGTACTTGTACATTTTGTAATATTATGTACTTGTACATACCTGACACTAACCCAGTTACACTTTATTTTACTGTCTCTGTTACATCCGTTAGTTATAGTGTAACAAAGTGTGTAACAATATGTAACATTTTGTATTACACTGTACTATAGGGTTAATCCTATGGTGCAGAGCAAATAGATATCGTTACACATTGTTACACACTTTGTTACACTGTACCTAATTGATGTAACACAGATAGTAAAATTACACATAACCATTTGTGTGTGTGTGTGTGTGTGTGTGTGCGTGTTTATGTATGTGTGTGTGTGCGTGTGTATGTATGTTTTTTATTTAATAAAAAAATAATGACAAAAAGCAATGCCCTTGATTAGCACAGACCTGATAGACCACTTGTTGAGCAGTATTTCCTTAACAATTTTCACCCAGAGTACAAAAGGATGTTTTGTCATTTCTGTTTATTGACGGTGGTTTAGTCAAAAGATCCCTGCATGACTGGAGGGGATTAGCGATTAGCGATTAGCACAGGCACACATGCATGGCAATGGCGATGGCATGGTTTCAAATGCTCGGTGGTGGGAAGAGAAGAGAACATGCTAATGTAGGCCCCTGAGGTGCTAAAGCTACAGCACAGCAAACCTGCTCATCTGGCTACAGCTACAGAGCTGGCGCTAAACGCTAAGCGCCAAGCAGAGCAGCCTGCTTCTGTTCCCAGAGGAGGGTTCCAATCAAATCCCACTGTTCACACCCCATCACCTCCACCTGTGGGAGGAGGGAACCTGTTATGTACAGTCATCACACTCACTCGCAAAGCCTCTGAATTTCAAACCACTGGCATGCACAACAACCCCCCACCACCACCCCTACCTCCTAAAAAAAATTAAGAAAAGAAAAAATAAGAAAATACAAACACCACCATCACCATTCGATTTGTCAATAATCTGTCTTTAACCAAAGAACAAGTGTTGTGTGTTACACTGGAGACTTACAAATTGTCTTACAAATAACAAGCTCTACTTCTATCAAAGAATCACAGTCATAAAACTTTTTATACACTGTAAACATGTACAAGCAAAAACAATACAATGATAAAGCAGCATTTTTCCAGAGGCATAAAATTTGGCAACATTTTGGAAATAGTTCTGTTAAACAAAAATAGTTCTGTTCTAAACAAAAAAAGTGACAACCGAAATGTGTTTACTTCACATACTACTGCAAATGTGGGTTGTGATCCACAACTGCAGTTGTTTCTTTAAAAAAAAAATAAAGAAAGAAATAAAGAAAGAAAGGTTAAAAAACGTATTGCAAAACGGTTGTAGAGGGCCAAAG
>CM059268.1:13874750-13972250 GCA_030347295.1 Setipinna tenuifilis | reverse complement strand
GAGTTTAACGGGTAATGTATGCCGGGTGGGGGACGCCACTGAAGACCAGAGAGGTTTAGGTTGTTTTTTTTGGGGGGGGTAGGTAAGTAGGGGTTGTGGTGCAGCGGCGAAATACTCAGATTGCAGGCTCCTTTGTTATCTCGCTTACAGATTTTTGTGCACTGCGATTGTAGTGATTGTGTAGGTTCGTGTTTCTTAGTGTTTAGACTTTGGGCTGCTGTGGTCTAGTTACTTAACGACCTGTAGGCCTACCAAATTCTGCTACTGTGGTATTGGCTTCTCCCTGGTGATTTGTGGTCATTTTTTTTTCTAGGGTGTTTTTGTGGCCACTGTTGAACTTTGCATATTGCAGCCATTTGTTTTTGATTTCTTTTGTACTGTGTATCATTGTTGATGATGTCTGCGGTGGCGCAGGATTTCATTGAAAATCCGTCGGTGGAGGGTTTTCATAGTCTTACTAAAGACCAGCTGATCGAGGTTGCGGCTTTGTTAGATATTAGCCGTGTTCGGATAAGGGTAAATGTCTACAGACGGATGTAGCCGCATGTAGTCAGCGATGCATTGTGGGCTGAAAATGTTGCATTATGGTTAGACTTTGTGTCAGAGTTGCCAGAAAGGCGTGGCGCTGTCACAAAAACGTCACAAGGTCAGATGACCTAAAAACCCATGTGATGTAGCCGCTTGTAGCCGCATGTAGACAAATCGTGCAAGCGCTTGCAGTTGCTTTTCCGCGGCTACAATCGTCTAACTAACGCCTCCATGGTGACGCAACTTTGCCCTGGTTGGTTTAAAGTTCATTGACGTCTGGACACGGATGTTGTGTAGCGCTCTGTCACGGAACTTTTCATCTTATATGTACGTTATTTTAGTCCAGTTTGAAGACATAGGGGAGAGCCGTGACGAATGAAACACTTTTTACTTAACGGTTATTTTCAAAGACAGTGAAGCAAATTAGATTTATTTTGCCATATGATCATCAACATACAAGTGTATTCTATTAGTTACTGGTGTAATGTAACACATCCGATAAGAAATCACGTTCATTTTTAACTTTGAACGCAAGGTGTCCTTTGTTACAATCGTCCCTCATTGTCGGTGCGAATGGAACACGCAATGCTTTTTGATCACAAAAAAACTACCAGTAGGTAATATTTTACTTTCCGATGTCAAAAACAGTCTCGCGGAGATAACGTTTGAACGCAGTAACGTCACGGCACGAGATTTCACAGGGTTGTGAAGTCTTGCATGCTGAATGTGCTGACAACATATGATGTTTCAGATGTGTATTGTTTTTGAGAAAATAGCTGTGTTTCTTACGTCCCGTGTTTCATTCGTCACGGCTCTCCCCTATCTTTTCTCTCTCTTTTTAGCTTGTTCTGGGGCGTGTATCTGATGCTGTCAAGCTCAATCTTTTATTTATTTATGTATTTGTTAATCTCGTTTTTATTTTATTGCTTTGTGTCCGTAGGCTATACCTATTAATGATCTTTGGGTTATGGTTTTGCCGTGTTATTTTTCATCCTTGTGTTGTGCAGCACTTTGGGACATCTCTGTTGTTTTGTTTAAATGTGCTAGTAAAAAAACGACTCGACTTGACTTGAAGTCTCAATGCACCCTACTACAACCGCCCGCCCCCTCCTTGTCCCTCACACACAACACATGACTTCTCCGCCATCTACTGCGAAGATCAGGTGGTGTAAACAAAAGATTTGTGTCCGATTTGACCGGCGCCTTTTAAACACCCACCCATCCTGCGAGGCGGAGTTCTTGCTGACGTATGTAGCCGAAGTCAGACAAACGTAGACAGGCCGATGTGTTACTCAAACGGGCCTATTGACTTAAGCAGTGGTGAAAAACTAGAATGGGCACGCCCATACTTCCTGTGCCGCTGCATTTGAATTTCGCTTGCAAAGTCAGTCTGGCCAAGCTCCCATTCTACATCGTTTCTACATTAACAGAGAAACTAGGACCAATGAAAATCTAGCATTTCTAAAAGGCAATGACGCGGTTTAGCGACCGGAAATCTACCTCAGTCACTGTCAACATGGCGAACGTGGAGCAACGGCAAGATTTCAATGCAGCTGTAGCTGCTGTTTCGGAAGATGGATGAACATGTTAGCCAATGAAGTCTACAAAGAAAATCTCCTTGGCATTGTTGTCATCGAGGTTTATCTGACTTATAAATGGTAAGTGTTGCCAAGTCAACCCAGTTTACAGTATGTAAATAGCAGAACAACACAGTAATATCTTGCAAAGTTGTGGAGCTATTTCACTGACAAAATAGCTGCATGTTACATTGTCAGCGATAGCATATGGAATTTCGAGCTTTTGTGCAGTTACGTTTTTGTTTACTCATATGCACGTTACTATTCTCTGTCTTATACATGGACACTAACGTGATTGGTCGAAGCTTCGTCCTACCACCCGTGGACCTAAAAGAGGCTGTTATGTTAAAAGAGCTTTCTATTCGTGAGAAACAACTTGATAATAGGAGAGAAGAGTTACGTCTCCGGGCCTCCGAAACTGCGTTAGAGTTACGACGGCTTGATGCAAAGGCTGTGGAGGAAAACTTCGATATGTTTAATCCTGCTGCTTTTGATGTCAGTAGGCATGTCAAGCTTGTTCCTCCTTTCAGTGAGAAGGATGTCGAGAAATACTTCCCGCATTTTGAGAAGGTGGCTACAACACTTCAATGCCCTAAAGCTTTTTGGGCACTTCTTATCCAGTCAACTCTGATTGGCCGTGCTCAGGACATTTATTCATCGTTATCTTTGGAACAATGTTCTAATTGTGATGAGGTCAAGGCAGCTATTTTGCGGGGCTATCAGCTCGTCCCTGAAGCCTACAGACAGCGCTTCCGGCGTTATAAAAAGACCGACCGGCAGACTTAGTTAGAGTTTGCTCGGGAGAAAGAAACACTTTTCGACCGCTGGTGTTCTGCAAAGGGGGTTGATAGCCTGTCTAAAATGCGCGAATTAATTCTTCTTGAAGAGTTTAAGAACTGCTAGCCCAGTGCTGTCTCGATGTACCTTAATGAGCGCCAGGTCGACACCTTGCGTGAAGCGGCTGTTCTGGCTGATGAATATGCTTTAACTCATGTGTGTTCTACAGATAGGCACCGGTCTGAGTGGTCTTCACCCACTGCTGGTAAATGCCAATCTTCAAATGCATCTGAGCCAGTGTTTTGCTTTTACTGTAAGTGTCCTGGACATGTTTTGGCCGATTGTGCAATTTTGAAGAAGAAAACTGCTAAAAATGCTGCGAAGGGTTTCGGCTTAACCCATTAAGACCTAAAAGGCCTGGAAAAAAGGGCCTGAAAATCCTAAGGGTGATTTTAAAACGACCCCCCAGATCCTGAGGTTTTTCTGGAATTTCAACAATAATGTCAACGCCTATTAAATAAGTGATTTCTCAGCCTCTGAAGCACATAGAGACAAAATTCCAAAAGTATTTGAGAGCTTACACTTGTGGGTTTCATGACAAGTGTGATTTATTGTTCTACACCTAGAGAAGAAACTATGAAAATACAGAAACACAATAATATGAAAAAAATAAAACAACAACAGTTACACCATGTACAGTGCACATAAGAAATAAAGAGCAGCTCTTATTCAGTTCAAAACTGTAAAAAATAGTGTCCTATGGTCTGGTCACAGTAAATATTTGTCTCTGTAACGAGATGCTCCCAAAGTTCGTCTGTAAAAATGTGATTGAATACCTGGAGCGGCGTTGCGCCTGCTGGTATTTCTACTTTGATTCCCGGCGTGCGGTTGAAGGGAGTTCTGTGAGGATTAGAATGGAAATTTTCCGTTCTCCATTCCGTCTCAAATCCCTTGAACTCCTCTTCATTTCCATCTTCAATAAACATGTGTCGTATCCAAATGTCACGGTCGATAGGATCCACATGTTCAGAGTTATCATTGTTATCAATATCTATATCGCTTCCGTCACTAACTTCTGAACTCCCTGCACTAAAATTGAAGTCATCCATATTTCAAAACAATGTCACGTGCATTTTCGGGTAGATTTTATTTGGAAACCGATGATGATAGGCCGCAGAGGACAAAAATGACTCATCCGCTTTCCCGGTCTTAGTGGTAGAACAGCGGTTATGTGCTCCCGGTCTAAATGGGTTAATTAAAACGGTCACATCTCCTGTTTATCCACCTCGTCCTGGCCTTGCTTGTGGTGTTCAGACAGGGTATGAACCTTTTCTAAGTAACAGTTTTGTGTCTTTGCCCGGTGATAAACAACAGACGCAAGTTCGCATTTTGCGTGACACCGGTGCAGCTCAGTCTTTTATCCTGCAGGGCATTTTGCCCTTGTGTAGCGCAACTAAAACTGGCAGAAGTGTGTTGGTCCGTGGCTTTGAAATGGGATGCACTGTCGTACCACTTCATCGCATTTATTTAAAATCTCACTTTCTTACTGGTACTGTCGCCGTGGGTGTTCGTCCATCTTTGCCTGTTTCGGGAGTATCTTTCGTTCTTTGTAATGACATTGCTGGAAATTCTGTGTGGGGGGACATGTTGCCTCAAGTGGTTGCTGTGCCTGGCAAGCCAACAAGTCACGAGTGTGTGCGCAATAACCCCGACGTTTTTCCTGCCTGCGCGGTGAAGCCCGCTATGACTAGAAGAACTTCTGCTTCCCCGGAGAATGAAGAGCGCGTCTCTTCTGTTGACTTCGACAAACCTGCTTCTTTGGCCGATTCTGGCAGTGAGTCAACGACTATCAGAAAAGACTCTCTTCCCTCGTCTAGCAAGGATTTGACCACTGCTCAAAAAGCAGATACGTCTCTTGCCCCTCTTGCTATGCTCACAATATGGCTCTTGCTCCTCTTATGCCTCTTGCTGTCCTTTTGCAGAGGCTTTGTCAAGAGTGCCTTGGCCTCTTTTCATGTCTACGGTTGTGACCAAACCGTATGTCATGTTTTTGTTTTGAGTTTTTTGTCTGTGTTGTATGAATGGCAGAGTGATGGTCTTTGTTGTGTGTTTGTCTTCATGTGGTTTGTTATTACAGCATGGCTGTATATTTTTATTTTCTGAAAGTGCATTGCACGCAACCTGTACAGTGGATGTGGTGCATTATGGTACACTTGTAAATAGTTGAATCAATTTATGGAGACTATAGTCACCATTTCGGTGTGGAGGTGTTACGTCCCTCTTCCACCTGTAGGTGGCTGTAGTGCCTCCTATTGCTTTACGTTTTTTGTGCTAATGATTTTCAGGTGTTACCTGTTAGGAGGTGGAGTTCTGCGTCCTACCTGGAAATTGCATTCGTTTAAAATGGAAGCTGTGACCAGGAGAGATGGGGAGACGCCTTCCACTAGCAGCTTATGCCGATTGTTTGCTGTTTACGGCTTTGGACATTTTTTGTCATTGATTTCGTAGCCTATTTTTTTGTTCTTGTAAAACCTTTTTCGTTTAATAAATTCCCTAGACTTTTGGTCTTTGTATGTTACTCCGGGTGACTGGACGTAACACTTCCCACAACATGTTAAGTTCAAAGTTCATCCTGTGCCATCATCCATTCATGGAGAAATGTAATGTGTTTCATGAGATTTATTCAGCACATACAAAGCAATACAACATGAAACATGCTGTAGAATGAAATGGTTGTTTTACTTTTCAGTGTAAAGAATTATCCACTATTAGTAAAGATAGAAAAATAGAATGATATTTAATTCTTATTTAAAGTGAGTTGTATGGGATCCAGATTGTATGACAGTAGAAACTCCTTGTGTCATTCATCTGTCAACATTTTCAGACAACTTGGCTCTATAGACCCGGTTGTACACTGGGGCAACAGTGGCTCAGTGGATGGAGGATCTGACCAGCAACTAAAGGGTAGCTGGTTTGATACCACCTCCTCCTGGCTGTGTCGAAGGGTCCTTGAGCAAGACAATAAAGCCCTTCCTGCTTCCAGTGTGCTGGTTGGTGCCTAGCTTGCCAGTCTCCCCATCGATGTATGAATGGGTGAATGTGAGGCATTGTGTCTGTAAAGTGCTTTGAGTACTTTGCTGAGTATATAAAAGTGTTGTATAGATGTAGTCCATTTAGCATGAAGGGCAAAGAAAAAATGTTTTCTTGTTTTTGCCACTTGTGGTCCCAGTAGAGTCCACTAGGCCCAGTTCAACTCTAAATTCCACTGGTGATATGATGCCCACACCTCTCTCTTTCCTTCTGCTAGTGCAGGGCAAATTGCCATCAGTGAAGACTGGCTTTGTGTTAGAGGAGTATGGTGCTTTCATTAATTTATTCACAATATTTATTTTAGAAATAAAGTGGGAGAAAGCACGGAAGGTTACGTGGCCATTACCTTTGAGATCTTTTGTGGCCTTTGCATTTTGTTTTTACCTATGACTAGCTTCTGACTGCTACTGACATCCAAATACAGTAGTTAAAAAGAGAAGCACATGTTCACTAATCAATTCTATGCAATTCAATGTCAAGTCTGTCATAGGCAATTCAACGCAGCCATAGGTAAGTGAGTAATGGACAACCTTTATTCAGACATGACATTATAATGCATGTGGTCATGTAATAATGAGATGAGAAGGCCAAGAAGGATAATGGCTGATATGTGCTTTGGTTAAGACTATTTACTTCACTGTGATGTTTATGGATCTGGTTTTTGAGGGTGGCATTATCCATTGTAGTTCAAAGTTCTGACTACCTCATAGAAATGTGCGTTTTGGTTACTGTCACTAGTTAAAATGCTCTTATTACCTTTTTTTTCAGGTCAGTACTTTGTCAAGGAGCTGATGCATATATTCCCCAGCAGAGGGCGCCTTGGCACGTTTCTAATAATAGCCATTGACTTTGATTTCTCAAGGGGGTAGAAGCTTTTCTAGAATGTCTACTCCGACTGTTTTCAAAACAAAGCCCTCATATTCCCCTGCCTCTGTCCAATATATATTTGAACCTGCTACATATTTTACATTCCACGATGACCTGGCCTAAATCAAAGAGGATCTGTGAAGTAATCCTCAATCTTTCATCTTTTTAAAGGTGTGTAGGTATAGCCTTTATACAGGCAGTCGTCTTCTCATTAATAACAGTAGGATGGTTGATGGTGTTAAGGCCTTCTGAGACAAAGCAGTAAGCAGTAAGATATGCAGGGTTTTTAAAGGTATTTGACAAAGTGTTGCTATGCAGTTTCAGTCCCGGTGTGTCGTTTGGTTTCTTTCAAAATGTATTCCAGGAGATCCACCTAAGAGTTTCTGAGAAGCTGAGAAGGTTAAAATGTATGTATCTGATTATAGTTAAAGAGTCCCCCCCCACCCCCCAAACCATTTTTGGCAGTGCTGAGCAGCACTCAGTTGCTATGGACACAGTTTTTTTTTTTTTTTTGGAAAAAAAGGAAAGAAAAAAAACTGTGTCCATGACAACAAACTGGGTATCACAGAAAGAAAACTACAATACCCTGCATTTTCCAAGCACACCAGGAGTAAGACTTTACAAATGCTGACACTTTGAATCCTTATTACCCTTCTGTGTTATGGCTGGTCTAATGTAAATCTAGTTAGCTGTATGTATGTGTGTGTGTGAGAGAGAAAGAGAGAGAGACAGCGAAAGAGAGCGAGAGAGCAAAAGAGAGAGCAGATGCTTACTTCCATGCATGTGTGTTTCTGTGTATATATATGTGTGTGTGTGTGTATGTGTGTGTCCATGCATGCATGTAACTGATTGTGTGTGTATTATTGTCTGTATGTACACTAACAATGTTGTAGGAGCATGGACTTAGCAATATGGTCATCAATATGCACTCATTTGCTTTTATAGCGGGCCCTGTCAATACATGTGTAAATCACGCTTTATAAACAGAGTTGAATTCAGCAGAGATTAATTCACTATTGATCCCCTGCATGGCAGCCACCACTTCTAATACAATAGTTTCTCTCTCTCTCTCTCTCTCTCTCTCTCTCTCTCTCTCTCTCTCTCTCTCTCTCTCTCACGCTCTCTTTCTCTCTCCCTCTCTCCCTCTCTGACTTTCTTTTACTTACACTCTCTTTCTTTCTCTCTCCCTCTCTCTGCAGTATTCAGTTATGTATGTCTCTGTGTGTGTGAAAGAGGAGACAGACAGAGAGATAGGTTGACCGAGAGATAGCAAAAGAAAGAAAGACAGAAAGAAAGAAAGAGAGAGAAAGGCAGACAGAGAGAGAGAGAACGTGTGTGTATTGTGTGTGTATAGTGTGTATTGTGTGCCATTTTCCAGTGGTGCATCTGTGCCCACAAAGCTGTGGTGGTGGTAGTAGTGGTGCTGCTGCTTCTGCCACACTAACTAATTGTCTGTTTGTGTGCTGGGGATAAAACCAGGAGGCCTGGCTCCTAATTGTGAATGACATGGAAAGCTTTTAATTCAGACGCACTTCAATAGTCGTTACTCCTCCAGGGCGGTGTGACGAGGGGAGACCCTGACTGACACGGAGCACGTGAATGGAGCCCAGTGGCTCTGGCTATACGCAGACATGACATGACGGGGCAGCCAATGTTCTGTTACTACTGTTCTATTCACTCCACCAGCAGAAAAGAGAGAGAATCAAATCAGTCTTGTCCTTGGTTGCGCTCGAAATTACAATCAACGCTGCACTCGAAATGACTATGCCTATCGCAAATGACATCAGCATCTCGTCCGCCCTCATTTTGCCTTGGCCCCTTTGGAGTGCCTCTTGACTTCCAGGTCTTCAGAGTATACATACATACATACAAAGACTACACACACACACACACACACAGACATACTCCCACACACACGCACACACATAGACACACAGATACAGAAACACACACACACACATGCACACACATGCAGATATACACCCCTCCCCACACACACACACACACACACACATAAATGCCCGATGTTAGCTCAGGCCCTGACACTGTATTGTCACCACCACACTAGTGACTTGCGAGGCGCTCCCCATCCCCCTCCTCCTCCCCCTCCCCCTCCTCCTCCTCCTCCCCATCCTCCTCCGTTTGCGCTGCGGGATGTGCAGGCCTGGGGACAAGGTCACGCTGGAGGTGGCAGTTGATGGCAGTGCCAGCTGACACACTCCTCTGGTGCTGCGGACTTTATTAGCCCTCCAGGAGACGGGGGCATGGAGCGTGAAGGCACGTCTGCTGCGGAGGAGAGGAGAGGAGAGGAGAGAGGATAGAGGAGGAGAGGAGAGAGGAGGAGAGGAAACAAGAGGATGAGAGAATGATTGAAGAGGAGAGCAGAGGAGAGGAGAGAAGAGGAGAGGAAAAAAGAGGAAACAAGTGGATGAGGGAATGATTGAAGAGGCGAGGAGAGGATGATGGAAGAGGAGAGGAAGAGAGAATGAAGGGAGAGGAGAGAAGAAGAGAGAAGAGGAGGGGAGAACAGTAGGAGACAATGATGGGAGAGGGGAGGAGAGGAGGAGAGAACAGAGGAGAGGAGAGAAAATAATGGGAGAGAAGAGGAGGTTAGAGGAGAGGAGAGAAGAAGAGGGGAGGAAAGAAGGAGAGAATAGAGGAGAGGACAAGAGAATGATGGGAGAAAAGAGGAGAGGAGAAAAGGGGAAACAAGAGGATAAGAGAATGATTGAAGAGGTGAGGAGAGGAGAGGATGATGGAAGAGGAGAGGAAGAGAGAATGATGGGAGAGGAGAGAAGAAGAGAGGAGAGGAGGGCAGAAGAGTAGGAGACAATGATAAGAGAGGAGAGGATAAAAGAATGATGGGGGAGGAGAGAACAGAGGAGAGAGAATGATGGGAGAGAAGAGGAGGATAGAGGAGAGGAGAGAAGAAGAAGAAAGGAAAGAAGGAGAGAATAGAGGAGAGGACAAGAGAATGATGGGAGAGGAGGAGAGAACAGAGGAGAGAGTGATGGGAAAGAAGAGGAGGATAGAGGAGAGGAGAGAAAAAGACGAAAGGAAAGAAGTAGAGAATAGAGGAGAGGAGAGGAGAGGACAAGAGAATGATGGGAGAGGAGAGGAGAGGACAAGAGAATGATGGGAGAGGAGAGGAGAGGAGAGGATGAGAGAATGATGGATGAGGGGACTTGAGCTGTAGTGTACTGTACTGCCTGGGACTATACTGGGCTGGAGGGGGTGGGGGTGGAGTGGAGCGAAGGGGGGGCTGCTGAGGAACACACACTGGCGGATGAGGCTTATGGTCTAGTGCACACACACACACACACACACACACACACACACAGTTATTAGCCACGAGCCCCTGCATGCTAGGGTTATGTGGGTGCATGTGTGTGTTTGTGCATGTGTGTGTCTGTGTGTGTGTGCGTGCGTGTGTCTGTGTGCCTGTGTGCCTGTGTCTGTGTGTGTATTGCTGTGTGTGTGTTTGTTGTGCGAAGTATGTGCATTTGTTCTTGCATATATGTGCTTGTCTGTGTGTGTGTATGTCTACCAATGTGTCCACATATAGGCATGCGCTCGTGTGCATCTGAGTGTGTATGAGTGAGTGAGTGAGTGATGCGAGTGTTCACGCATGTGTGTGTGTCTGCGTGTAATGATGCACACAGACTCCCACCGCTGGAGCAGGCATGCCTCTGACTGCACGCTCCGATCAGGAGGAGTGGGAGCTTCCAGGAGTGGGGGTTTGCATTGTGCAGCATTCTGCTTCAAGGAGGGGATAGGATAGGATGGGAGGGGGGATGGGCCCAGTAGGTTTAGCAGAAGTAAGCCATGTGATGGCACTCCGTTGTTATGTAATATTTCTAATTGTTGGTTTTCCTTTCCTGCTGTTTTTTTTGCCTGACTTGCCTTCTCACAGTCAGGTGTTTGGAGGTCTAATGGAACGCCGTAGGATATATCTAGAGGCAAAGATGGATGCGGAAGACGTGGCTTCGTGACATGGTTGTGTCTGCTGTGAAAAGCTTTTCTGTTCAAAAGGCTGCTGTGTAAAAATATATATTAGAAAGCATTTATGGTCATGTGTGTATTTTGAATATAAATGACTGAATATTTTGACATTTTACATGTTGTCATGAAAATGTAACTTAAGATCATTTCTAGTAAGTTAATCATGAAAAAATCTGGGTGTCATGTAGTGGAACTATGGTAGACTCTTATCAAAATGCTTTCTGCATTTAAAGAAAGAGAAAGAGTAATAATTTGACATGCATTGTTATCCCCTTTTAAAAAGACGAAGAGAAAAAAAATCCCCCAAAAAATACCCAAAGCATTGCCCTATCATTCCACCAGATGGCGATCTCATGCAGCCTTTTACTGCTTGCTCTCTCGCTCGCTTGTTCACTTGCCTTGGCTGCGGCTGTGCGGTCATCAGGCTCGTTATCAAGGCACATAATGAGGCTGCACTAGCCCTGTCAAGCACACTGCAGCTGAGGTAGCCAGGGCGGGACGCTTGCGGGCCAGATGAGGGCCGAATGCACGCGATCGCTTCTGGGCACAGCTGGGCACCTCGACGGCATCCACAGGTTGGCTTTGTGCGTGTGTGTGTGTGCCATGCAGGTGTTGCTGAGGGCTGGCGTAGCCTGCTCAGGTCCTCCCTACAGTACCTGCACTCTGTCTCAGCATGCGTGCGGCCCTAACACGCTCCCCCCGAACACATTTCATTTGCATTCATGCAGCTCACACTTTGTCTCACACTAGGGGATGCAGGCACATGTTTGGAATGAGGAAATGCCCTGCACTGGTCAGCCAGTCGCCAGTGGTACACAAATAGACGTGTCACGTGACAGCTGCATTGCTGTATTAATAGAGGTTGCCTCATCATAGGTCACTCATGCAAACACATGTGATGCATCAACCAGCTCTCCTGTCCCATCATGCATCATGACTACAGCCAGAGCATCCCTGCGTCCATTCTGGCCAGTCAGCCCTGTGTCATGCGTGGCATGTGTTTTACACTGGGATCACTGGCAGCTTGCACACATGCTCAGGTTCAGTGTCTTAACTCGCACTTTTCATGGACTGATCCGCTCCTGTGGAGTCCCACCGTCCCCTGCATCTCCCTCTGTGTCAACACCCTGCTTCAAATCTCTTCGCTTGACCAGAGAGAGCTTGTTTTTATCCCTCTTGATCCCCCCCCCTCCCTCCCCCCTTTTATCCACCCCTCTCCTTGGGCCCATACAAATTAGAGTGTGGTTATGTAACATCACTTTTAATTATTTTTGTTACCTGCAGCGTGGCTGAAACAGGCGAAATTGAATTGTGTTTACACAACACGGCAAACTGGCCGCAAGCCGCAGACGCGGACGCGGTGCTGCACTAGTCTGGACGCTGCGTCCGTCGCGTGTTGGTGTCGGCGTCGGCTGGTCCGGGGCGATTAATGCGCCTAAGTTGAGGCGCGATGCGAAAGCCTTCGCCAGTAAGACTGCAGTGAAAAGGAGAGAAAGGGGGATGTTTAAGATCACCACCTCAAATATCAGCTCTGCACGCTGTTGCCAAGTCTTGTTGCTATGGAGATCGCATCCTACTGCAGGTGTGAGTAACGGCAGAGGAAGTCAACTGTTCTCTCTCTCTCTCTTTCTCTCTCTCTCTCTCTATCTCTCTCTCTCTCTATCTCTCTCTCTGTGTCTCTCGCTCTCTCTCTACCATCTTTCTTTCTCCCTCTCCTTTTCTCTCTCCCTCTCTCTTTCTCCCTCATTCTCTCTTTCTGTCTCTATTTCTCCCTCTCTCTCTCCCTCTCTCTGTGTCCCTGTGTCTCTCTGTCTATTCCTCTGCTTCTTTTTCTCCCTTTCCTTTTCTTGGCTACCCCCCCCCCCCCCCACCACCACCGCCACAAGCCCCCAACTCCCACTGTCCACACCCCTCTCAGCACAGCCCCGTCAGCAGGCCTTGAGTGAGCAGGAAAGTACACCTCTGTTGTCAGCAATTAGGAAGATGAAATTGTGTGATTTTTATCCCCTTAGTTCACTTGCAGCGCTGACACACCAAGATGGCCACCCAGAAGAAACAGAGCCTGGCCCGGCTCCAGGCCAGACGTTGGTCAGAATCATCCAAGAACAGCTACTGTTAGCAACTCTGTAGGTGTGCACATTCTTCCTCTTAAAGGGGATGGTTATTGACCTCAATTAGGTCAATACTGAGTTTTCACTTACCTGCTCGATAGTCCATTCTCCATTACATGTCCACTGCAAAAATGTTGCCTTTCCTAATTTAGAGCTTTTATGCCATATGCCATATTGCTAGCAAATACTGAAAGATTACTTAATCTGTTGTGAATTATTTCAACCAAAACCTCATATATTTAGTTATAAACTACATTATCTACTGTGTGCTTTATGGTGTGTGGTATGTGATAGAAACCTTTAAAAATGTTTTGTTTAATGTAAATGACATACGAAAGTCCTTCTATAAAGAGATCAACATGTGCACTCTAAATGTTCTGTAATGCGGGGGATAAATCTCTTTTTGTAGCTTTAAGTTAAATAAGGCACACTCCTGCACTCTCTGCTATTTATTATGAACTGCCAATATTTCAGCTCTGGGTCCGCATCAGGACAAAGGTTAACCAAAGCATCCTCCATCACTCCTTTATTCATGGGACAGAAAGAAAGAAAGAAAGAAAGAAAGAAAGAAAGAAAGAAAGGGGACAGACACAGAGCCACAGACTCAAAGACTCAGACTCACAGTGAGCCACATCTTGACCACAGACAGAGGCAGGTCTGATCTGATCCAGAGTCAGTAGCTCTTTGGGTGCGGGGAGGTCTTCTTTGGTGAGTCTGTCTTTGTCTGAGGCCTCAACGTGCCGGCTGGTTGACCTCAGGCAGCCGTCTGCAGCCATCTCCGTCTGATGGAGCCTGGCGGACAGGGAGAGGAGGAGGAGGAGGAGGAGGAAGAGGAGGAGGAGGAGGAGGAGGAGGAAGAGGATGAGGAGGAGGAAGAGGATGAGGAGGAAGAAGAGGGGGAGGAGGAGGAAGAGGAGGAGGAAGAGGGGGCTTTCTAGTGCTTCTCGTACGATGGATCTGCCCTCCGCTATGCAATTGCCCCTCAGGCAGGATGTGCAGTGCAGAGCACAGAAACTGAGATAGGAATAAATAAAGCGGAGCTTTCCCAGCGATGCCCCCTAGAAACCTCAAGTGAAGCGAAAATGGCTCAATTTGCATTTGCGGTATCTATCTCGGTTTGAGGAAATACAAGCTGAAAAGCTCCAACGTCAGAGCCTGCAGCCACAGCGGTGGTGATTTGCATGCGGCTTACGCTAACCAGACTTTGGCCCACTATACAGTGTGTCAAGGGCTTGTTGCAGCAGACTGGCTTGCGAGGGAGGCGGCAGCAGTGGCGTACATACAGTACAGTACTGTACGTTTGCACAGGGTGTCAGGAAGGAAAACGGAAAGACAGATGACCCTGCACACTCAAATACGGGGGGGGGACGCCATGGGTGGGAAAATCAATGGCTCCCTTTGTGTCGAGCCAGCGTGATCAATTGCCTCGTGCACCGCTACACGACGCAAAATGCGCCACAGAGGAATTTGGGCTGTCGCTTAATTACCAGAGATTTTTTTTTTTTCCACAAACATGAAAGGAGTCCAACAGCAGCAGCAGTGCTGTAGTGTAGTGAGTGATGCTGATTCTGACCACAATGTTACACACATGGTGTGAGGAGAAGCACAAGCACATGGATCTCGATCTCTCCCTCTCTTGTTTCTTTTTTCTCTCTCTCTCTCTCTCCTTTCTCTCCCTCCCTCTGTCCCCTGTCTCTATCCTTTCACTCTCTCTCTCTCTCTAGCACTCTGTCTCTCTCTGTGTACCCCCCTCCCTTTCTCTCTCCCCACCCCCCTCTCTCCTTTCACTCTATCTCTCTCTCTCTTCACTCTTTCTCTCTGTGTCTACCTCTCTCTTACACTCTCTCTCTCTTTTCACTCTCTCTGTCTACCTCTCTCTTGCACTCTCTCTCTCTCTCTCTCTCTTTCCCTCTCTCTCTTTTTCCCTTCTGTCTTTAAGCTGTTCTCGGAAATGGCAGAGGATCCGAAGCGACTCCGGAGGGATGGGGTGCAGTGCGGTGCGGTGCGGTGGCTGAGGCTAGCCCTAGCCCTAGCCCTAGCCGTGGCGTAGTGTAGCGTAGCGTAGCGTAGCATTGCGTGCGGGGCGCCTTGCTCTGCACTGCATGTCCGCCTGATTCTAGGCTGTCGCCAGTCACTTCCTATTAGAGCTGGTTGGCCTCAGTCGCTTGTGCCTCACACTCACACTCACACTCGCACGCCATGCAATCCTGGCTCCGGGACTCACAAACACCACACCCAGCTTTTTTACACAAATAGGATGGCAAAAATGATGTGACATTTTTTCCTTTTATTTATCTTTTTTTAAAATGTATTTATGTATATGTATTGTCTCTGTCCCTGTGCTGCATTGTCTAGGGTTTGAATGGGCAATGTCCAGGGGCCTCTCTCTTTCCAAGTGGATACAGTTGAGCAAGCCTGACATTAAACAACATCCCACAGGATTTCAAGATGGTTATCGGCATTCATACCAATATGCAAAGAGAATAATGCTTGACATAACTTCTGGATTGTGATCAGGTTGGTTTATTAGTCTGCTTTATACCCCCTTCATAAAAACACACGCACACACACACACACACACACACACACACACACACACACACACACACACACACACATACACACACACACACAATTTACAGTAACACCAACATCAAACATTTTGCCTTCCATTTCCTACTGAAATGCTGAAGTAGAGGATGCATCTAGAATAAGGACACATGCACAGACACACACACGCACGCACACACACACACACACACACACACATTGAAATGCTGAAATGGGGGATGCATCTAGGATAAAGACTTCTCCTCACAGGTACTGTGTATTTTAAAATGGAGGGGTTGCTGTCTTGATGCACTGTTTGAAAACTTTGAATTTGATGTTAAGCTCTGCTCATTATGCTCGCAGTTGGTAAGAAAAAACTCTAAAGAAAAGTCGTTTTTATAACAACATAATGGTCTGAGACTAACCCACTTTGTCTGGTCTGTGAGAGTTTTTTTTTCCTGAAGAGCAACCAATTTTCTTTTGTATTTTGGCAACAATGTCCGCTGATAAACTGAAATCTAAAGAGCATTGTTGCCATGGTTTGTTCAGGCTGACAAAATGGGATGGCCATTTGTCAAGTTGTTATGTTACAGAAAATTTTGTGTCATTGACACACACATTGCGCACACAGATGCACAAACGCACGCACACACACACACACACTAATGCATGCACGCACACAGACACACACACACACACACACAAACAGAGGCACACACCACATGGTTGCACACACACACAAACAGAGGCACACACCACATGGTCGCACACACACACACAGACAAACACACACACAAACACACAAGCACACACACGCTGTCAGTGCCTAATAATAATTATGGTTATGTAACATCATTTGGCATTTACTGTATTTAATTTGGGCATTTCCACCTCAGTCAAATTGGAATAATGACCTGCAGACGAATCACAGAAAAGTGAGGATTAAATGAAACAAAAATTCATTTTATTTATTTATTTATTTATTTATTTATTTATTTATTTAACCAGACTTGCATACTGGCGTTGAGTTGTCCATTTCTATCAGTTTTGGAGCGCATGTTCTGCACTGCGGGCGGGCTGTGTTTGGGTCTCCTGTGGGTTTGAGACTAACAGAAAGGGACTGAAAGAGGCTTATTACTCCCATCCCCTCACACACGTCCTCTCTTAAAGCCACGCCGGAGAAATGCCTTCGTATCAAGCCACAAATAGACATCCAAATGTAGATTACCCAGATGCACAGAGGCAGAAGACACAGTGACACACACACACACAGAAAGACACACACACACACACACACACACATACACACACACACACAGATGCAAACACACACACACACACACACACAGATGCAAACACACACACATACACACACAGTTGTTTTGATACTGATCAAGTTGTATGGCTCAACGATGCCGGTGGACTGTTCTCGAATACACAGGAATGGTTTTCGGGGTTGAAAGGTACTTGTGCGCCTGGCGCTTTGTCCGTCAATAGACTGAGTGCTTTAAGCGTGGACCAATGCAATCTGTCCGCGAGACCGCACTGATGACGACTGGGTCAAGGGTGCAGAGGCTTTTTCAATTAGGCGGACGCACAGGAGCGGGTCCAGATTATATGACTCATCTGTGTGTGCGGTGCTGTGAATGCCCGCAGAAGAGCGTCTCAGGTAGCCGGAGTTACGGTGTCGCGTCGAGCAGCAAAGCAAGAGGACATGAGGGGAGTAGCATCTGCCCCCCAGCCCAGCTGAATGTCACACAGAGCAGCAAAAGAGCAACCACTGGGGATGGGGGTTGGGGGCAGTTGTTATTGTTGTTGTGTGTGTGTACGTGTGTGTGTTTGCGTGTGTGTGTGTGTGTGTGTGTGTGTGTATTGGAGCCTGTGTATGTGTGTGTATTGGAGCCTGTGCATGTGTGTGTATTTAAGCATGTGAGTGTGTGTGTCTGTGTCTGTGTTTGTGCATGTATGTACTGTATATGAGAGCATGTTAGTGTGTTTGTGTGGGTGTGTAAAAGTGTGTGTCTGCAAATGCATGTGTGAACATATATGTGTACGAAAGGTTACAGTATGTGGCTGCTGATGTCCTGCATCTGATGAGATGAGATAATAACATTTTTATTGAGGGCTCTCATCAGCATCAGTGGCGTGCTAAGCCAGGGCCTGCCTGGCCGGTGACAGTGAGGCGGTGAGGTAAGTGATGGGCCTTGGCCAGCATTCGGCCATTACGGCTCATTAGTTCCCATTGATAGGCCCCCCGCACTGATAGGCACTCCGAAAACAGACGGCGATGGCGGAAAAGGTCAGCGTATGGATCTTGATTTGACCTCACTAACCTGTGCCTGATTGGCAGCATCTGTCATGCTTAGATTTAATTTAGTGGTGATAGAGTGGCGAGAGGGACAGATTGGTAATAACCAGAGCGCTTTGCCCCCCCCCCCCCCACACACACACACACTCCTCTTTCATTTGTTTCTTCCCTCTTTCCTTCTCTTTCTGCCATTCTCTCGCTTTCTTTCTTTATCTTCCTTACCCTCTACCTATTTCTCCCTCTCCCTCTCTCTTTCACTCTCCCTCTCTTTGTTGGTTTACCTTCCTTACTCTCTCCCCCTTTCTCTCTATCTCTCTCTCTCTCTTCCTCTCTCTCTCTCTCTCTCTCTCTTTACCTTCCTCACTCTCTCCCCCTTTCTCTCTCTATCTCTCTCTCTCTTTCCATCTCTCTGTTTTTTCTCTCTCTCTCTCTCTCCCTCTTTCCTCCTCCCTTTTTCTCTTTTTTACGCTCTTCTCCCATCTTGGCCTAGCTCCTCCAGTAGGAATGTTTCTCGGCCACACTAGAGGGGCTGTTGACACCCGTAGCCACTTGAGTTCTGCCATGAATGCTGCAGGCATGTTATTGACCGGGGAGTCCGTTTGTTTAGCTTGTGTCTCTTCCCCGTCCTTAGCTGTTTACAGCTAATGGTGGTGATTTGCTCTGTGTCAGAGACCAGCAATGAAACACACGAGGAATGCATTGATTAGATGCATCAGGAACGCATGGTATTCTTAGTGGAATGTGTGTGTGTCTGTGTGTGTGTGTGTGTGTGTGTGTGTGTGTGTGTATGGTGTGTGTGTGTGTGTTGTGCGTGTGTGGGAGAGACAGAGAGAGAGAGAGAGAGAGAGAGAGAGAGAGAGAGATAGAGACAGAGAAAGAAGGAGTATGGCTTAGCATTTACAGTGTGATACACTCTAGTTTGTGTGTGTGTGTGTGTGTGTATGTGTGTGTGTGTGTGTGCGTGTGTGTTGTGTTTAAGACATACATATTTACAATAAAATGGCTTTTTTTACTTACTTGAGTGGACAGCTAATAGATAAACATGGCTCATGTCTCAACATGAGAAATATGACTCAGACATAATGATGCTGTACATGTCATTATTAAAATGGTTACGTTTTAGTGGTTATTTTTGAAAAATCTGCTGAGGACGAATATATATCTGTCTATAAGTGTGTGTGTGTGTGTGTCTGTATGTGTGTATGTGCATATACTATATATATATATATATATATATATATATATATATATATATATATATATATATATATATGTGTGTGTGTGTGTGTGTGTGTGTGTGTGTGTGTGTGTGTGTGTGTGTGTATATTTAAATACATATGGCTCTATGAGTGTGTGTTTATGTGTGTGTGTGTCTGTATGTGTGTGTGTGTGCGCATATAATATATATACAGTATATAACACCACATATATCACACCCTCAGCCCAAAATGTGGAGAAAACTTTGATTCTTTAGCTGCGTGCACTTGTGCTTTGCCTCCCTCCCTGTGAGGCGCCATGCAGCACTCCTCTGCAAATAGAGGCGGCGGGCTGGAGATTGACATTTTACAAACACGCTCGGCCTGATCCTCCCCGAGGCACAGGCAAAGACTGCAAGACTCCCAAAGACGACGCGACGAGACGAGAGAGGTATTAAAATATCCAGTCAGCACACAGCGCACAGCACACAGCACTGAATGGCTTTCTGATACACACACACACGCTACACTACGTTGCCAAGGACAGTTTTGTACAAAAAAAAACCTGTTGTGCTGCAGTCACTGTTGCTGCTGGTTGTAACTGTGCTGGTGGTTTTTTTTTTGTTTTTTTTTTTACTTCATTGTGCTCGTCGATCAATAGCTCATTGAAAATGTATGAGAGAGCCTGACATTCAGTGAGAAACAGAGAGGTGGCATGCGGGCTACTATTGCTGATACACTCTCGGAGAAGAAGGTACAGAATTGTACTGTTACTTGTCATGTCGGCAGTACCCTCAAAGGCACAGATTTGTACTCCTACTGTCCCAATATTTTTTCAGAGTGTAGGGGTACAAATCGGTATCTTAAGGTACAATCACCATTTTGTACCCCCAAAGGCTAACATTTGGACCTGACATTTGGACCATAAGTACTGATGTGTACCTCTTCAGCTCTGCAGAAGGTACAAACTAGTCGTAAGACAGTGGTTAAAAAGTACAGTTATGTGCCTTTAAAGGGTACTGCCGATGTGACAAGTAAAAGTACAATTTTGTACTTTCTTTTCTGAGAGTGTACAATCTCTGTGTCCTTAAGTGCTGCGTGGCTACATGGGTCTGCACATTTCACATCTGCATCTTGTCTATCAACACTTCCCTCTGTTGTGTTTTCTCTGCAAAAAGATATAGCATGCATCAGAGATGTATTTGCATGATTGTTCCTGGTGGTTCTTTTTGTAAGTACCAGTATGCACTTTGTGCTTGAAGTTACACCTGTTCACTTACAATGGGACTGTCTGTGTTTTTGTGGAGTCATGGTTATGGAAAAGTCATTGTTGTGTTGTTAGATAAATACACCAGATATATTGTGTTTCCTGATACGGAAGAGAAGGCACTGGGTTCCTTGGAACTGGAAATCATTCACTGTTCGACAGCATTGCAGCAGGAAACGCTAAGCAAATTGTTTAATGTTTGTGTTAATGTAAATGTGTGTGTGTGTGTGTGTGTGTGTGTGTGTGTGTGCATGTGTACAGTATGTGTGTATATGTGTGTTGTTTGTTTCTTTGTGTGGGGGTTGGGGGTTGGGGGTGTCTGTGTGTACGTACACATGCACGTATCAGTTAAATCAATTAACTTTTTTTCTGAAAAGATTTTACGGAATTCATTTTTCTTTATGCTGTTGTTCATTTTAGTGTTCACCGCTGGCACAATTTAATTTGGTGCATTTACAGTGACTGCAGCTGGCCAAATTGACCCTGATCAAATCTGCGTCTGAATCATGCCATAAAGCAAACAAGATCTGACCACACCCATCCAAGATTGGATCAGGAGACCTGCAACTTTCGCTTTTCACTCCCCTAATCGTATTGTGTTTTAAAGGGGTGTGTGTGTTTACGTGTGTGTGTGTACGTGTGTGGGTGTGTGTGGGTGTACAAGAAAAAGAGAGCCAGCAAGTATGACAGAAAAAAAGAGAGAGAGATGGAGTGAGAGAGAGAAAGAGAAAGAGAGAGAGAGAGACAGAGAGAGAGAGAGTGTGTGTGTGTGTGTGTGTGTGTGTGTGTGTGTGTGTGTGTGTGGCATTTGTCCTTCCCTCTCTCCCAGCAGCCATATGGAGTCTGGATGAGGAGAGGTGAGGAGAGAAGAGAAGAGAAGAGAAGAGAAGAGAAGAGAAGAGAAGAGAAGAGAAGAGAAGAGAAGAGAAGAGAAGAGAAGAGAGGGGGACGAGGGACGAGGGACCGTCTTATGTAACTGGGGGACTTGTTTGTGAGTCCCCTCGGAGTTCACATTTGCAGTGAGTGACAGAGAGAGCTTGAAGACGCCCTGCCTTCCCTTTGCTAAGCTCTGCCATCACGCATTAGCATCTGGCTGCACACTCGCTGATAATTGGCCTACTTTGTGCATACATGTTTTTATTTATTTATTTATTTATTTTTTGTCTTTTAACACTGCATGTTATGGAACATGAAGCCCATGTAAATGGTGGCAGTATGCTACACTGCATCTGAGCTCCAGCAAAACACACAGCAGATGTTGTTACGAACGCCACACTTTTAGATCAGTGAAATCACACAATCGCTTTATTCTTTGCCACTCACATTAGCCGATGCTAGAGGCCAAATAATGCAACGCATGCGGAACACTTTGTGCTCAGTCACCGGACGGTGTGACATTAGTCCCTGATTCCATTTTTACAACAGTGCTGAGTACAATGGGAAAACACAAACGGTTAAGTCGATTACAGAGAGATTTAGGGAACAGTCCATTGATACATTTATAGCTCATTGTTCTAATGGGCTATGCTTGACCAAAATTTCAGCTGACACTTATTTTCAAATTACACATCCATAAATTACACATTAAATAGCCTCTCCCGGCAAAATTGGCTTTAAATAGCATATTTGCGAATGAATGAAAACAATGAATATTACAAACATGTACACAGAGCCTGTTTGCTGATGTCAAGTAAAAGATTAGCAATTTACAAAATTGATTATATTTCCTGTCATAATGATATAAATTGCAAATTATTTTCTTTTATTGTTATGTAACCATCCAACTGACTTAATTTAACCATATCAATTATATGTTACTGTTAAAAAAATGTATCTCATAACCTGCCCTGCTAGACAATTTTTCATTTACATAATGTTTTCTGTCATAATGTATGCCTGCATTTGTGTGGTGAAACAGTTTGGCCTTCTACCGTTTCAATCCTGCAGCATTGCCTGATCACAAGCTCCCTTCCAAACAAATGCTTTTCCGTCTGTTTCTTCTCTGCCTCATGCCAGGAGGGAGAGGGGAGAAAAAAAAACAAAAAAACAAAAAAAAAGGAAAAAAGAAAAAAAAACAAGCGGTTTGGATATTCAAACCCTGAAAATCCAAACCGCTCACACGAACTGAGACATCATCCAAAAGACACAGTGACAGTCCTTCAAGACAGCAAACACGCTCCGCGCTAGAAGCCTGCCGCACATATGTCTGGGACATCACTTTGATGGGTTCCTATCCTACTGTGTGTTGTGCCATCACAAATAATGCAGTTTTTTTTCCCTCCCTTTTTTTTGGAAGGGCTGCAACATGAAAGGGCCCAGGAAGAGGATAAATTGAAAAGCCTGTAATAGTTGTAGTAGTGCAAATGGTAAGCACTGTGTGCTTGTATGAGGCTCTGTGTTGACTACACACTGGACTGCCTTTGCATTTGTCATGACAGCAACATTTATGAAACATGAAAAGTGTGTGTTTGCAAGCTACTGTATGGTGTATGTGTGTGTCTGTGTCTGCCTGTGAGCCGTAATACATTCAAATTTGGCCTCGGGTTCGTTTTGTATAAATTTACAAACCACTTGTCATATCTTTCGCTCGATCACAGGAGGTGTGACATACTGCATATTCATTTATGTAAGCCAAAACAATGTCTGACAAATTTTTGTGTCTGGTAGAAGCACAACATCCAACATGTGTTTTCTGTAAGTTTTGTGGCCAGTATTGCTGATGTGATGTTATAAAAACACACACACACACACACACACACACACATGCAAGGTATAACTGCTACAGCGGCGAGTGAGAAATTCAATTATGAAGGCGCTACTCGAGCACTCTGAACAACACGGGCTGATTGAAAGAGGCCCTGGCCAGGTGGCAACCCTGCAGGCAGCACCCAGCACACGGCACTCAGCCCTGGGCGCCGGCCAAGAGAGATATGTTGTTTTTTTCCCCCCACTAGTCCTCCCCTCCCAGACAATGCTGCGAGCAGGACACAGTCATTACTCACTCTCCATCTCCATATAAGCCCTGTGTGCTCTTATGTTGCAACGGAATGGAAGTGAACGTCGCAAAAGAACTTTGGTCTATAATTCATACTTGCCTCCCAAAATAGAACATCCATTTTCTGACCGCACTCACTGTTCCGTGAGCATCCACTGACTAGAATAGATGCACACACAGTAGTGAGGAAGGGGGGGGGGGGGGGGCACTGAACATTGCACTGAATTTATTCTTTTTTTTTGTCATTTATTTTTGCATAATTCTTCAGTCCTCATGTAATGTCAGTGTTCTTTGTTCACTAGACTAGTTTCTTACATGCAGAGCTCAGACAACAGACAACAGACAAGACACAGAAGGCACCATTGGCACCATTTCATTTAGCAGTCATGCCCACACCGGCCTCCTGGTGGCGCTATGTTGTAACGTCCGCTCCCCTGGCCTTTCCTACAAGCACTGGTGGGTGCAGAGGTGGGTAGGGGGCCGTCTCGGCTGATGGAGGTCTTCTGGAGTGTCGTGTTCTGTAGCTGGCCAGGACTCATTCGGGCGGACACACACATTGCCCAGACTCGTGTGCAGAAGGCTGCACTTCCTGATTCGGCTCAGTTTCAGCCCTAACAGTTCTTACTGCTCCCCATTAACACAACTGCAGATCATACACACACACACACACACATACACATGCACAAAGAGGCCAAAAATTTGGTATCACCTCATGTTTTATACCCAGAGCTCATGATAAAGTGTCTTTGTGAAATCGTAATCTTCTGTTTCCTTCCTGACTCAGTTCAGTTTCAGCCCTAACAGTTCTTACTGCTCCCTATTTACACAATAGCAGATCATACAGCATGTCACAAAAGTGAGTACACCCCTCACATTTTTGTACATTTTTAATTATATCTTTCCATGTGAGAAGTCTGAAGATATAACACTTTGATACAATGCAAAGTAGGTGTAAGCTGTACACTGCCTACTTTACATTGTAAAAGTGTTATATCTTTAGACTTCTCCCATGGTAAGATCTAATAAAAAAAAGTACAAAAATGTTAGGGGTGTACTCACTTTTGTGACATACTGTAAGTGTGGGAAGCACAAAGAGGCTAAAAATCTGGTATCACCTCAGGTTTTATACTCAGAGCTCATGATAGTGTCTTTGTAAAATGGTAATTTTCTGTTTCCTTACAAAAACTGGCTCCAAAGAGCACTCTCAAAATGTGAAGAATGCTTTGCTGATATGTGCTTCTCCCTCTCTACATCAAATAATGTTATCTTTTCAATCATTTCTATTATTTACTTTAAAAAGACGGCTTGGTTATTATTCAGTTTTATTTAATTATTTACCAACAATGGTTTGCACACACATCACAAAATTTTCCTCAAATGCTTCTAGCCAACATTTGTCTGTTGAATAATCATTATCATCTAAAAACCTATGAATTTAGTCAGCATTAAACTACTCTTAAGTCATAACCCTTGTTCCTAATGTTGCTGACAGCGCACAAATTAGGAAGCCTTGCTCAGTGACAACAAGCAAATGTAAAAGTCACCATCAGCGCAGCGCTCAGTGAGTCTGTACGCAACTTCCCCACTAGCCTGGCGTGACTGGCAGGCCAGTTAATGGTACCTGACTGAGGAGAATGGGGATCTGTGGAAACGCAGTTGCTGTTCCTGCCACAGGCCACGAGACAGACACACCAACCAAAGAGATGCGAGTCCAACACCCTCCTCCTCCTCTGATCACCACCAGCCCTTTACCCACTCTACCTCTAACAGTGGTGGGGGTTTCCTATGTTTGTAAGGCATGTGAACTGATGTGCAACTGATTTGGGCTACATTTAAGAAATCTCCTTCTTTGGAAAGACAATGCTTCCAATTTCTTCCTGAATGGTCACTCATTAACTATCCCCAAAAAAAATGCCACTGCGATTGGCTACAAAAATGATCCATGCAACAGTCTTTAAATACTTTTAAAGGATTTTAATGATGTTTATACACTGTTCCCCTCAGTGTTTAATTCCCACTTGCAATGAATTTGTAGTTCTTTATAAAATCCAAGTCATTCATATGCAGCAGAAAGCAAAGGTTCAAGCATGCCTGGTAAACACTGCCATTACTGTGTATACCTAGTAAACTCTGTAAAAAATTCCAAAGAGCATAAAGTTATACATTTCACATTTTGAGCATAAATACTTTTTGTTTTCGATATTTTAGAGTTTCAAACTAAAATGGTCTTGATGTCTATTGTAAGGTCAATGAATCTATTTGATTTGTTTTTCTGGCAAACCATATGAGCAGAATGCTTTATGGTCTTCCACACATCAACTTACATCCACTTTTCCTTTTAATTGTCATCTCTTCATTACAGACAGAGGAAACAGCTATCTGAAAATGCTTTGCTATCTTCTTATAGCCTTGTGGTGCTTTGTGGGTATCAATTATTTTAATTTTCAAAGTGCTAGGTGGCTGCATTGTGGAGCAGTCTCTGTCTGCTGATTGTTGAAAAAAGTTGAAAGAGTCACAAAGCTTTGGAATTTGTATCGAATTTGTAAAAACTGTGAACAAGCCATTGCCTGAACAAGCTAACCAAGGCTTGCATTTATCTGAGAGCTCCTGTCTTTTTGAATGTCCACATTTATGCATGTGGTTCCTTCCTTTTTCCCTTTTAAACTGTACAAAATTAAGGTAATACACTAATGCTTGCAGAGTTTTAAAATGTTTTATCCTGAGCTGATAACCAAAAAGGACATTAAATTAATTTTCTATGCACTTACCATTTTACAGAATAAAATTGTTTAGAGTTGTGTAAACATTACATATCACTGTCCTTTTTATCGATGTGATTGTTTTTCGACTTGTCCTGGTCTTTTCTAAAATCGTTTTTTAACAACAGATTGCGTACGATTTCCTGTCTTGTTAGACAGTAAAATAGTTCAGAAATACTATCAAATAAAGCATTCAAATCCATGCTATGTACAATGTATTTGGGTGCTTGTGAATGTACACATCTTATCCAGTCTGGCATTGCTGATGATAATACATTTCGGCATATTATATTTCGGTCACATTATATTATCATATTATTTTACTGTGAGTTTGCATACAGCCAATGTTTTAGAATACGCCCTTGACAATGAAACCACCATATGAAGGGAGTTTCCTATGCAAATAATGAATTGAATGGGGTAAATCACAATAACAATTTGTTTCTTGTAAACAACAAAAACTAAAACAAAATAATATTTGCTATGGACACAGAGACATTTGTACCACCACAGCTCCAACAGAAGGGTAACTTGCTTTTTGTGACGTCTTTTAATGGTAAGCCATCCTATTAAGCCTGACTTTGTCAGACCAAATGCAACGTTGCCAATTAAGATGGATTTTGTCAGACCTAATGCAATGTTGCCTACTCCCTTCTCCTCATAATCCCCCAAAATATATAAACCCTTTCAAAATCCAGTCTTTGTACACATTTGTTTCCATAAAAAAAACAGCATTCCATATCCCCAATGTTGTTGCTTAATACCAACATGTTGTGCAATATGGCAGCCTCTCTGGCTCTCCCGCCTCCCAGGCAAGGCAAGGCAAGGCAAGGCAGGGCTGTGTATGCATTTTTCCATGCCTCTGTGGCAGGGTCCATGGCAGCATGGTCAGGCTCTCGGAGCACGCATACATGAGGCAGACAATGAGGACGAGAGGACGAGAGGACGAGGGACGAGGGAGGACCAGATGAAAGCGAGGGAGCTGCTGCTAAAAAAAGGAGGGAGCAATTAGTAAATGTGGTCTGAGCAGGCAGGGCACGCCGAATGAGAGGCCTAGTGGATCATGTAATTAGGGGTAGACCAATCTCACACACTCCAAGGTTTGCAGGGGGGACACTGAGGAATCATGGGAGAAGTAAGGGGGGATGGGGGTGGGGGTGGGGGCATGGTCCAGGTTTGGTGTAATGAGAAGAAAAGACAGATAGAGATAGTTTATGCATTAAGGAGATGCATAAGGTACAGGGTGACTTACAAAACATTACATAAAAACAGGAGAAATCACAATAAAGTATGTGATTCAAAGTGAATAATGATCATATGGCCATGAACACTTGAATCAACATGAAAGATGTTTAAATCCACTGCTTTAAAGAGAAAAGGGGAAATCTAATTTAGAAAATCAAGCGATCACTTAAAAACCCAGCCATGTCTATGACTTTATCTCACCTGTCCTGGGCAAAACATAATTCATTGCTGTTTTTTTTTAGAGGAAGTGGACAAGGACACTGCTACCAATAAACAAAGAGGAGGAGGGGGAGGAGGAAGAGGAGGAGAAGGAAGAGGAGGAGAAAATCTAATGTAAAGAGCAAAAAGCCAAGATGGCTGAGTTTGAAGGCTGGGCTTTTGTTGAGACGCACACGTGTCCTCTGGTGCACATAGGAAGTACGCTGTGGGGGCAGAGCATGAAGGGGGGGGGAAGGGGAGGCAGCAGGGGGAGGGGGGAGGAGGTTTGGGGTGCTGGTGGTGGGTGGGTGTCGTTGGTTGTCGTTGGGGGGGGGGGTCTCCTGCAGAGTTGCCAAGCCATTCTTCTGCCTGTGTGCAGCAGCACTGTCAGCCCAATTGGAACTCTGGCAGCAGTTGCCGTAGCTACCGGAGGAATGCTGATTCAGATTGCCTCAAACAAACACTTGCCTTTATTTCCTGCCCAAATCTGCCCGGGGAGGAGTGAGGAACGCCGATGGCCGTCCGTGTGGCATGTTAGGGGTGTTGTACTCAAAATCTACACACCCCAAAACCCTTAGACATGTTATGTACATGTCTTCATGTATGTCTACGTGCTCGCAAGCAAACACACACACACACACACACACACACATACACACGTACACACACACACACACACACACACATACACACACACACACACATACACACATACACAAACACATGCATGCACACAAACATTCACATATACACATACACACACATCTTACACCACAGACATAAGCAGTATTCCTCAAACATTGCACATTAAGTACAGATTTCTAAGCTCCTTTCTAAACATGGTTTAGCATTAATATACCCATTGAGCACGCGCACACACACACACACACACACACAGAGGCACGGTTACCGTTGCTGAGCAGGTTTCACCTGGGTCTGAGGCTGGCACTGCCAAAGCCGATCAACAATACAGCCAGTGTTATCTCGCCTCTCGCATGTGCATCTATGCAAATGCAGTCAAACCAGGGCATGAACAGCAGCTTGGGATGGAGAGCCATCCTCACCAAATTGGATCAATTTTTTTTTCACATAGCAACAGGAGATATATTGCTGGGATTTCTGGACTCGGCCCCAAAACATTTCAATTCTCGCAGGAGTTTATGTAACCAGTAAATTAGCATGGGCTGTGGGCTCTGTTAACCCCTAAAATTAGCCAGCTGAAATAGAAATAGAAAAGCTTGTGTGTATTTAAATAGCCTTTTTAAAGAGAGATAGACAGAGACAGACAGAGAGACAGAGAGAGAGAGAGAGAGAGAGACAGAGAGAGGTGGTTGTTGCGGGATTTACGATAGAATGGATCTCAGAGAGCAGATAACAAACAAGGATAAAGTAATAAATAAATCTGCTCAGAGAAGTAGCCAGCCGACTGACAGCAGCAGATTAAAGGCTGTGCCTTTTAAACAAATTGGGCGCTCAGAGAGGCATATTGCCTGTGTGCTAGGGCATGTTTTATTGCTAAGCTATAATCACTGAGACAAAGACGGGTGGAGCTCGCCACACGGAGTAACGTCACAGGCCGAAACGAGCACAGATAATTGGTTCCTCAATTGATTATGATGAAAATGATGAGCCATGAAATATGGGCAAGACACCGCAGAGCACAAAAGGGATGTATAAAGGATCCCTTGGACCAAAGCCTATCTTCAGCGTCTGTGAGCAGGCCAGGCTGTGTCTTTTTATGGCGCAATGAAATGAGGTTGAATTGGATCCAATGTCTAGTGACCTTTACATTTCCAATCCGACATTGGGGCCAGGTCCTCGACAATAAAACAATGCAGAGGGTAGGCTGAGAGTGGCTCAGGATAGACTTGATAGGGGTTAGCTGTGAGCGTGCTCTCCGTAAAAGATGCATACTTTCAGCCACTAAAAGCTAAAATTCATAGCAAGAATCGTTTTAATGGATCATCTTTCAACATTTAAGATTTTTCTTTGTTCTTTTTCTCAAGTATACTACTAAATCCTATACCAAACTGTTAAAATTGCAATACATTCCTACTCTATACATTTAAGTATGAAATATTGCACACACTATGGGTTACTGTTACTGTTATAAATCATGTTTCCTTTGGCACAATGCCTTTTAATTGTACACCGAGGTGGAAAATCCATCAACCTATGTAGTTCAAACAGAAAAATTAACTAATTAGCTCATTTGTTTTAATTAGAGTCAGCTGGGTAAAATGGCTGACAAAAAAACATTGTTGGACTAGTAGGAATAGCAGGACTGGTTTTGCCACCTCTGTTTATGTAGTTATATTATTTATTCTGTATGTGATGGCCATACCTGCTATGCTTGATTCATTCATTTATCACAACAAAATTCTCATGTGGATAAATCTTTAACTGGAAAGATCAACGCAAGGAATTAAGGCTCCATCGGGACAAAACTAATTGATCCACAGAGACCATATGCACAGGAAACTGGGTAGGATTTAGCACATGACTTTATCCATGGCAATAGAGCCTTACAGCGCTTTGGGAATCACTGGGAGCCTGATGGGCCATCCGTGTTTTACAGTAAACAGTGGTGCTTCTGTTGCTCCAGCAGACCCCTAAAGCAGTGTTCATCAAAGTTTTTCACACCAAGCATCACTTCCTCCCTGCATGAATTGGTGCAACGTCACAGCCCTAACTAGGGAATGGCATGACGATGATATACATGTTGTTTATGCACACTGTGCAGGGCATAGGTAGCTCAAGAAACATAACAAAATAATATTTTAACACATCTGCTCGTGGACCACTTGTGGACCACCAGTGGTAAAGACACCACCCTGGACCACCATGTCCACATCTCTTTACAGTTCCCCTCTGGTCACACACCTTGATAAGAATCAACAAAGTGGAGGAAATTACAAAAATCAACACCTGTATTCAGCTTCCCCCAGTAGTTCATAAGCACAGTGAGTGAGGGGACCAAATAAACCAGTGATGACCTACGTAATATATATACGTATATATAAGTTCAAAAGATAACTGTGTAGTGTTTTTGTAGTTGGTATTGTATAGCTGTTTATACCAATACAGTATAATTTTAGCTGTCAGGAGGTCTTTACACAGGACCAGTCATGGTCATTCATTGACCTCAGGCGTTTTATTGAGACTCCCATATAACAGACAGGAAATACACACTGATACAACACAGACAGTGATGGCACACAAATATCACATAGGTTAATACACCCGTTACCACATCACACATGGACAATAATTTAAAAACAAAAAGTCAGTTATGTGACTGGCCCCCAGCAGTGTGTGGCTATGGAGTTGGGGCATGAAGGCCAACCTCTGCGAAACTTTTGCCTGGATGAACCACAGGCCGCTTGAAAGCAAGCTGGTTAAGCTGACACCCCTTGACAATGTGTTCTTTGTACTGCACTGTGGTGACACGAGGCTTCCAGAACTGCTACTAAGTTTGTTACTACCTTATGCATATAAGGTACACTGACTGTTTTAAATACATCTGGTTTAAGTACCACATGTTTCCAGAGAAGGACTTTTTTTATTAACTGTGATTAACAACCATGAATGTACCAATCAGTTAATGCAAAGGCATGCAGCGAGGGGGCAGAAAGTAAGGAATATGTTCTGTCACAAGGTAGCATGCGTGTGTATGTGTGTGTGCACTCGATTGTATTGCAAAGGGGAACTGAGGTCTGAGCCAAAGAGGCAGGAGGGTGAAAAAAGAGAATGGCCCCCGTACATAAAACTCAGCAGAGAGGAAGAGGGCAACCAAAGCATCCTGAGTAGATTAAGTCATCCATACTTGCTCTGATATATACATATAAACATAGCTTCACTTGTGTGGGGAAATGGCCAAGGAGTTCATGTGCATATGCTAAGGCTGCATCTTAGGGACAGTGGGATTTCCAGCAGAGGCCTGCAGCTCAGCGCATGCTTGGCATTTGAAGTGGAGAGAATGGATTTTCTTTTCACTTGGTCAGAATGGGTACTTTGATCTACAGAAAAGGGAGTGCCACCGTCTTTGCCTTCCTCTCTAATCTGTGGAAGTATCCCTCCTCACAGTAAATCTTACCCGATTATTACCCTAAAGTCAATGTTAAATGAGTGGTCACTTTTTCTGTTTTGTCAAACATGCACTATGTGTAGCCTACTCTTTATGCTTGTTGCTGTGAACAAAAAAGTGATTTAACTTCCAGTAGCCTAACTTTTCCCTAACTTGATTACATTATACACCTAAGTTACTTATAGGTACAGACTCAGTTGTTATTTGGAGAACCAAAGAAAGAAAGAAAGAAAGAAAGAAAGAAAGAAAGAAAGAAGGAAAGAAAGAAAGAAAGAAATCTGTTACATACTACTGGGAAAAGAGTAGCCTTAACAGTTAGCCTATGGGTGTCCTGTAGTTTTGTGGTTTGACAAGGAGTGGGGAAAAATCCGCCACTTTCTTAGAGTGGCGATTCGGTAAAGATCCTTGACGTCCCTGAGGACATTCTTCAGACAGCACTGCATTTCTAGCCATCTGTTTTCTGTCAATGAAGCCTGATTTACAGCAGTAAAATCTTCCTTAGGTGGGCTGAGAAAGTCACCACACTGACAGAGACGAAACAGAATTCTTTATTATGCACGGACTGAAGAAAAGCAACCTCTGATTGCACATGTTCAATACTATTGGTAATCGGATCAGAGGTCGTGCGCTTCAAAAATTACTCGTAATTGACATAATAATTGACGCAATCAATTAGGTGAAAATTTATGAAGCAGCCAAGACCACGGATACGGAAGCTAATCAGTCATTCGCGGATAAAGAATTTTGTAGGCCTACTGGTATTTAAGTATTTAGACATGACAGACATTCTCTGCACTCTAACACTTTCTGAATTCGAAATGAAGAAACCAACTGTTAACGTTGCATTTATAACGAACACTATCTCTAATTTAATTGGGTGCAAAAGTTTACAATGTCGATCATGATGTTATGTAGACTACATTGTCCGCATGTATTCATAAACAACCGAACCAATCATTAGATTTTATAATGAACTGAAACAAACAGGCTATCCTGAATTTCGCCGCACCACTGCGCATAATGTTTGCGCATCAGCAGTGACTTGTCTTGCAAACCAAAGCACTCACTGAAACATCTTTCGCACTTAGTTCTGCTGAGAACGTTACTTGTGTTTCTTGTCGTTACCCTGCTTTTCGTTGTATCTCTGTCCAAGGTTCTGAAATACACCCGTTAAGGAAAGGCTCACGTGACCCTGCAGCCTTCTCCGCACCGCGCGCACCGCTTGCTGGAGGATTTCACGTGAGAACACGAACGACAGTCATTCGCATGCTGTTATTCTCTCTGCCCTCCTGGTATGTCTCAAATTTTTACAGATACTGCCTGGATATCAGAACGTGCGATTTTAGACTTAACAACGCAGTCGTTACATTTAGGATGAAAGACTTTAACATTCTTGGTTTTCTGCCTCTTTCTTCACTCCATGTCAGCACGGTGATTGCAGCGAATGGGCAGAACGTGCTTTAGTTTGGTACTAATCAGGAAAGTGTACGCCTGTGTGGAGATCTCCTTATAAGAAGATGTAAGGATCAACAAGCTTTCTCCCCTAACAAGCATCTTGCAAACAAAAATGCAGAAGGGAATACGACTTAATGATGGCCATGTCACCTACCTGGGTCTCTTGGCAAAGAAAGATGGTACGCGACGGGGTTGTTTGAGCAAAAAGAGCTCAGATAACACAAAATGGCATACCAAGTGGTTCGCTTTACTGCAGAATATGCTATTTTATTTCGAGAGCGAGTCCAGCTCTCGACCTTCGGGATTATACCTGTTGGAGGGTTGCGTCTGTGACAGGTCGCCTTCGCCAAAACCTTCTCTGTCAGCGAAGGAGTGTTTAGAAAAACAGGTAAGAGACGTACAGAACGATAAGTTTGTACATATGTGCATGTTGTCACCCCAGTGAAAAAGACACGACCGAAATCGTGAGCTTTTCGGAGGGAAAGTCACGAAATACTATTGACAAATGTCCAACCAGGCTTTTGCCTAATATGGGTTGCTTGTATGTAAGAATCTCATGCAGTTCAGACAGAGATCAAGCCAACAGTTTCGTCAGTGCCCACCGTTGAAGATTTTGGGGAGGGGGTGGGTTCAACAGTGTCTTAAGTCTTTCCCAATCAGTTACCAGTTTTAAAACAATAACGACAGCGTTTTTGGTATGAGTGTTATACAATGTAACGTTTATGTTATAGACCACTTTACTCACTGTATCATGTTATGTAATGGGGACAACGGATTGATTGAATTCATCACCCACACTAATTGAATTATTTACTCACTTAAATTATCCTGTAGCTAAATAAAATGGAATGCCTTTAATGGCGTTATTGATATTTAATGAGTGGGACACTGTGCTGTGTTCTTAAAATGAGTTTCTGTTTTAACAGTATTTTTTAAATCATTTTTATTGAAGAAACCTGGAAGTTTGCAGATTGATTACATGTAGATTATTATTATTTTGATTTTAGTGTTCTTTTAATGAATCTTTAAGTTTCTTGTTTCAGGTTGTTTTCACCTTCATTTTGGTTGAGGGAAAATTACGCTAGAGAAAGCACTTTCTCAATCTCAGGGTCGCCCCCATGTGGGAAAATGCCGAAAAATCACGTCTGTTTGACGTATTGATTTCATTCCCGCGCTGATATTAATAGCATCCTACCTTGGCAACTGCGTCTGCTAGCAGTGTTTAATAACTCGTTGGTATTTAACCCATAATGTTGTCGTAGCAACCGTTAAAACAGTCCTTCAAAAATAACCATTATATTTACTTTTATGTTTAATATAAAAGACTTTAGTCGTGTGTTCCTTATTAGATTCTCTGTTGTCTCGTGTTGGCTCTTGAGCCAAAGGGGAATGGCAGTTGGTAGCGTACACAAGATGTAGGCTATAGATGGGTTTTTTTTTACCTGTAGGCTAGAAATGGAGTTAGGATTGGTTGGCAGAAAAGGTTAAATCGCAATTTTAAAGCAGCAGAAAATTGCAAGAGTAGCAAAAAAGAGAAAACTTACCACAAATAAACAAGTTTGTAAACAAGTTGAGTGATTGTTGCCTTGTTTGGGAGGATGGAATGATCAGTTAACAGATATCTCATCATTATATGTTTGCATCACATAATTTACATCATTTTCATCGACTTTAAAAACAGGATTATGATGCCAAGGTTTGACTTCATGTCCAGATATGTTCACACTCAGATGCAAAATTGTTTTCTTTGATCTCACTTAAACTGTATGCAAAGATTTCAAACCATACCTTATGTAACACAATGGAAAAAGAAAACAGTACCTTGCAATTTAAAGCGAATTTAAATTTTAAACTTGTCATGTTTGTTTAACGCATCACCATCTTGGATTTGATTATTACTGAGGGCCATTCTCCCTCGATACCATTTGTCATATTTTCCAAGTGACTGGGTCTAGCCAACAATGTTCAGGTCTTATTTGCCTATCCTTGGGCTGCGATCTCTGTGTTTAGCAAAGCCTAAGGCTGGGATCCAGCACAAGCCCAGGCCGTCCCTGTGAACAGCTGCCCCTATGCTGACAAAGCAATATGCTCCACAGTGTCCTGGACTGGGTATTTCTGTCCCTCTTAAAAATGCAGTCCATATTTTGGTGATAATGCTGCGGAGGTTTCCAATGCTTTGGTTTTGTTTACACCTCAGGTACAGTTTGTTAAAAAATATAATGTCAAAGTTGTTTAATTTTGCAGTTAATACACAACACTATTTTTTCACACGGGTAAAACTAGATATGACTACTCTTATTGTAGTCACTGTATCCCATTTAAAGATGCACATTCTTAACAGTCTTGTCCCCTTTAAGTTGATGACAATCTGCCTTCTGTCAGAAAGAATTGGTTGTCAGGACTTTCCTCGTTATAGAAGCAAGTCCTTGGATGAAGTTTCATTATCAGGGACATTACATAAATATACATCCATGTATGATTATCATTGATCATTGATTATGATTATTAACTAGTATTGATAATTGTTTGTGTATTTTGGATGAGTAAAATTAGCAGCATCATTCAAGCAAATGAGCAAAGGTACATTTTGTTACTACTTTTGTATACATTTTTCACACTTTGTCACTTTCAAATTGATGTTAGAATAGAACCAGACTACTCTAATGCATCATGTTGCTAAAACACTATTGTTCGGAGAAAACTGAAACATACTAAAATATTGTGTAATACTTAAAAATGTGTGATGTTTAAAAAAGCAAGCCACCATGTTGTTGTAAGTATTTTACTTTTTCCCTTATGTACATGGAAATCTAAAAAAGGTGGATTTTTGGATGTAGTTTTTCCAACATCATTCCCAATGTTTGTCCACTATTATCAATGACCAGTTGCAAGGAGCCATGTTATTCACTTATTCATCAGATGTACAATAAACAAAAAACCTAATGTTTACAATTGTTAGGATTATTTTAAATCTGCAACAAACTGCTTTTCCTGATTGGGAAACTATCCATGTAAAATGTAACTCCTGCAACTAACTGATGTTTATATCTTTGTAGATGTATAAATAACCAGTCTGGTGATGAAATCCTTTAAAATATTTTGTGGATGATATTTAGATGTTGAGTACTCAGCAGTTTAAGCATCAGCACACCTTGTCTGCATACTGAGCATTTGGTGAATGTCAAGGATTTTATTTATTTTGGGAGGAGAGAGAGACAGAGAGAGAGAGAAAGGGAGCGAGAGAGACAGACAGACAGAGAGGGAGTGTGTGTGTGTGTGTGTGTGTGTGTGTGCGTGCATGTGTGTGTATGTATGCTTGATCATGCACATTTCTGTCCGCGTTGTCCCTGCCTGGTGTGGTGTGGTAGAGGGGAGAATCGGTAATCAGGTAGTGGATGTGTAGACAGAGCTGCCTAGTCTACCCAGCCACAAGGTGTGAGGCCCAGCCACTGTGCGCACAGCTTGCCCACAGCTACTGAGAGGGCCTGGGCTCAGGGCTTGCCAATGTACTGGCCTCTGCACGTCCTACAAACAGATAAGTGGATGAGTTTTCACGTTAGTGGTCTTTGTTCTGTTCTGTCAGTCCAGTACAAATACCTGTTTGTGCTACGTTTTTTAGTCATTACCACTGCTGAAGACTTTGACTTTTAGTTCAGCCAGATTTTCAACCTCACAAGAAAGTTTGGCTCTTCAGCGATTCCCCTTAAAGGATTTACCTACTAGACACATGATGAAAGCAAGCCCCCTAAAAAGACCAACAAATTCAGTTTTAGAATGTGTTTTCCACACAGGCAAGGCTGTGTTGTCTGTTTTTGGCTTGGACACTTCCCCTGGGCTAGCTCATTGACAAAGCAGCCTTGGGATTTAGAATCTAGCACAACACGAACACAAATGCAGCATCCAGCTTCATAACAACCCCACCAGCCATGCTGTATAATGGCTGTATGTGCCACATTAATAACAGTTCGGAAACATGGGCAAAACCTGTCCAGTGTTTGAACAAATGCTGTTTATTTCTGTGTTCTCCTACACTTAAACAAGTTCACTTGAGCACCTACAGTGATACCCACCCACGCAGTTATGTGTTGGCCTTGTTCAGACCACATTTGAATTCACCACACTCTGGAGAGAGGGCTTTTTTGTGTTGGGCACATTCACTGTTATCTGTGTTTCTTTCAGATGAGAAACAGTTTGATCGTCGCTGATTAACAGTGCCATTTGAATGACCTTTTATATGGCTCGGTTAGCAAATGATTTGTGAATTATCAGATAATGTTTAAGTATTGCTCTTCTGAGTTCACCAAAACTTGTTGGTCCATCAGTAATGACAAAAATGGCCGGTCGCAGTTCTGCAGAGTTACCAGATTTAGAATATCTGGAAAAACAGTCAGAGCTTTTGGAAGGAACTACTTGTTCTGTGTGTGTGCCTGTGTCGACTTCTGTGCTATTTTTTCCCAGATAAACCCTTTTATCACCAGAATATTCCTGCAGAAAGCGTTCCATGTACCATTTATGTATTCCTTTTTTAATATAACTGCATTTGAGCCCACAGTTCCTATGGCAACCCTTATTTGCATGTGAAAAACCGCGCTGTGCAAGGGGGCGCGCGTATGGCAGGAGTGTAGTGGTGCGTCGCGTCGCGCCTCTCTCATTACATCTGATCACTATTTTGGGCTAAATTTGTTTCCTTTGCTCAGTACCTCCGAGGGGTCAGGGTCCAATTATAGCGAGACAGTCGCCGCTCTGCTGGGAAATGGTGTGTTTTTTTGGATGGGGAGGGGAGGGGAGGGGGGAGGTGGGAGGAGGAGTGAGAGAAGTTTGTGCCTTGATGCATTTTGGCGTTGTTATTTTTATCTTTCTCTGAGACCCCATGTAGTGAGCCAACAGCACTAAGACAGGTACAACGAATGGTCAGCAGTTTTTATATTCCGGCTATTAATAAGTCTCGAAAAACAACAGGAACAAATTTTTAAAAATAAAATGCAATGCCCAAGATTGTAAGTTTCATCAGCTATCTTTTTTATTATGTTATTAGCTAAATTGTTAATAACATGACAGGAGTAATTGGGCAGCATTTGGAGCAAGTCTGGGTTTAGGTTTGTTCCAGGGTCAGTGGCTCTGCGTGGTGATGCACAGATGTGGAGTGCATCGCTGATGGACCGTGTCCAGGTGGTCATGGGAACGAGACGTCCGCCGCTGTTCCTCGGGAGAACGCCTTCTCTCAGGAAACACCAGAGTGCACTTTAAAGGTGCTTCATGTCTGAGAGGAAATGCTCAGTAGGAACACCACTGAACCGGTGCGCAGTTTTTTTTCCCTCAAATAACCAACAGTTCACCTGTATGGGTTTATATAATTTGCCACAGTTTAAATCGCCATTAATTTCCTCTTACACGCTTAAGTGGTTGGAGCTGTTTTCTAATATGGTCTTAAAGGAGGCGTCAGCGGTACCGTGTCAGCTACCGTGTTCCTACTTTTTATTTTCTTCGACGTGTGGAGGTGTGCCTGCCCATCATGTAATTGGGATATTTGTCTATGTTTGAGTAATGGCACTAGAGTAATGACTAGCCGGCGAGAGTAATGAGGGGTGATTTTAAATCAACCGGATTAACAGCTCAGCATCAAAGGCAGAGTCTGTGTCTCTGCCACTGGGCAGCGTGGGCCCTGCGGCCTTTCATTTGGTGTCCATGAAGAAATAAATGAATCAATAGAAAAGTGTTTGAGGCATGACTCAGCAGCACACATACATAGAGACCACAAGGTAGCCTTACGTCCTTACCTCCAACTCCTCCCTGTCCACTCTGCATGTGTTAGGCAGGCCCTCTTAAATGAGCCATTTTGCTGCCTCTTAAAGGAGGACAAAAACAAGGAAGGGTACCACACACACATGCACACATGCACACATGCACACACGCACACGCACACACACACACACAAACACACACACACACACATACATACATACATTCCAGCCCGCATGAAAAGATTTTCACCCTAAGAGTGAGGGGATAGGTGTGCGTGTGTGTGTGTGTGTGTGTGTGTGTGTGTGTGTGTGTGTTTGTGTGTGTGCGGTGGGGGGTGGGGTTGGGTCAGTGGTTGAGCTGGGTGGATGGATATCCACCCCCCCCCCCCCCCCCCCCCATGAGATGTGAGCAGTGCCAAGATGTATGTTGAGGGACAGACCACTGCACCATTAAGATTAGACCTCCGTGTTTCACTTGCTGATGCAAACATCGTAGACATGTGTTTATTCATTTATTTATTTATTTGTTTGTTTGTTTATTTATTTGCTCCTTAAAGTTCTCTACTTGTGGGCATGATTTATGTGAGAAGGGAGGGAGACACAAGCCTCTGCGGCCCAGCGTAATCTTGGTAACAGTGTCAGTCAGCGGACAGATTGTCTGACCTTTTCTCTGTGGTCCTGCCGCTGAATGCAGAGCAGGTTTTGTGTCGGGGAGGGGAGGGAACGGGAGGAAGAAGAGGGGTGGGGGGCTGGTCTGTCTTCACAGTGCAGGGCTGTGGTGGTGGAGGGTAAACGTGAGTACACTGAGTATCTCTTTTAAATTGCAGAAATAGAATTTATCCACCTCTCACCAGAGTTTATCCACCTATCAATAGAGTTTATTTGTCTCATAATGGAGTTTATGCACTAAATGCAACTTCTAAAATTCCAAAAATCACAGTACATCGTCTATATATACACCATGTGCACTAGGGACCATTTAATATCACTGGTATTGTTCAAACATGTTTTGAAAGTGTTCTAAAAATATCTGATGCCGCACAGCTTGTGCACCTCACCGTGATCACCAAATTCCTAGTTCATCCACGTCTTACCCACGTCTTGTTTTACCACCACACACCCCTGCCATTGTGCCTCCACTACAGTGCTGCCCCACTCTTATGAAGACATACTGGAGAGCCATTCTGAGACAGCCATGCCCTAAAGGGACGACCATGTTGAGAGTGCTGTTGTTTGCATAAATGTGCGGCGTGTTTTCGGTTGAGCTCAGCAGTTTGTCTGTCGACAAGACACGGATACATTTTACAAATGAATATGGAAGAAAAAAACAGTGTTTACTTTGTCTACCAGATTTTATTTGTTAGATGAAATGATAGGAGTGTTGTCTATTCATTTGCACTGTCATAACACCACACATGATATCTGGGGTAGGTGTGTTGCAAACAACAATATAACCCTAAAGTCCAGGTGATAACTTTGCTGAGAACTTTCTGACCCTGAATATTTACAGACATCTATGCTCACCTTCTGGATTTGGTCTAGTGAATAAAAAGAAGTATGACCTCAGGAAGTGCATCATTATCCGCACACTGCTGGGGTACATTTGCAAAATATCTTGGAACAGCGCTGAGGCGACCAGCTAAATATGGGATTGTTACAGAGATTGTCAACATATCAGATCAGCAAAAGCAACAGAAGTGTTGTCCTGGCCAATTAAACAGTATTTATTGACAGTTAGTGACTAGTTGTGAAGGGCCTGACAGTTATGCCACTATGTGATATGACAGTTATGTAATAGTTCTGTGACTGTTTCATTCATGCCCCTGACGTAGTACTTCCTGCTTTTTATGCTCTGACCTTCACCGAGGTTTTAAAGCGTGTTTGCTCTGCCTACAAAGCCAAGGTTTGCCTTGCTGCCATTATTGACCATGCCAATACAGTAGATGTTTTTCTGAGAAGGCCATTCAACCTGTGAGAGCAGCCACTCTAGCTAGCATTCCGTAGCCTTTCAGCTCCTGTATCAATGGGAATATTAACTAGGCAGCACTTCTGGTAGAATCGATTTATTAAACATAAAAAATAGCGGGCATGTTTTTTTTTGTATCACATCCAGTGTGTCTCCAACCCAAGCTATTAAACAAACCTGTTCGCATTCAACCCACCCCATCAAAGGGAATGCACCCTCCATACACAACCAGTCAAGCGTTTGAATCCAGATCAGTTGATTAAATTGGAGGTGGGGGGTGGGTTGAGCGAGCTATTTCCGATGCTGTCCCCACTCGACAAGAGTGGAAGTCCCACCGACTTCCTCCAGTGGCCCTTTGAGGGTAAGATCACTCTCCCCCTTGGGTATACAGCCGTTTCCCTCATTCGTCTCCCTGTACATCCCCCCGCCACGCTGGGGATTTGGCCCTAAGCACCTGAGAGAATCCTCTTGTTTGGCCGGCGGGATTACTGGGAAAAGCTCGACCCTTGACGCAATGCAACTCCATGCTGTTTTTTTTTTGTTTGTTTGTTTGGTTTTTTTTTTTTCGCTCAGCTCTCGGCCTTGTGTTGTATCAGTATTAAATGACAGGTTGGTGTCATGCTGACAGATAGTACCACTTTCTCAAATGTGGAACCGTGAGGATCTTAGACTCATTGTGAACACTGAAACAAATTGTCTGCCATCTTGTGCCCTTTGCTACTGTAGGGCGTCATCGGATCGGACCATTGATTTTCCAGTTGAAGCGAGAGAATGAGAGAACAAGCAGTCAAAATACTCTTGAAAACTTTCTGTCAGTTGGAGTTATTGTTTGTTTTTTTGTTTTTTTCGTATGGAAAGATAGAACAGGGCATTTGTCTGTGTACCTAGTGGCTGTGTGCGTAAAATGTCTTGTGAGTATAATAAGGACTCTGCAGATCTGTCTCCAACATAATGGGGATGACTATGAATGTGTTTGTGCTCACAATCTCTTAGTGTAAGCAAGAAGCTAACAAAATCCCCATGCATTAGAAATGGCGGTTGTAGGGAATCGAGGGCAAAGAATGCCTGCCTAGCTTAAAGGAGGAGAGGCAGAAAAGTGCAGAGAGGAGAGAGAGAGACAGAGAGAGAAAGAGGGAGAAAGAGTGTGAGAGAGGAAGAGTGAGAGAGAAAGAGAGAGACTGTCCACCAGTGCAGAGAGGAGTTGCTAGGTAACAGGTAGCGTACTGTTATGTAATGTTTCATGCCTCTGGCTTACATGTTTTATGGCTCCTCCCAGGGGAGAAGGCACTATCGCAGACAGCGCTGGGGTTTCTGTAGCCGAGCCCATCGATTTAAGTGATGGGCTTGCCGTGGGGGGGGATAGGGGGGTGTGTGGGGGTGGTGGAGGTGTTGGGCTGGGGGTGTTGGTGGCTGTGATAGTGGCTGCATGTGGCATCCCAACTCCTCTCCGGCAGTTTTTCAAACTGCCGCTTGAAGTCACCCATCAGTTCGAAAAATATGGCTTAGCTCTCCTTGCAGCTCCTTGGTTCTTTGTGGGTTTTAGTGCCCCCCTTTTTTAGGGGCAGAGAGGCTTTTATGGCGCGGTGACTGAACAGCACCTTGCTCTCTTTGCCCAGAACCACAGCCCCTCTTAGTTTGCGCCTTTGGTGACTGAAGCTTGTTCATGTTTACTGGGCTCGCGTGCTGTTCCCTCACAGTACATTGTGATCTTGCCGTATAGCTATCACCAAATCCCATCAATAATTGCTGAGTTTGTCACTTCAAATGAGATAGTGGAATAATGTGAGCAATGAAGCTATGTACCACCAATTTCACTTCATGTCCCACTCCACCCAGTATGTCTACGCATGTGACAATAAACCATCCTTGGATCTTTGTATCCTTGTACCAACTACAGTAGAGTCTGATAATTGAAATAGTGGTGTCTAGTATGCTCTTACATGGTTTTTCAAGCTAGGAAGTTGGAACTCTTGCCAGGGTTTTTGTAATTTATAGTGCAAACATGCAAACTGTAAATGACGAAATAAATTTCTATATTTATTTCTGTACTTTGCTTATGTTACATAATAACCTCTCAATGTTGTGTTTGTGTGAGTGTGTGTGTGTGTGTGTGTGTGTGTGTCTTATTCATAGATTAATTGCTCAATAACTAACCATTAGTTCCAGTGGTTCCGCAAAAGCATCCATGTACAGAGTGGTGTTTTTTTTTTTTAGTAATCTCTGTGCCATTTTGTTTCTGCTTGTTTGTTTGTCCTTCTCGTGTATGTGGTGCAGTACTATTTCACGATCAGCTTCAACCATGAGAACCAAAAGGCTCTGGAGCTGCGCTCGGAGGACGTCAAGGACTGCGATGAATGGGTGGCAGCAATAACACACGCCAGGTAAGGGGCCTGCTCAGGGCTGCACAGCAGCACACGCCAAGTCCCCCCTGCCCTCCCCTCCACTCCACTCCCCTCCCCTCCCCTCCGCTTCCCCTCCCCTCCCCTGCCTTCGCTTCCTCATGTCCGTGGGTAATCCAGCATTGTTGTGTTGAACCATAGACGTAGAGGACGCTATTAAAAGAAAAAGCCATCATGATATGACGTTTGGCTCTTTACACACCCTGTGTGTGTGTGTGTGTGTGTGTGTGTGTGTGTGTGTGTGTGTGTGTGTGTGTGTGTGTGTGTGTGTGTGTGTGTGTGTGTGAGAGAGAGGGAGTAGCTTGTATTAGAAACACTAATCATGCTCTATTAGAAATGCAATGTGCTGTGCCACTGCGATGCTCACTGGGTGTTTTCACAAGAGCCATGTTTGCTTGAGGGACAAACTGTACATCTCATTACGTATAATTAGCCCGCGGCTGGCTGAGGAAGTCTTCACTTCGGATGCACTGTACATACATGGTCTGTCAGGGAGACAGCATTTTAGGGTAAAAAAACGTTTCATATGTTTGTGGTAGCATATTAAATGAGGATAATTATAATTTAAGTCTGTGCAGGACCCAACAACAACTGGTCACTTATTGGTTATTAAACACCATGCCAAGGAACTATAGTTAAAGAGAGTAGCCTGCTGGACACCACTGGCACGTTTACAGAAATGTTTCTTATAAACAAGTAAATGAAATGAAAAACATTTTGTAAACAGCCTATTTAAGCAATAGGCACTTTAATGGTAAATGGTAATGCTAAATGTAGTGCTCATAATGATATCCTGTTTCAGTGCCCTTCAGCTGTGAGGTCATAGATAGATTAATGTCTGAGTAAGGACCCTTATACATATGGTTACTTATTGCCATACACAAATATGACCAACTTTATGGTTGCACTGGCAGAGAGAAAATCAATATGCTGTGTTGTAATGACAGAGAATAAAACTGTATTTGTGTACGTGTGTGTGTGTGTGTGAGAGAGAGAGAGAGAGAGTGAGGGAGATGAGAAGTGCAGAGAGACAGAGAAGAGAGTGATTTGGGGTGTGTGTGTGTGTGTGTGTGTGTGTGTGTGTAGTCTGCAGGACTGTTTTAGGTGTTTATCTGCAGTACCCTCAAGCCTTGCTAAATCTGTGGTGTGAACTTGAAGGCGCTTGGGTTTGCCTCTTAGAGATAAGCACAGCTTCACCCCCACTTCCCTTTAATTCTGAGATGTCAGTGTGGTGTGTTTGAGTGTGGGAACATGTGGTTTTGTATCTGTGTTCATGTGTGTGTGTGCAGGCATTTCCCAATGTTCATGTATTAGCAATGATATGCTTCTCTCTCTCTTTCTGGTTCTCTCTCTCTCTCTCTCTTTCTCTTTGTGTGTGTGTGTGTGTGTGTGTTTGGTACAGTTACAGGAACCTGGCTACAGAGCATGAAACCCTCATGCAGAAGTATCTTCATCTACTCCAGATCGTGGAGACAGAGAAAACGGTTGCTAAGCAACTTCGACAACAGATAGAGGACGGGGAAATTGAGATTGAGCGGCTAAAATCTGAGGTAATATTTGTTGTAATTCCGAGCGCCACAATAGAGGCTTGTTACAGTATGTCTGATATTAAATGCAGCTTGTTGCTGAATGCCGGGCAATGTGTCAGCAAATTGCCATTGCCGACCAACGGCGGAAAGGGTTGATTTAAATCTGTAGGCCTGTTTAACGAGCCACAGCAGATATTTTGATGCTGTTGTCGGTTGTTGTTTTCCTTGTGTGAGTGTGTATATGTGTGTGAGCATATTTGTGTGTGTGTGTGTGTATGTGTGTATGTGTGTGTGTGTGTGTGTGTGTGTGTGTGTGTGTATGTGTACGTGCTTGTGCCTGTGTTCGCAGGCAAGTGTGCATTTGTTTGTTTGGCCAGCAAGTGATTACAGTTTAATATCGTAGGGCCATAACTGGAATGGATCCACAGACACTTTATATTTTTTTTCCCCCAAAGGGATAAAATGGCCGAGGGTAGAGGTGCCTGCGCCACTTTGTTAGCGAGAACTGCTGTCTCGGACTCATGGGGCTCCATTCTGCACGTGTGCCAATAAAACACCCCTCCATTAGATCCCTCCAGCCCCCCCCCCAACACACACACACACACACACACACACACACACACCCCCACACACACACACACACACACACACCCCTCCTCCCCACCCCCACTGTATTCTTTATCAGCTAGATCAAATAGTCATTTCACTTTAATGTGCAAATGTGCGCCTGCAAATGAAATGCTTTCCTGAATATGCATGAGGGGTCTGCTATTGTGAGTGGTCGCATCCCTCCTCAGAACCGGGATAATAAACTCTCTTAGCCACCCCTCTTGTGCACAAAGTAAATGGGGACACACACTTGCCTTCAACCCTAAGCCTGGACGCTTTGAGCTCCTTTTGTGTCACCCGTGCTGGCCAGCCCACTCCCTCCACACACACACACGCTTGCGTGCACACACACACACACACACACACACACACACACACACACACACACACACGCGCACACAAACACCTACCCACCCACCCACCACCCTCCAACCTTTGAGTGGCCAGCCCAGCAGGACCACATGGAGAGGGTGAATCGCTAACTAGCATCGGAAACCACCGTCTGGGCAGCCATGTCAGCCAAGGCAATAAATAGGGGAGGGCCACATGTCAGTGTTTGGTGCTTCTTCCCACTGATTCAGGCACTTTGTCAGCATGCTGGGAGAGGGAGTTGACTTCGATGAGCAGCGCTGAAGTGCGAATTATACTCGTTTGATAAGTTGTGGATTGGGGTGTTTTGTTTCTGTTAATGGCAGATTGCCGGGCTCCTGAAGGACAATGAGAAGATCCAGTCCAACCCCACAGCAGCACCCAGTGATGACGACTCTGAGATCAAAAAGATCAAGAAAGTAAGATGAGTCCTCATGCCTGTCAAATCACGTACTGTACAATGTTACTGCACTCCACCATAATGATGTAGGTTTAGGACGTATTAATTCCCTTCAGCTTGTACCCTCTAAAAAATATTCACAAACCAGTCTTGTTTTTCACAGTGCTATGAACAATATATATAATAGTATGTGTTTTGAAATGAAATGCATCACTTTGAGTAAAAATGGCAATTAATGTAGAGGAGCAGAACAGATACAGACATCCATATAGTGTTCAGTCATATGCACGATAATTCCAAGTAAAATAAACCAGGCTTATAAAAAAAACTTCTACAGATTACAAAAAACTACATTTCCCACAATCCTATAGGTTCAGAGTTTTCTGCGTGGCTGGATGTGCCGAAGAAAGTGGAAGACCATCATCCAGGACTACATCCGGTCCCCGCACGCAGAGAGCATGAGGAAGAGGAACCAGGTGGTGTTCAGCATGCTGGAGGCCGAGGCCGAGTACGTCCAGCAGCTTCACATCCTGGTCAACAACTTCCTGCGCCCGCTCCGCATGGCCGCCAGCTCCAAGAAGCCGCCCATCACCCACGATGACGTCAGTAGCATTTTCCTCAACAGGTACACATGGCAACACATGGGGGGGGAATACTGGATTTTTATTTTTATTTTTTTTGACAACCTCAGCAACAGAACTGCCAAATGCTTGGGTATCCCCAAGAGATTTAGTTTAAATCTGAGTTTGACCTTTTCATGGTGTTCTTGCAAGCACCCTTTTCGCCCCTTACCACTCCCTTGCCGCCCAGTGATGTTGTGTGTCCCTCAGGGTTTGTGCTTCTCCACTTAGAAACCCATAGAGTATAGAGAGCATGGCTCACACCAGGAAGGGTAAAGACATGGGTCTTCAGGAGGGTTTCAGAAGATCAGAAGAATGTGTTGGTTACCAGATCTAACCTGTTGTTTTAAAATCTCCGCTCCCTGGATGAAGACTGTGCTGGAAGTAGTAATACTTAAGTATGATTCAGCTTAGGACCCTCTGTGCCTTCGTGACAAGATTACATAACTAATTGTGTTTCTATTTTTTATTTGCAACAGTGAGACCATCATGTTTCTCCATCAGATCTTTTACCAAGGCTTGAAGGCGAGAATAGCAAGCTGGCCAACATTAGTCTTGGGTAAGTTCTTTTCCAGAATGTGTTTTGAAGCTAAGCTAACTGCCTCGTCTCCAAAGCCTACAAATTCGCTGTTGTAGCTTCAGCTTGATAGACAATGGGGCTCTAACGTTGTGCTCATTGCAGTTGGACTTACCATACAGTTGCAATTACAGCAGTTGGAATTTACTGGCTAGCTGTTTAACTTCATCTCCTCCTTTGTCTTTTAGCTGACCTCTTCGACATCCTGCTGCCCATGCTGAACATCTACCAGGAGTTTGTGCGCAACCACCAGTACAGTCTGCAGATCTTGGCCCATTGCAAGCAGAACCGTGACTTCGACAAGCTGCTCAAGCAGTATGAGTCCAAGCCGGACTGTGAGGAGCGCACCCTGGAGACCTTCCTGACGTACCCCATGTTCCAGGTAGGACAGGAAAGATACTGCATGCTCAATGGGCCCCTCAGAGGTTATTATAGGGGGGGAAAGATTATTAATTTGCTACCCCAAACCAACACTTGACTTTTACAGCAGTAATGTAATTCCGAGTGCATTATTCAGTGAGTTCTGTTCGTTCTGTGGATCTTGATAGCCTTTTTGCACATAAAAAACTTATCTTAGACGTTTAAAATTAGGGCAGCTTCCATTTAGTTTCTCTCATCTGAGTTACATTTTAATCGCAATGAATAAAAACACGTTTTATATAATGCTCATATAGTTTTGTGCACAGTTTTGAGGCCCTGGGCATCATGTTGCATAAGCTAGAGCAAAATGTTGATGTTTACCAAGATGACTTGTATGGAGTGTATGGAGACCAGTGCCATGTCTGTTTCAGTCAGCTGTCCCCTAGAGTAAGTGCCACTGCATGGCACAGATAAAGCTGGCCGTTAGTGATCTGCCTGATGCAGGGCTCAGAGTTGGAGACTGGGGTGGATGCATGGACAGGGTAGCCCTGGTGCTAACAAGTGGAGGAGCTTGTGATCTTGTGTCAGTCTCATCCATAGACAAGGCTCTGTGTCTTTGTACGTAGTTCGTTTCCACTGCCACGGTCCCAGTGCCGGTGCTGGTGTATGATCTAGAACTGGTTCTGCCTGTTTTGACTGAGAAATGGCAGGTGTTGGTGTCAAGAAACTGGCAGCTGCATGGCTCCCTGACCTTGCTGGTCCCACAGTCAGAACAACAATATCTCAGTGCTTGGTGCTGAAATGTATGGAAATGTGTGCTGTTGCTTGACCAAATTTAGCTAACCTTTAGCACAAGCACCAGCAACGGCTTTGGTGAAAAAGAGGTATTTGTAATGGCAGAGGCACGACTCTGGTGAAAATGTGTGCCAAAACTAGATGAACTGTAGTACTGGCACCAGCACCAGCATGAGCAACAGCACCACCGCGAAGTATTTGTAACCTTGAACTGAGTCCTTTCACAGTAGTAGTTCTCCACATGACCAGCCAGAACTGATGTTCAGTTTTCTGTGTCAGTTTGACTGGATAACTAAGTGGATGAGATAAAGTACATCAACATTAATGTGGACTTGCAGATATAACTGACAATTTTAACCTGTGATATCCACATTAATATGCGTCTGTGAGCACATACAGTACTGTACATAGAGACTGGCCACGTACAGGTATGTCACAGACATCTGTTTGCTATATAAAGAGCTCTTAGAGAGTATAGCAGGTTCCTCAGATTTCCCATATTTTAAACTGGCTTTCAACACCTCTCAAGAGCAGTAGCCACACACACATATGCACATACACACACACACACACACACACACACACACACACACACACACACACACACACACGTTGTAGTAGTCACACCCAGCCATGCTGTGTTACACCAGGTTGGTGTCTCCTACATACCCCCCGGGTTTACATTGTGGTGGAATAAATGACACCCACACCGTGAACCTCTGTGACCCTGTAGCTACCGACAACGCACCTGTGCACTGTTGCACATTGGCTCCACTGCACGCTGTTATCCACTGAACCACAAACGAGGCGAGTCTCAATGCATGGAGTCCCACTTGTATTTTTTCATAGTCACTTAAACGGGTTGTTTGGGGGGCCCGCGGTATCATAATGGCTTTTTTTCTGGCGAGGTATGCAGTTTCATCACAGCCCGCTCCTGTGGGGCTCACTGTGGTTTCTGCAGCGTATGTAATAAATTTGTGCTGATAGGTGTGAATGTGTGTGTGTGTGTGTGTGTGTGTGTGTGTGTGTGTGTGTGTGTGTGTGTGTGTGTGCGTGTATGCGTGTGTATGCGTGTGTGTGTGTGTCTTTATAGCTCTGTTCTGATCTTCTTCACGTAAAAATTACATTGGAAGTTCTGTGTGTGTATCGGTGTGTTACTCCTCTCAAGTAGAAATCACGAAACCAAGTCGTTCTTTTCTGTTTACTGGCTTTTAATCACACGAGTGTGTAATAGTGTGCCGTGAGAACTGGACATACAAAACAGAAATACATCACAAAACATATAATTACTTCCTTTATAAAGATCAAATACATAACGTAAATTTATGGCTATGTGAGCCGACAGAACTTCGGCAGAAGTCACGTTGATTTTAACACAACACCAACACAATAGCAAAATAGCAACTGTACCTCATTGGCCGCTTCACTTGAGAGAAATAAAAAACAAGGATTCTTCACTTCTTATAAACACAAATTATACACTCAAAAAGGTATCGAATAAATCAAAACAACTTTGCACATTGGTGCTCTTGAACTGAGGTTAGCTGCATCAGTAACGACATCATTAGTAATACCAACACTTCAAAAAGGTCCTGTCTCCGCCTGCAACGGCAGAACTTTGGTTCCGACCTGAACCTGACCTAACTCCTAAGCACAAATAAACATCAAAGAATAGTTTTTAACATTAAATTATTCGTATTTCTTAATATGTATTTCTTATTATTGTATATGTATTCATGAACTTATTAAATTATATTTATATATTTATTAGCCTATTTATTTATTTATCTATTTATTTATTCTGACTTCGATGGCAGCTACACTCCCACCAAATCACTTGTGATTTTACTAAAGTTAAATGGCACTGGATGATAAGACCCCTTGCAAGAAAAATACCTTTAAGCTGCATCACTCAGCTTCAAGCAAGGTGACTGTCTTATGAATGGGCCTGTCCAGGTAGACTGGCTTTCCAATACGCCTTCCTTGTTGATCCAATGTCGAGTCACCAATCAGTAGCTGCAGTTTCCTCACACATCCGTCTTCACCAGGATAGATTTGTGTAACCCTTGCTAACTTCCATTCTGTTCTTGGTGCAGTGTCTTCTTGCACAATCACTATATCATTGATTTTCGCATTTCTGTGTTTCCTTTGCCACTTCTGTCGCTGTTGCAGGTTCAGCAGATACTCTTTCTTCCATCTGGACCAAAATTCGTTCGTTAAGTATTGTACCTTGCGCCATCGTTTGCGAAGGTAAAGGTCTTCCTTTACAAATTCTCCAGGTGGTGGAAGAATGATGGAGGATTTCATTGTTAGGATGTGATTGGGTGAAAGAGGCTGTGGCCCCATGGGGTCATTTAGTAAGTGAGCTGTCAATGGTCGGCTGTTTATGATTGCCATTACCTCATAGAAGTAAGTCCGTAAGGACGAACTATCAAGTCTATGGGAAGACTGATCCAGAATGGATGTTAGAACACTTCTTATTGTCCGAATTTGCCTTTCCCAGGCTCCGCCCATGTGGCTTGCAGACGGCGGATTCATGACAAACTCACAGCCTAGCACTTTTAGGCGTTCTTGGTCCATCTCCTTTAAAGCCTCTACAAACTCACGTTTTGCACCAACAAAATTGGTGCCTTGGTCACAACGGAGTTGTCTGACATTGCCACGTAGAGCTATGAAGGCACGGAGAGCGATAATGAAAAAGTCAGTGGTCATCTCTTCAAGAAGTTCTATGTGAACAGCACGGGAGCATAGGCATGTGAACAGCAGCCCATAGCGCTTTGACTCCTTCCTTCCGTCTTTAACATGGAACGGCCCGAAGCAATCCATTCCACAGTATGAAAATGGGGGTGTTTCTTCTATGCGTTCACGAGGCAAGTCTGCCATTTGTTGATGCTCAGTAGACCTTCTAAATTTTCTGCACTTGACACACTTATAAATGTAAGATGACACAGTATGACTGCATCCGAGTATCCAAAATCCATTGGCTCGTAACTCGTTGACTGTTATGCCACGTCCTTGATGTTGCACTTTGTGATGATAATGCTGTATTAGCAGTCTTGTTACGTGACCTTTGGCAGGTAAAACAGCTGGATGCTTAATGTGATGGTGCAAGTCCGCATTCTTAAGCCGACCTCCCACCCTGAGGATTCCCTGTTCATCTAGGAAAGGATTCAATCTGTGTAGCCTGCTGGTCTTGGCATGTCTTGTGAGTTCCTTCCCATGTCGGAGACTTTGGATTTCTTCAGAGAAAGCTGCCCTTTGAACAAGAGCAATGATGGTAGCTTCGGCATTGCTTCGCTCCATTAGACTTGTGGCTTCATTAGTTCTTGGTACTGAACCCTTCAGCTCTTTAGCAAGCCGCACGAGTCGAGCAATGGCCTTGACTAATCTTGTCCAACAAGAAAACTTAAGGAAGCGATCCAGCAGTGAAACTTCTGTGGCTGAGGTCTTGTGTATGAAGATGTTACGTATTTCAGGGTCTTCCACTGCTATACCTCCCACCTCAACATTTCCACAGGGAAGTTCTTCATGCCAGAGAAAATCAGGACCAGAAAACCAGTTGGAAGCAATGAGCTCCTTTGCCCTTAGGCCTCTGGACGCGTGATCGGCAGGATTGTTTTCAGAGCTCACATGTCTCCACTGATCTGGTCTGGTGCTGTCTTTAATCCGCTGGATGCGGTTTGCCACGTATACGTGGAATCTTCTCGCGTCATTGTTAACATATCCTAGGACAACTCTTGAGTCTGTCCAGAAGACTTCTTCAGCATCTATTTCCAACTCCTTTCTGAGCATATCACTCATACGCACGGCTACGACTGCTGCCGATAGCTCGAGTCTTGGCACAGTGGTAACTTTACTGGGGGCCACTCTGGCCTTGCCCATCACTAGAGAACAGTGAATTTGTCCTGTTTCGCTAACTGCCCTCAAGTAAGTACATTCTCCATAACCTATGACGCTTGCATCAGAGAAGTAATGGAGCTCATACCTTTGAACTTTCTTGAACTCTGCTGGGAGATAACATCGCTGAATTTTGACATTCGCTAGGTTCTTCAAGTCGAAAAGCCAGGACTCCCACCGTGGTCTTAAATCATCCGGTAGTGGATCATCCCAACCGACTTTATCACGACACATTTGCTGAAGTATCTGCTTTCCAATCAGGATAAAGGGTGCAACAAAGCCTAATGGGTCAAAGATGGAGGCCACTGTTGACAAGACTCCTCTTCTTGAAAGTGGGCGTTCATTCACCACTACTCTGAAGCTGAATTGATCTGACGTGACGCACCATTTAACACCTAGTGCTCTCTCCATCTGGGGTTCGCACAAAGCCAAATCTGGACTTCTTGAGGCATCTGCACACTCTTCTTTCGGAATGGACGCAAGCACTTCTTGGCAGTTGGAAATGAACTTGTGGATGTGCAGCTTTCCAGAACTGCAGAGCTGTCTGGCTTCACTGACCAACTGTATGGCCTCTTCAATCGTCGAGACGCTTATCAGGCCATCATCCACATAAAAATTCCTTTCAATGAAGCGGACAGATGTTTCACTGAATTGACCTCGTCCTTGTGCAGCTACGTGCTTGAGGCCATAGTTTGCACAGCCAGGTGACGAGGCTGCACCGAATAGGTGCACTTTCATTCGGTACACTGATGGCTCTGACTCAATGTCCCCATTGTCCCACCACAGGAACCTTAAGTAGTCCTGATCTTCTGTTCTTACACGAAACTGGTGAAACATACGCTCAATATCGCACATCACAGCTACTGAACCTTTACGAAATCGACAGAGGACACCCACTAAGGTGTTTGTTAACTCTGGTCCAGTGAGTAGATGGTCGTTTAGTGACACACCTCCGAACTTCGCTGAACAATCAAACACCACACGAATCTTCCCCGGTTTCTGATGGTGGTAGACACCGTGGTGAGGAATGTACCAGCAGGGGGCCCTTTGGACTTCACATTCTGGGACCTTCTCGGCATCACCACAGGATATGATGTCACTCATGAATGCAACATAGTCCTTGTGGTATTGCTTGTCCTTCTCAAATCTTCTTTTTAAACATCTGAGTCGATGTTCTGCACACTTCCAGTTGTTGGGCAGACACGGTTTGTTTTCTTTAAATGGCAGTGGCATTTCACGGTGTCCATCTGCCTGTACCTTTATACCCTCCTCCATTATTGAAATGAAGTGAAGGTCATCCTGAGAGAAATGAGCATCTTCCACATTCCTTTCACTAAAATCTGACTCAAGGGCTTTCAGCACATCTGCAGGAACGATGACTTCCTTGACTTGGGTTCTGCATATGTACTGGACTTGACTTGTCAGGTTAACAGGTGACTGTAAACTAGGGTTAACCTGTCTCACAACGATTCTATGGCTGCTTCCAATGGCATCGCCATAATCAACACTGGGATTGACGCAGCCTACTATGCTCCAACCGAGATCAGTTCTTACTGCAAATGGCTCATCATCTTTGCCTGATACAATTTCTCTTGGCAACAGGGCTTGAGAACAGTTGTACCCTATGAGCAAACCAACGTCACAATCTATTAAAGGAGCAATTTCCTCGGCCAGGTGCTCTAGGTGAGACCATGCTCTTGCCGTTTTGGGTGTAGGAATGTGACTTAGACTGGCAGGAATAAACTCTCGGGAATAGGTCACTGGAAGAGGGATTACCTTGGAAGAATAAAAGCCTCTGACCTGCAGCCCAATTAACTTGTGACTTGAAATGACAGTTTGTTTTGATGAAAGTGTGGAAAGCTTTAACTGCACAGACTCCATTTGTGTATCAAGAGTCTCTGCCCTTTCTTGTAGGATGAAGGTGCTATCGCTCTGACTGTCCAGAAGAGCATATACAAGAACTTCAGCCTCTGGGTTACTTGTTGTTGACAGCCAAACTGGTACTATTGTGGATGCATATGTGCTATTCCTGTTTTGAGTCACTTGATTAGACGTAGCCATGTTTATTACTTCACTACTCTCTTTAGACTCTGTCAATTCCTTCGACCTTTCTTTCTCTTTTAGGGGTTTTCCACTCTCTCTTTGTCCATTAACTTGACACTTCCCGTCCGCCTTGGTGCGGTCTTCATGTAAACATGTGGGATGTTTCCCCTTGCACACGTTACACACACTTCTCCTTTCACAGTTCTTTGAATGGTGTCCTGGTTTTAAACATCCAAAACACAATCTCTTCGTTTGCACATACTTCACTCGTTCTTTGACAGGTTTCTCCATTAACTTACGACATGTCTGGATGCCATGATTTGCCTTCTCACAAAACATGCACACCTTTGCATCTCCCCTTTGTCCTCCAGTGTCTGGTTTCTCTTCAGATGCACTTGCCAGCACCTTTGCACCGACACTTCGGACCTTGGATGGCTTTGCCTTTTCACCATCACTAGACTTTAGAGCATGCAGAGAGGTCATGGGATTACACGCTATCTTGGCTTCTCTAGCTACAAACTCAACAAAATTGCTGAAGCTTGGAAAGGTGTTTGTGGCTTCTTCAAGGTCAATGACCTTTCTGTTCCATCTGGCGGTTAACCAGTCAGGAAGCTTGCTGAGCATTTTCTGATTTTCACTGCAGTCGTTCAGGACTTCGAGACTCTTAATATGAGACATTGCTGCTTGACAACCTCTAAGGAAGTCTGCGAATTCTCTTAGTTCAACACTGTCTTTGGGTCCTATCTTTGTCCACGAATTCAGTTTGTCCCGGAAAGCTTTAGCGACCACAAAGGGGTTGCCATATCTTTCTTCTAATATTTCCCATGCTGACTCATAGGCTTTGTCAGTACCTAACAGGAAATAACTTTCAATTGCTTTCTTAGCAGGACCTGTGACATATTTGCGGAGGTAGTAAATCTTTTCATTTACAGGAATGTTTTTCCGGCCTATCAGGGTTTGAAATGACATCTTCCAGTCCTTGTACCTTATTGGGTCTCCATTAAAGATAGGTGGCTCTGGCACTGGGAGACGGCTTACATTTATGGACTCTGCTATTGCTTCGGCAAGCATTGTTGTGCTACTGTCTTGATTGGTGGGCTGAGCAACTTCATGGCTTATGGTGTGGTGTCTTCTTATGGCAGGCTGTAAAGGAATGTTGTTATTTAGAAGGGTCTCGGGTTTAGGTGAATGCCCTAACAGGTTATGGTTATGCAGAAGCTCTGATATCTCTTCATCTGAGCCTACACCTTGTTCATAAACTTGTAGTCTTGCCTTTGCAGCATTCATCCTTTTAGTTGTTTCTAAACGTTCTAACTGCCTGCGCTTCTCTTCTAACAACTTCAGTCTTTCAGCATTTTCTACCTCTTGTTGTGCCAGCCTTTTCCTGTTCTCAGCTTCAAGCATTTCGAGCTCCCTTTCTTCATGTTCCATCTCTTCCAAGACCCTCAAAGCAGCTCGGGTTGCGGCTAACTCTGCTGCTGCTTCCTGTTTCCTTGTGGAGGACAGGCTTGAGCGTCTTGATCCTTTACTTGAAACATGTCCAGAGCTTGAGTGGTTCGAAATGGATTCTATAGATGAAAACACTGAGCCAGTGTTAGTCCATGGCGCTTGCTTTGTAGGTAAATCTTGATTTATATTTTCATCCAGGAGACTACATAGTCTTTCAATGATCTGCCTTGATACAGCGTCACAAGTGTCTACCCGACGGCGGGTGTCTCCATCAGGAAGGCTGTGTTGACGAATATCCTCATAGCGTTGCTTTACCTCAATGTCAGCAGAATGAATTTCAACCTTGTGCTGGTGTAGAACATCACTTGAGGAGGGTAGGTTGAGTGCCCTTCTGGCCTCCTTAGCAAGAACCTTCCATCTCTCATATGTTTTATTAAAATGATGTTGAAGTTTTTTCAGTTTGTCATTATGGAGTCCCTGACCCTTTTCAGTAAGTTTCCTTTTTCTTTGAGATTTTTCTAATTCCTTTCCTGCAGCAACACTGGTCTCCATATTCACTTCAATTTCCTCTAAAGGCCTTGGTTCTAATGGCTCATTGGCCTTCTCTTCTTCAGTGTCAGTCCTAATGTCTGGGTCTTGAATTTTAGTTGCAAGGTCAATATCATCCATTTTTAGTATGCTAATCTGAATTAAACTCTAAGTTTAAGAAGTTTAAGTAACCTACTTTACTTGTAACCTAAATTGAGTTTCACCTGTTAATAGTTTGTCTTAACTAACTTAACTTGTTAGCTTATCCAACTGAGTTCAAAATGTAATAACAGAAATATTATATCAAACTAACTAACTATGCCCTCCATGTCAGAAGAGACTTATTTCACTCAAATATTAAACAAGAGCACTTTCTTAAAACTTGTAATCACTTTGAAAGTAGGCTATATATAACGCTAGTGTATAATGCTCTGTTATACACCCTTAAACTAAATCTACATTCCAAGAATGGATTAATGGCAAAAAATAAAGATAAAATGGTCAATAGCTTAACCTTATACACAATCAAAACATCAAGGAGAACACATGTATATAGACAGAAAATGTGTCACGCTAAAACTTATTTACACTTTAAAGATGCTAAGCAAAAATCCTTAATAAAATATGCATTCAATTAAACTTAAAATTATTAAGCTATGTGCACTCAGACCGATTGAATCTTGGAGCTTAAAGAGTCATTTTAGCAATTGTTGAGGCTGTTCCACTTCTCCGCGTTTAACTTGGTTTAAACGTGCTTCTCGTTGGCTTAACCACACAATGCTCTTAGGTTACCGGTAGGCTACATGCAGTCTTCAACAGGTGGGCTACCGCGAAACCTCGACAAACTTCCATGCAGCTCCGTCGACAGCGGGCGAAGATCACCATCCCATCTCGCGTCGCACTGGCTGAGTTCTCACTGTTACTCCTCTCAAGTAGAAATCACGAAACCAAGTCGTTCTTTTCTGTTTACTGGCTTTTAATCACACGAGTGTGTAATAGTGTGCCGTGAGAACTGGACATACAAAACAGAAATACATCACAAAACATATAATTACTTCCTTTATAAAGATCAAATACATAACGTAAATTTATGGCTATGTGAGCCGACAGAACTTCGGCAGAAGTCACGTTGATTTTAACACAACACCAACACAATAGCAAAATAGCAACTGTACCTCATTGGCCGCTTCACTTGAGAGAAATAAAAAACAAGGATTCTTCACTTCTTATAAACACAAATTATTCACTCAAAAAGGTATCGAATAAATCAAAACAACTTTGCACATTGGTGCTCTTGAACTGAGGTTAGCTGCATCAGTAACGACATCATTAGTAATACCAACACTTCAAAAAGGTCCTGTCTCCGCCTGCAACGGCAGAACTTTGGTTCCGACCTGAACCTGACCTAACTCCTAAGCACAAATAAACATCAAAGAATAGTTTTTAACATTAAATTATTCGTATTTCTTAATATGTATTTCTTATTATTGTATATGTATTCATGAACTTATTAAATTATATTTATATATTTATTAGCCTATTTATTTATTTATCTATTTATTTATTCTGACTTCGATGGCAGCTACACGGTGTGTGTGTGTGTGCGTGTGTGTGTGTGTGTGTGCACTTTGTGAATATATAGCCTCTGTGTGTGTGCGTGTCAGAAACTCAACGGCCCAATAACTCTTTCATGCAGATTCCTCGCTACATCCTCACCCTCCACGAGCTGCTGGCTCACACCCCTCACGAGCACGTGGAGAGGAACAGCCTGGAGTATGCCAAGTCCAAGCTGGAGGAGCTGTCTAGGTATGACCAAGCGGCAGCGTTCCAGGCTACACAATGAAAGCCCAAACTGAAAGTTAACTAAAGTTGCAGTGTCTCACACGTCCCTTGGGGGCTGGCTGCAGCAGAAGCGAGCAACCTCCCATAGACTCCCATGTTAAAAAGTCAATTTTCACAGCAAAAATAAACGTATTTACAGCCTTGTTTTGGTGTGTTTTGGTAGTTTTCTAGTCCATGACAACTCTGAGGGGGGTCATGCACATAAGCTTTAGTTGTAAGACTAAAACATACATGCATTCATTTACAGACAATTTGCTGATACATTCTAACACTATATATATTTAGTATCCAGGCTATAACAATGAAAGCCCAAACTGAACGTTAACTAAAGTTGCAGTGTCTCACACGTCCCCTTGGGGCCTGGCTGCAGCAGAAACGAGCGAGCAACCTCCCATAGACTTCCCCATGTTAAAGAGTACATTTTCACGTATTTCAACATATTTACAGCCTGGTTATTTGCACCCTGTTTTGGTAGTTTTCTAATCCATGACAACTCTAAGGGGGGTTATTTGTTTTTTAGAATCCATTAGTTTAATCCCCACATAATTTACAGGGACATGCATAGAGTGAATTGGCAAAGACAGCTGCACCACCTTCAAAACCTTCAATTTCAGCCTCATCCAGTCTGTGAGAGTCTATGCATGATGCCACAGAGGGTTTGTCCAGTTCAGTTGTACACAGTCCATGGGTAAAACACCATCCCAGGCTCTTCCCATACTGCTGTTTATGGGTCTTAATCCTGCAGTCAATCTGGTAGCCTGAAACTGGCAATATAAATGCATATGTTGCATGTTTGTGTAGTGCATGTACGCAAAGATATACTGTACATAAGCTTTAGTTGTAAGACTAAAACATACATGCATTCATTTACAGGCAATTTAACGATACATTCTGACACAATATATATAAGAACCTCCACAAGACCTCCTACAAGAACATCAGCAATTATGTCAATTAAAGTATTTTAGTCAGAATCTAGTGAGATTTTTTCTTGTCTGAGTGACAGTGACAGATGTTTGTAGCTGATGAGGTGTGTGTGCCCTCAGGATAATGCATGATGAAGTGAGTGAGACGGAGAACATCAGGAAGAACCTGGCTATCGAGCGCATGATCGTGGAGGGCTGTGAGATTCTCCTGGACACCAGCCAGACCTTTGTCAGACAAGGTAAAAGCCCCTTACACACACACACACACACACACACACACACACACACACACACACACACATACACAAACACCTGCACAGTAGGGGTGGTGAACAAAAACCAAGAAACCAGTACACACATACACACACACGTGCTTGTGCGCGTGCACACACACACAAAGACCCTTGTCACAAGCACACATACAGTCACACACACTCATAGACTTCCATTCATAGCTATTCACTCACACACACACACACACACACGTACGCACACGTGTGCGCATGCCCACACACACACACAGAGGTGCCTTGCACGCACGTACACATGTGCACACACACACACACACACACACACACACACACACACACACACACGCACACACACACACAGAGGTGCCTTCTTTTCCTTTTCTTCCTCTGCCTCAAAGAAACTCTCCACAAAAAGCGCCTGAGATCCCAGATAAGGAGCGCATATCACAGAGGAGGATTTCTGCCCGCGTCTCCGTCCTCCATTCTTAACTTGTCTGCCTGTCACCGCCTCGCATTGTCACTTCCCATCCCTCCCGACATCCGCAGCCTCCCTTTGGTGCCCCGCTCCCTCTCAAAGTGTCTCCCTACCCACCCTGCCCCAACCCCTGACTCTCCACCTCCCCCCTACCCCATTCACACACACAAACAGGCACACACACACACACACACACGCACACACACACACACACACACACACACACACATACACACCCTTCAGTCCCAGAGTCCCAGGGAATAACCCTACCCTGTGGGATTGTACTGTATAATCCTACCCCCCACCCCTGCCCCCCGCACACATACACACATACACACCAACCCTAGCCCCTTACAGCGACAAAAGCATGCTCAAACAGGGGCAACGTTTACATTTCCAACTGTAATTAGAATGGAACAAGTCAATCCAGCAGGGCGCGCAGGCATGGCAAATGTCAGCAGTGCGCTGTGGGATACCCCAGGACTGGGAGCAGGCTGGGAGACAGGGGCAAGGACAGGGGAGGGGACCTGATTAAGGCTGATCCAATGCAGATGAGGCCACCTTTCCTGCCTGCCAGTCTGGCTGGGACTAGGAGGTGTCTGCATATGTACACAACTTTATTTTCCCTGCTCTATCTCTCTCTCTTTGTCTCTCTCTCTCCTTATCTCTCTCTCCCTATCTACCTATCTACCTATCTACCTTTCTACCTATCTATCTATCTATCTATCTATCTATCTATCTATCTATCTATCTATCTATCTATCTATCTATCTATCTATCTATCTATCTATCCCTTTCTTGCTCTCTCTATCCCTTTCTTGTTCTCTCCCTCTCTCTCTCTCTCTCTCTCTCTCTGTCCTTCTCCATCTGGCCCACCCCTCCCCTCCCCTACTCCTGCAGGCTCCCTGATCCAGGTGCCCCTGAGCGAGAAGGGGAAGATCACGCGTGGGCGGCTGGGCTCGCTGTCCCTGAAGAAGGAAGGGGAGAGGCAGTGCTTCCTCTTCTCCAAGCATCTCATCATCTGCACACGCGGCTCCGGGGGGAAACTGCACCTCACAAAGGTGGGTTTGTGGACCGTTAAATAGCGCTTTTCCACTGCCACGGTGCTCAATGTAGAACTGGTAACACTTTCTAGCACTGAAGCTTGAATTGACAAGACTCTATAAACACATTTATAAAGGCTTATAATGCATTCATAACGCATGTTAAGTATTCATAACTATTTGTACATACTCATGACTGTACTCCTAAAGTGTTATATGCTATGTCATAAGCCCTATTCCAACTTCAGGTGTATTCTTGACACAGTGCATTCTTGGTTATAAAGCTTTACTTGCCTTACGAGTGCAGTCATAAGTATGTATAAATAGTTATCAATACTACTTTTAACCATTATTAAGCTTTATGAAGGCATTATAACCCTTTCTGAATGTGTTTATAGAGTCCTATAGAAGTACAAGCCTCATAGAAAGTGTAACCCTAGAACTGGTTCTGTGTGTTTCGACCATCGACTGTATATTAAATATACAGTCATTGGTTTCGACTGAGAAATGACAGGTGCGGGTGCCAAAAGCTGGCACTACCGGTGTGGCATTGGTGGTAAAAGAGGTAAAGGCACTTTGTCTGCTTAACCATCACATCATCAGCAATTTCACCTCTATTGGGGTTGTATATTCGAACAGAGGTAACATTAATAACATTCTAATGGATGTTTAAGTACATCCACTCATCCAATCAATGAATTCACACTCATCAGGCTTCCACCTGATGTTTGATATGAGGAAATGTGTTGGGCACTTGTGAAGAGCCACTAAATGGCCATGTTGGTCCTCAAATTGGTGATAACCACCCTCTTTCGGTCACTCCCTCACTTCCACTCCCACCATGCCCCCTTACACTACCCTCAACCTCCCCACTCCCACAACACACACACACACACACACACACACACACACACACACACACACACACACGCACACACACACACACACATACACACACACACACAAACACTGTAATTTGGCATCCTTCAGTAATCCTATACTGTCGTTTCCCTCGGGGGTGAAATTTGCGGTGGAGATTCCCTTGTAAAGACTCCTCCAGTGTCGTCTCCTCTATTGATTATTTGATAGCAGCGTTTCCTTGTGTTCCTTATTATAATGCCTGTGTGTGTGTGTGTGTGTGTGTGTGTGTGTGTGTGTCTCTCTCTCTCTCTCTCTCTCTCTCTCTCTCTCTCTCCCTCTCTCTCTGTCTCTCTCTCTCTCTCGCTCTCAGAATGGGGTGGTCTCGCTGATCGACTGCACACTGATAGAGGACCCAGAGGGCACGGATGATGAGGGTAAGTGTCCATTTGTTCTCGCCGAGCTGATTCCATTGACCACACAGGTCTCTGCACAGCAACACCAATGGATGTGTTTATGTTTTGTATTTTGTATTTTGTAGTTTTTTTTTTGTAAGGCAATAATGTATATAGTAGTTATGAGTGTGGTTATCTCATTTTAATTTGTTCCTGTTCCTGTTATTGCCAGATATTGATATTTATTTTCTGTCCCATTTGTTTGTGTTTTCTTCTTAAAATAAGCCTGTATGTTCAGGAATACTGTGCAAACCAAGAGCCCTTCATTACATATTTACCATTGTGTTAGGCTTGTAATTTCACAAAGCCAGCAAGAATAAAGCTGGCAAACACACACGCCAATAATATCAACACAAATATGTACACAAAAAAAATACACAAATATATGGCGGACTTACAGTCAATATGCTCTTGTTCTTGTTTCCTGAAGCCAAATCAGACAAGAGTGGTCAGGATATGGAGCACCTGGACTTCAAGATCATGGTGGAGCCTAAAGATACCCAGGCCTTCACCGTCATCCTGGTGGCCTCCTCCAGACAGGAGAAGTCTGCCTGGACCAGTGACATTAGCCAGGTATGTCCACATGTAACTCAGACATAGACACACACACACACACACACACACATACACACACACACACACACACACACACACACACACACACACACATACACACACACACACATACACACACACACACACACACACACACACACACACTTTCTCTTTCTCGCTTTCTAACCCACAAAGTCATCAATACGAACCAACAGCTACCAACAGCTAACATTAGGCAACATGTACCTATGTACTCAGTCTTTTCAGGCAAACACACACACACACACACACACACACACACATGCTCACTAGTAATCACCTCCCTTTTTGGTGTCTTGCAGTTGTTTACTAATCTGTCACTTTTCCCCTGCTCTTTATTTCTCTTACTCCCTCCTTTCCATGTACTCCATCTTTCTCACACTTCCTCTCTGCTGACTCTTCTCTCCTCTGCTCTCTTTTGTCTTCCTCACTTCCTCCTGTTTTGTCCACAGTGCATAGACAACATCCGCTGCAATGGCCTGATGATGAATGCCTTCGAGGAGAACTCCAAAGTCACTGTGCCGCAGATGATCAAGTAAGCACTGCTTGCATTAAACCAACCACTCCTGCTTTGCTGTTCACCATTGCATTGCATATGGCGTGTATTGTGTTTGTGTATGTTCATATGTATGTATGTATGTATGTGTGTGTGTGTGTGTGTGTGTGTGTGTGTGTGTGTGTGTGTGTGTGTGTTTGTGTGTACCTGTACTTGTTTTCATATATGTATGGGTACATTTTTATACATACTATACATGCTGTATGTATGTGTGTTTGTGTTTGATTGTGTTTGTGCATGCGTGTGTATGTGTGCGTGTGTGTGCATGTGTGTGTGTGCGTGCGTGCACGCGTTTGTCTGTATGTCTCTCTGTCCTCCGCCCCTGCACCCACTCATTGGTCCTCCTGTGCGTCACTGAGCAGGTCTGACGCCAGCCTGTACTGCGATGACGTGGACATCCGCTTCAGCAAGATGATGAACTCGTGCAAGGTGCTGCAGATCCGCTACGCCAGCGTGGAGCGGCTGCTGGAGAGGCTGACCGACCTGCGCTTCCTCTCCATCGACTTCCTCAACACCTTCCTGCACTCCTACCGCGTCTTCACCACCGCGGACGTGGTGCTGGACAAGCTCATCGCCATCTACAAGAGGCCCATCAGCGCCATACCCGCTAGGTCAGCGCAGTTACTGGTTAATGGAGACAACATACACACACACACACACACACCTTTTAGACAGGGTTTACACGCATGCTCACACACATGGACACATGCACACACACATGCAAAAGCACACATACACGCACACACCTACACACACCCACACCCACACACACACATACACACACACACACACACACACACACACACACACACACACACACACACACACACTTATAAGACAGACTTTATGTGCATTTATGTCACCGAAAAAAAGCAGTGCTTAACACATTGCCCACCCTATTCTGTCTGATACAAACATCCATCACATGCAAAAAAAAGCACCAAACCCCTCATACTCTCTACTACAAAATGTCCCCTTATTTCCTGTGGGTTCATGTCAAACCGCCAGCGTCACACCTCACACGTGAAATGGTAAGCAAACGACAGGGTGTGTCACTGAGAGAATGATAATACGCAGTGCTGCTCTGTCCTTGTCTGTGGGTGGTCAGTCGGGGAGTGGGGGGTGGGGGTGGTGGTGGTCAGTTGGGGTGGGGGGGTTCCAGTGGCCCTGACAACTGGACAAGGCTCTCGTTGCTGTGCAGCTCGCTAGACCGCACTTGTTCCCCCGAGGCTTCATTTTCCAGCACTGAGTAACAGGTTTCTACTGTATGGAGGTGTGGGGTTGTATGTACTGTATGTGTGGATGGAGGTGTGTGTATGTGCGTGTTTGTGTGTGAGAGAGAGAGAGAAAGGAGAGAGACAGAGGGAGAGAGAGAGAGACAGACAGACAGACAAAGAGACAGACAGAGAGAGAGTGAGAGATGGAGAGAAAGAATGAGAGGGAGGACTGCAGTAGGGCAAATGGCGAATAAAACTGTGAAGAGGTGACAGCTGTATGTGTGCGTGCATGTGTGTGTGTGTGTGTGTGTGTGTGTGTTCTGCAGTAATTGGGTCCGGTCTGTGTATTTAGTTTTGCTCCATCTCTCTTTCTTACACCTTTATCAAACCCCCGGCTGTCTTTATCTCTTTCTTTTACTCCTTATGTTACCAGCTTCCTTCTCTCTCCTTCTTGTATCTCTCTTACTGTCTCTCTCTCTCTCCTTCTCTCTCTCTCTCTCTCTCCCCTTCTGTCTTTCTCTCTCTGTCTGCCTGCCTCACTCCCTCTTTGTCTTGCTTTTTTTCTCCTTCCCTCCATTTCTCTCTCTCTTTCTATCTCTTTTCTCCTCTGTGTCTCTCCCTCTTTGTCTTCCTTTTTTCTCCTTCCCTCCCTCTCTTTCTGTCTTTCTTTCTCTTTCTCTCTCTTTTTCTCTCTCTTTCTCTCATTCTCTCTCTCTCCCTCTCTCTCTCCCTCTCTCTCTCTCCCTCTCTCTCTCTCTCTTTCTCTCTCTCTCTCTCTCTCTCTCTCTCTCTCTCCTGCCTGACTGAAGTGTCTCAGTGGGGCTCTGTCGCTGTCACCTTAGCAACCGGCCACTCTGCGGCAGGACCCCACCCTTGCCGTCGTCTGCAGAGGATCTGAAGCATCAAATATTTAGCGGGCATGTTTCACGCCTCATTCCAGCCTCCCACCCCCCCCCACCCCACACACACACACACACACACCCACCCACCGCCCCAAACCCACCCCCTGCACCCCAGCGCTAGCCATCCCCCCACCCACCCACCGCCTCCTCCAGCAGAGCAGGGAGACGCAGCAGCAGGGCCCCCCCAGCCGCGTGCTTCTCTCGCCAGGCAGGCAGGCAGGCAGGCAGGGGACCTCCCACACTCCCCCGCACGCTGCAGCACCCACTGCTGGGAATGCTGTGATCTCTCCGAGGGCCACCCCCGTTCAGCTGCTGCTTCTCTGGTTCTCCCGTCCTCCCACCCTTTCTCTCTCTCTCCCTTTCTCTCTCTTGCTCGTTTTCGCTCTCATTTGGTCTCTCTCTCTCCCACCCGTTCTCTCTCTCTCTCTATCTCTCTCTCTCTCTCTCTCTCTCTCTTTCTCTCTCTCTCTTTCTTTCTGCTCAGCTCAGACTGTCATGAGAGGGGCTATTTCTGGGATAAGCATGATGACGTGTGGGAATGGCTCTTGCGTTCTTTCTTTCTCTTTCTCTCTCTCCATCTCTCTCTCTCTCTTTCTCTACCTCTCTATGTGTGTGTGTGTGTATATATATTTGTTTGTGTATCTGTATGTAAGGGAGAGTTCTGTCAATGCAGGGAAATATAGGGACACGCAACAATAGCTCTGTAATTGGTCTCAATGTATAAATCGTAGGGGTTTCCATTGCTGCACCATGCATACTATACACTGTTGTTAGGGGCACAAAAGAGCACTATACTACTGCACTACCTGTGAATTACACTAGCTTAAGTAAAGCTTTCAAAATGCCACATGAGTGCCAATGAGCCTGTGTACTGCTGTCTGACCCCCCCACCCCACCCCCCCACCCCACCCCCTCAGGTCCCTGGAGCTGTTCTTCGCCAGCAGTCAGAACAACAAGCTCCTGTACGGCGAGCCGCCCAAGTCCCCCCGGGCCAGCCGCAAATTCTCCTCCCCGCCCCCCCTGGCCATCACCAAGACCTCCTCGCCCAACCGGCGGCGCAAGCTGTCCCTCAACATTCCCATCATCACGGGGGGCAAGGCGCTGGACCTGGCCGCCCTCAGCTGCTCCTCCAACGGCTATGCAAGCATGTACTCCTCCATGTCGCCCTTCAGCAAGACCACGCTGGACATCAACAAGCTCTACGTGTCCAGCCCCATCACCAGCAAGATCCCCGACGAGGCCGAGGGCAAGGCGGACAAGGCCGAAGAGTCCTCCTCCTCCTCCTCCGCTCTCGGCAAGCAAGGTGAGGTGCAAGGGGGGAAGGCTTGCAAAATGAAAGGAGGGGTAGGGGGAGAGGACCAAGTGCAAACCAGTTACAGCCTCTCATGTTGCAATGGCACTTAACAATTATTACATTTTGCCCTTTTTGGTTTTTTTTTTGTGATAGACTCATTAAAGTGTTTTATGACAAAATGTCATTCCATCAGGGTAGGTCTGTCTGTCTTTTGTTGGCTGCAAATTAAGAAAATTAATCAAACGGAGGCAAACGCATTAAAGATTAAAGGGACCAAAGTAACAACTCTGTTACAGTGACAATGATGTGCAGGGATCTTTTTTTTCTGCATCAGCACAGTTTCTTCCAAACTGATCGGTGTGTGTGTGTGTGTCTCTGCAGATATATCCGTACGGGAGGAGAGCGACAACGACCCGATCCAGAGCGACGAGGCTGACGCAGAGGCGTCCCCGACCAAGTCGCCGACCACGCCAAAAAACGTGAAGTGCAAGAACTCCTCAGGTAGAGCTCGCTCCCCCTTTTCACAATCCCGTACCCCCCCACCCCACCTCCCCCTCTCTCGGCTGCCACAGACGTGTCATTATCGCTCAGTGACATGAAACAAGAGCACCTGCATCCCATGCTGGCCCGCCACCTGCACCCCTCCTCTCCGCCAAGAGGCAGGATTTATCAATGGCTCAAAATGGCAGACCAGCTATCTCTGCCCTGCTTTTTAAAGAGAGGCACAGGCAGGGCGGGTTTTTGTTGGTGTTCTTACAGAAGGGCTAAGATTTCTTCCTTACCTGTACACCATTGGTTTGGCAGTTTGTGCTCAGAGAAATTATGTTCTTAAGTATAATCTTCGTTAATCAGTCAGTGTCACAACACTTATTCCCTCTACACCATTGGTATAATATGTAAAATCTTAGTTTAAAGTAAAATCTTAGTTTAAAGTAAAATAATGAGTCAGTGTCAGTCAGTGTTGTGTATGGAGTATAGAGTATAATGTAATTTCAGTCCCTTTGCATGTTTATCTGGGCATCTCTGTCGACGTAATAGGGAGCTTTTTCTGTGCGCAGTGATAGAAAGTCCTGTGAGAGACAATTCGTGTATAATCTCGTTTGCTCTGAGGGAGGGGTGAGAGGGAGGGAGGGGTGCGAGGGAGGGAGGGAGGGAGAGATTGCAGGGAAACGCCAGGGCAGGCGCGAGTAGGTGTTTGGAAAACTTGCGCCATAGCAACCATGGCCGTGTATTCTGCTCCCGCCCCCGGCTGAGGGGTTGTGCGAGTGCATCGGCTCCGCTCTCGCTCTGCGCCTTCGCTGCAGCCCATCTCGCTCTCGTCAGAACTCAGCCAAGGGGTCAAAGGTCACCAGCACCGCAACACAGCGGACAAATTGATGTGTGTCTCCACTGAAAAAATGCAAAGGCTCTGCCAGTGTCATACTGTATGTATTGTTGCAGTGCACAATCAGCATGTGCGTGGCACAGAATAACACAGTCCCAGCCCTGGAGACTGGTTTTCGGATACACCTTTTTCATTTTCAGGGAGCATGTTTGAAGCACTGGCACAATAGCACTGGCTGCTATTTTTAGATAATCATTTTGAAAATCAAAGATGTTCTCCTTGTGGCTGTAGAAGACAACGCTCAGATTACATGGGCCATGCTGCCCCCTGGTGGACAAATGCATACTGCAGGAAGAAAAGCCTCACACAGCCACTGTAGTGAAAAGACCTGTGGATGTCTTGAATTATATATGCGCACACTATGGGCTCACCAGTATTTAAATTCAACGTATTTACGTAGCCATGGCAGTATTGATTTTATGTCAGTGAAATAACTAAAAAATAATAATTTTTAGTGGAAAATTAGTCTTTTCATGTCTGCTGTAGATAAGATGGACTGCATGATAAACCCACTATAGCAGGGCTGCTGGGAGATGTTTTCTGAGCTGCCACTAAACAGAGCACTTGCTGTTGCGGACAGTAGTGACATTTTCAGAGGTCACCGTTTGAGACTCTGTCTCAGCAGCTGTTAATGTCACTGCCTCCATTACTTCTACATGGGCTGATCTCTAGCCCTGCTCTATCACACCTACTGCTCGTCTCCAGGAGCCAGACAGCGGATGACAGGGACTTGTGGATCGGGATCTGCTGGCTCTCTGCCACATCGGGAATACCCCTCTTATTCACTGGCTATCTGTACATGCCCCACTGGACAGTCCATAAATGCTGTTTTGTGTGTGTGTGTGTGTGTGTGTGTGCGTGTGTGTATATTACTGTAATATACCAGGCACAGTTCAAGATGACAGCTGTACTGCTAAAAGTTTAAAACGCTGCTGTCATGAACCATATGAACAGTAATTCTTGTGTGTGAATATATTTTATCTCTTTTTTTCATATAGAACCAATGATTTAAATTTGTTCTAAAGCACATAAATCTTTTTCTAGTGTCTTATCTATGCAGTGCTTATTGTGACATGAATCATTTTCAAATGTGTTTTCAGTACATTTTAGACTTTTAGGCTATTCGTAAAAAAAATTATAATACATTTTTAATAATAATAAAAAACCTCTCTTCACTTATCTTTTGTTGATTGTGCCCTGCTGCAGAGTTCTCTCTGTTCTCCTACAATAACGGCATGGTGATGTCCTCCTGCCGGGAGCTGGACAACAACCGCAGCGCCCTCTCCGCAGCCTCTGCCTTCGCCATCGCCACCGCCGGAGCCAACGAGGGCACGCCCACCAAGGAGAAGTACCGCCGCATGTCCCTGGCCAGCACAGGTAGGCTACAGCACAGGTAGGATACAGCACAGGTAGACTATAGGACAGGTAGGCTACTGCACAGGTAGGCTATAGGACAGGTAGGACACAGGACAGGTAGGCTATAGGACAGGTAGGCTACAGGACAGGTAGGCTATAGGACAGGTAGGCTATAGGACAGGTAGGCTACAGGACAGGTAGGCTACAGCACAGGTGGGCTACAGCACAGGTAGGCTACAGGACAGGTAGCCAACAGCACACAGTGCCATTAGCCCAAGCTGCTGCTAAAGCTGGAGAAACCTAACATAGCAAACAAACAAAAACAGTCAAAATTACATAAATACTACAGAGCAGTCTTCAACACTGCATCAAATATGAAAAAAAACACTACTAACTAAAACTAAAATAAAAGCTACTAACTAACAAGGGAAATCAGCAATTACTGTTTAGCAAAGTGTAGTATTAGGGTACCAGAAAATACTTCATTTCAATATTGCAGTATTAAAGTCTGCAATGCACTGTAAATGGGAAAAATCAAAGGGCTGTGACGTACCAGTGTTTGTCCCTGGCCACCACACCATTAGCTCAAGCTGCTGCTAAAGGCTGGACAGATGTTTGATTATAGGGTCTATACACAGCCAGAGATAATACACAATGACTACAGAAATGCATGCTTTTTCCCAATGGAATTGGATGGAGAAACAATATCTATGTAATATTCTATATTTATATAACAGTATATTAATTGAACTGACTATGGAAAATGTTTGTAAAAACATATGGGAATCACGCTTGATTTTTACACACAATACTTGCGTTATACAAAATGTGGTAAAAAAAATAGCACGAACATTTTATAGTCATATGGCATATCGACATTCAACATGTGCAGTAGCCCATGTATAAAATATATAGGATACATTTTATCCTTTTTGCAGTATATAAGAGGAGACATAATCACGTATGAAGATACACAGTTGTACTATCTATAAACAAATAAACATGTACAGTATGAAGTGGCTGGAGTGGGATGGTCCCAGAGATGCCTCATATGTAAATCCAAATATCGCCAGGGTTCCCCACGGACCAGAGGAATGGTGACAAGGAGTTTGTCATCCGCAGAGCAGCAACCAACAGAGTCCTCAACGTACTGAGACACTGGGTGTCCAAACACTCACAGGTAAGGCCTGATGGTCCACCACATGACACATGAGGGTTGAAAGAACTACGACTACAACGATAACTATAATGATGTGTTTTTTCAAAAAGTGTTTTTGTATAAATTTAGTGGGTGGCAGTGTTCACACCTCAACTGTAATGACAACAAAAAGGCTGACCAATATCACTTTTAGAGCAATTTGATAAATGATAAAAACACTGTAGCCAATTAAAATCTATTAGAATTTACAAGATTGTTTATTAGTTGTTTGCAGTGACATGGAGAATCTTGGCATTAAGAGGATGTTAATATCCTTATAGTTACAGATATATCATTATATAAGGTCTTGCTGTAAATTGACCTCTATAAGGACTGTTTAGTGCTACAGTTCTGTTCATTTATTTATCCTAAATGTACGGGTGACAGTATGACAGTAATGTACCAGGAAGATCGATATGCTTTTCTATTGGCATGTGTGGAATTAGGGTAGTGTGTTACGTGCACTCATGACAATTAATTATAATGGATTCCAAATCGGTTCAGTGTGTGGATCCATTAAGCACAAAATTGAGTGTGTTTTTAAACACATTCCAGGATTTTGAGAGCAACACTGAACTGAAGATGAAGGTCATCAGCTTCCTGGAGGAGGTCATGCATGACCCTGAGCTGCTGACCCAGGAAAGGAAAGCTGCAGCAAACATCATCAGGTACGTGGTCTACTTACTGCCAGTGTTGAACAGAAAAAGCAATACAAAGGAAAAGTTGCAGAACATGAGCAGGGAACAGGATTGAAGGATTGAAGGATTTTTTTGTCCTTTGTCTTTTGTCACATACAATTAAATACCGACAGTAAAACATGTAGTGAAAATTCAATTCTGTTCATTTTCTGTGTTCTGTAAATGTGTTTTTGGTTTGATGTGCACTGATTAACATGCCCTAATGCATTTCTCCACAGGACTCTGACACAAGAGGATCCCGGCGACAGCCAGATCACCCTGGAAGAGATCATTCAGATGGTCAGTCTCGAAAGTTATTGGGACATTTAAATAAAAAATTAGGGGGAACAAATGAAATATAGTTCTGGTTAGTCTTATTTAGCATGTTTCAGGACAATAGGCAAATGAGGATCTATAAATGATGATGTGGTCTTATAAACTGGCAGCAATGAAGACTCTGGTCTTCTGGTGAACATCACCTAAAGTCACACAAAAGATGCACACGTTACCTAGACCGTCTGCTCCCTTAGGTTAAAAAGGAAGATAGGTTAAAACTGTGGGTAACACTTCATTTGAAGGTGTCTACTTAAGCGTGACAGTCAAATGATATTATAAAGATGACATGACGTGTTATAAACATTAATGACACTTCAATCATGTTTATTACTATTGTCATGTAGCATTATTCATTTTTTGTAATGTTGATATTTTTTTAGTTGCAGACATTGCAAAAAAAACAAATGTCACTTAATGACAACAATCATAAACATAAATGAAGTGTCATTCATGCTCATGATATGTGTCATGCCACGTTTGTAAAGGGTTCATATCAACCTTATACAAACATCTTCAAATAGTGTAAAAAAGCATAACCAAACTGTATCTACACTGGAATCTCATGTTTTGAATCACATTCACTCAACCATAACAAAGTCTGAAGTGTCTGGGCAGTTATAATGTAGCCAGTCTGCTTTGTGCACCAACCGTTTATGACAACACATTTTCTGCTATGCTGCAATGCCCTACTTGTAATGGATGGGTGATGGCTGTGGCAACGATGTGGAGAGTATTGCCTTATACAGACACCTTGAAATAGTGTAAAAAAGAGTAACCAAACTGTGTCTACCTGTAAGAGTGTTGCTGTGGTGTGATTGGACACTGTGTTCCTTCCACAGGCGGAGGGAGGGAAGGCGGAGGCCTTTGAGTGCCACTCCGCCCTGGAGATCGCAGAGCAGCTCACTCTCTTGGATCACCTGGTCTTCAAGGTCATCCCCTACGAGTGAGTACTGCTCTAGGGAGTTTCTAGAATGTTCTCAAATTATGTTCTCTTTTAATTATCTTGTACATATTTTACACTTACCGGTATTTTATCTTTTATCTTTTATGTTTTTATGTTGTCCTTTGCTTTTGTTTTTGTTAAGCACATTGAACTGCCTTTGTGTATGAAATGCGCTATACAAATAAACTTGACTTGACTCAAATTCTCAATAACTCAAAAAAGTTGTCGACCTGTGACGTTAATGCAATAACACACTCTTGACTTCATGTTGTTGTCCATTAAATTTCAGTGGAGTATTGCACTTCAGTGTATTCTGAAACGCAGCTTGACAATGCTTAACACTAACAATGGGCCATCTTAACTGCAATATAGCAAGTACTACTCATTTTTAGTTTTCACTGTTGCAACATTGTGCTGAGTCTGCAACTATGGTTTTGTGTAGTTTCACTTTGGTGGTCTTTCAACCACATTATTCTCTCTTGCAGAGAGTTTTTCGGCCAAGGCTGGATGAAGAATGATAAAAACGAGAAGACACCCTACATTATGAAAACGACAAAGCATTTTAATGATGTGAGCAAAGTGTAGCCTGTCCATGCACACCAGTATGCATGCAGATAGATACACACACACACACACACACACACACACACACACACACACACACACACACACACACACACACACACACACATACACACAAAAAGTGAAGAAAGTTTTAGTGGCGTGTTATTGCAATCCTTTTACCCTTAACAAGCTCAGTAATGCCCTCTTTCCTGTGGCTCTGAAATAGATAAGCAACCTGATCGCCACGGAGATCCTGCGCTGTGACGACGTCATCACCCGAGTGGCAGTCATGGAGAAGTGGGTGGCGGTCGCAGACATCTGCCGCTGTCTCCATAACTACAACGCCGTGCTGGAGATCACCTCCGCACTCAACCGCAGCTCTGTCTTCAGGCTGAAGAAGACCTGGCTCAAAGTGTCCAAACAGGTAAAAATAATAATAATAATAACTTTTACTTGTATAGCACAGTTCATACATACAAGATGCAGCTCAAAGTGCTTTACAGTTTGGCAAGGTCACAACAAGACAACATTTCTTGCAGTCCAATGGCATCGGAGCAGTTGAACACAGTAACGAAATGGCGCAGTGACATAATGACGCAATGACCCGTTAATGCGGGCTCTTGCGTGACAGGTAGAGACCAAACAGCCAGCTGTGGCCACACAGTGAGACACAGTGAGATGGCCATTTCTATGTCGTTAGCCTCATAGCATAATTGCCCAAGTCATATTTCAATGTTATATAGGAGGTTATGCAGGATGATGCAGCAGTGGTAGGAGAGTAAAGTTAGGTAGATATCTCAATTTGGCCAAAAAATGACTTACGCAATTATGATATAAGGCTAGCGATGTGTTTGTCACATGATGTAATCCCACCACTGATTAAGCCCTTTGCATAACATAAGCTGCATATGTGGAATCATCTTAATAATGGCAATGTCTTTTCGTTTAAAGATGTGCCTCAATAGTCCCCAGTTGGATACATGTTAACATGTTGATATATGTATTTATTTGTTTACAAAAAGCAGTGAGTGTGTGTATATAAGTTATATGAACGGTTGCTTTGAGTGTCTGCTATCCAGGCAGACTAAATTGTTTCGTTATATAAATAGTCACTAACTTTAATGTAAATGCTGAGTACCAAAAACAGACTCTGTTTAAGTGGTCTGGTTACTGATTACCAAAACAGAAAGTAATTTAGATGTACTCTATCTATGTTTTTGAAGTTTGTGTACTTCATCTGATGGCAAAGCAGTTCAGGTTTGCTAACAGATGTGAATTGTCTCTACCCACCCTTAAGACTAAAGCCGTGATTGACAAGCTCCAGAAGCTGGTCTCATCTGAGGGGAGGTTCAAAAACCTGCGGGAGGCTTTGAAGAAGTATGTGATCAACCCATGTTTGAGTAAACAAGTAGTCATGAAATGGGTGTGTGTGTGTGTGTGTGTGTGTGTGTGTGTGTGTGTGTGTGTGTGTGTGCGTGTGTGCGCGTGTGTGCATGTGTGTGCGTGTGTGTGTGTGTGTGTGTGTGTGTGTGTGGTAGGTGGTAGTTGTTTATGGTTCACTTATTTAAAACAAGAGAAAGTCCAACCAAAATTGCATGATTTGGTAAATATCTATTTAGACTGTATGATGATTACAAAAATACCTGTTAACATGTAATCTGAATCTAAAATTCTGAGTCTGACAGTGTAGAGGTTTGGGTGTAAATATGCATGGCGGAGCAAAACTTTGCCCATATTCAAAGTGAGTAAGCACCTAAAATATTCTTGCTTATATTTAACCTGCATAATCACTTCCTGTATCATTTCCCCACCAGCTGTGACCCTCCATGTGTTCCATATTTGGGCATGTACCTTGCGGATCTGGCCTTCATTGAGGAAGGCACCCCAAACTACACAGAGGACAACCTAGTCAACTTCTCCAAGATGAGAATGGTAGGGACGGGGAAAATGCACAGTGGTTTTCATGTACAATTCTATAAAAGGATGCCAGTATGTTATTGTATATTATCTTAATGATCTGTTTCCATTTGCCAGATCTCACATATCATCAGAGAAATTAGACAGTTCCAGCAAACAGCCTACAAAATTGACCATCAGCCAAAGGTAATGACGTTCTTTCTAATGAAATACGTAGACCACTGCTAAAAAAAAAAAAAACCACAGGTTCTGCCAAGTCATCATAAAGTTTAATGACATTTTTGTCAGATTTCAGGAAGCCAGAGTAGTGATCCCAGTAGTGATGCATAATGCATAAAAAGCTCTGTGTGTCATATCGCTGCAATCGCCACATTGGCGCCCCCTGCAGGCGCCCTTGCTTGCTGAGAAGGGAGAAGGTGCCATGCACAGAAGCAGGGTGTCTCTCTGCCTCGGGGCGGGGTGCTGAGAGGTGGTCTCGCCCAGGACGTAAAACACTATAGAACCGCTACTAACACAGTGTCATGTGTTCCTTCACAGGCGGCCCAGTATCTGCTGGATATAAGCTGTGTGCTCGATGAGGAAAGCCTGTACGAAGCCTCTCTCAGAATTGAGCCCAAGGTGCCCAACTGAAAGGGCGTCAGCAAGCTTCTTCATTGCACGTCGCAAACAGTGTGTACAGAAACTATATCATATGCGTATACAATAACTTGTGTTAGGTAATGTACTACATATTACTCTTGTATGTGTCCTTGTTTTAGAAGATGTGGGGGAGAGGGAAAGTTTACAGATGTTACCAATTCGAGTATGTAACTCTGATGTTTCATCTGTTGTTGAAGATATTATGCCTTTCTCTCTCTCTCCCTCTCACTGTCTGTCTTGGAAAAAAAAGCTTAACAAAAACAAAACCTCCTTGGCAGAGGTAAAAAAAAAAAAACACAGCAAAAAGACAAATTCTAGGTTTTACAAGTGTGGCAGTTGCAATTTTAGAATTTAGGATGGTCATGTTCAAAGGTATAAATCTCTATTGCAACTTAAATCGATCTCCGCCTTTATCTGAAGTGAACGTTTGCACTTCTTGCATGGTCGTATGACCGCAAAGCCCGTCTACAGAGCAGAGGTTAACTGTTGTGTGTATTTGCATCCAATGTAGCAATGCTATGATCTGATAAAGTTGTCCATAGCACAAAGACAAACAAATGGTCATTTCACAACCAACAAGAGAGCCAACAAGCCTTCAAACAAACAAGTTTCTTTGCTTTGTTTTGTTGTGAACCAAACAAAAAAAAACTGTTTCAGTGGCCCTTCAAATCATTTTCCGACCTAAGAAGTCGACAGGTTGACAGGTGTTGTCAAACATTTAGCCCTAGCCTCATATTAGCATGCTGTCTCTTAATGTGAACAATGTAAAAAAAATCAAATGCTGATGTCCAAATCCCCATCCAAACTTCTGCCGTTTGAGGTTATACTCTTTGTTTGAAGGGGACAGCTGTGGGGAAGTTCTGTTGCATGAGATATTTCATCTGGTTTCACACTCACCAAAGGGAGTAGAATATGCTGCAGTAAGTCGATGTGTCTTTAGACACCTTTTTGTGATAAATATTGGGATTAGTTGTAAAATTGGGTTTACCATTGATTTTGCTCACTTTGTTTCTTGCCCATAAGAAAAGATAAATTCAGAAATTATATAGCACACTCAATCCAGAGTGATTGTTTTGGCCAAACTGTATCTCTCCATAAAAACTTATATAGCTATTGTATAAAAAAGACAATCTATGTCCTTCTTGCTGTTCCAGTGATTGTGGAACGTGACTGTATATCACTTTGTAAAATGCATTGTCGTTTAAGAGTATGAACAAAACTAAGGGAATGATGAACTGTTTCGCCTGCAGCAAAACAAAGGGTATTTTTGTAGTCTTAGAATAAAGGGAACAGGATTCTGCATCCTCACCAGAAAATGAAAAAAAATGTATTTTGTACAAATGCTGTCAATCACCAAACAAAGATGTATTCTGTATATTTTGTACATGTAGCCCTACATATTTCTTAATGTGTACCCGTGTAAAGCACACCTCTTTAAAATGTATCCTAAGCTTACACACTCAAATGCTATATGATTTGTGATTTTCAACCATGATCTAGAGGTATAGATGACAACTTCAAAGTGTTTTGCATATACTGTAATCCTGTCTATAATCATTCTTTTAGCAGGAATATAGTAATGTAGTGCTTATTCTGTGAATATTTGTATGTATTTTTACAATGTACAGTCTAGAAACACAAACAACGCTCATGTGGCAGGCATGCAACACTGTATCAGCCAGAACCTTTGAAATGACACAATATATAGAGAGCTATATATATATATATATATATATAAATATATATATACATACTGTATACACATCTACAGGCACATACTCTTATAAATGATATATAAACATACAAACAAACGTTTTGCTGTTAGCAATACCCAGTGGTATGAGAATTATCTTTCAACCCTTAAGTTTATTTCCACGGCTTGAAAAACTATTTCCAGTTTTGTAAGAAAAAAAAATATTTAAAATAACTATTGTATGTTTCCTTATTACCTCTTGCTAATAAATCTATTCTATCTCAGGGGGATTTTGTCTCCGTGTCCGTGTTTCCTTAAAGTTAATAATAAACTAATAATAAAAAACTGTATTTGTATAGCACAATTCATATAAGATGTAGCTTAAAAGTGCTTCAACATTTTGGCAGGAAAAAAACACAAGGCAGCATTTGTTGCGGCTTGGTAGCGCCGAGAAATGAATGCAAGTTGTCATGCAATGCAAAAAATGTAGAAGTGAAACAGGGGAAACTCCGGCCGCCGGGGATGTGTTGGCAAGACAGAAAATGAAACATCTCACCTCCGGTATACCCCACAAGAATTTGGCACTATCTTTTCAAAACTATGTCCTCATTTTTTAAAGCAGTATATAAATTAATAGTTAAAAAACGCCCCGAGTCAGCTGTGTAAAATGAATCATTACCATAATTTCATGTCAAGGACATTGGCCGGTTTTATTCCCGTGTCATGTGACAAGTTGATACAAAAGCGAGCGTCTGCCGTAACAGACATTTACACTCGAGATGTGGACGACGGTGTTTGTAGCACTGGTAGCGGTGTGGGAAATCTCCCTTGTTACACCTGTATTGGGGTCAGATGGTAAGTGCAAAATGGAGTACAGAAAATTTGCAAAAGATACAGAATGATTTATTTATGGTGCAACTGGGCAGTTTTTTAAACAATAGCAGCTTTATTAATTGGTGAATACTTTCAATGGAAGCTTCATTCCTACACTCCTTCCTAAGTCTTCAAATTACGTTCAACGCATTCAGTTACGTAGGCCTACAGGTAACCTACTCATTTGTTCAGATCAGAAGGAAACTTCTGTGCGGTGCAGTAGGTATCGCTGTGTCATGTAAAAAGTTCTAAACGAAACACTTTTGTTTGTTACAGAGGAATATGACTTCAAGATATGGATGTCCAAGGTAGGCTATTAGAATTGCAAAATGTTTATTTTGTTGGCTTAGTGCAGGGACTTTCCGAGAATCAACAAGGAAGTGAAAATAGTCTGAAAACGAATCACTGTAGCCTAGGAGTCTTTGTTGTACCAGTCCAATCCAGTAGGGTATTTCAGTGAGTTGTGTTTTGGACTTATTTCTATAGAATAAAACTGCCTGTTTTACTGTGGAGAAGAAGCCTAGTGCAGCCAACTAAATGTATAAAATGTTGAATCCACCATTGCAGTCTTAACACTTCTACTGTTTCAGTACAACAAACAATATGACATGGCTGAGTATCATCAGCGGCTGAAGATATTCATGGAAAACAAGAGGACGATTCAAATACATAATGCAGGCACTCATACCTTCACAAGTATGTCAGTAACAAGCTATTTCAAAACAATGGTGAAAGCTGACACTGAATAGCATGGCCATGTCTAAAGGATGTACAAACTGAACATGCTTTGATTTATTACACAGTGGGACTGAATCAGTTCTCTGACCTGACCTTTGCTGAGTTCAAGAAGTACTACCTCCTGAACGAACCCCAGGTTAGTGTGTGTCTGAGTTGCACATGTTGCAGTTCCTGAGTTGCAGTTCCTTTGGTCAGTGCTTTAGCAAAAATAGCTCTTTACTTGTGTACTCAGAACTGCTCTGCCACCAATGGAAACCACGTAAAACGAAGTGGACACAATCCTGATTCCATCGACTGGAGAAAGAAGGGGAATTACGTGACACCTGTAAAGAACCAGGTAATCCAGGCCTAATGAAGAGCACTGCAAATCTGGCATGGTAATGTAGAACATGAAAACAGATTATCTAAAAAAAATACTAATTTAAAAAAATAAATAAAAACAGACACACAGTAGAGCATTAGGTCACATACTTGCTGTAGGCCACGTGTTCATTTGACTGTATGAGGCCAGAGTGTATTACTCATAGAGGTTCTGTTTGACCACTGCTGCCATGATAGAGGATGGCAAGTGTCTAATGTCAGTATTGGGAAAGAAGCGTATACCTATTGAGGTAGGCTGGCCAATTAATCGAAAAATGAATCGAACCAACAATCGTAACCGACAATGTCGTAATCGACAATGATCAAGCACATGACTAACAATTAACTATCATTGTTTATTATTACTGTATAATTATTTATTTTATTGATTTTTAACTCTTTCTTTATATTATCTGCATTCAACTGTGTGTGTGTTCATGTACTGTCCCTTGAAAGCACACTACCACACTACTGTGTTGTCATGTGATTCTGCCCAGTCTAGTCAATTAAAGACAATTTTGTTTCGATATCGGTCAATATGGAAAAATATATTGTGATCACGTTTTTTGCTATCTTGTCCAGCCCTATGCTGAGGATATACCAGTAATTGTTTTTTTATGTCACTCCCCACTTCAAAGAGGGTGTGTGTGACTTTTGAAACAAATTTCATCAGTTCTTTGAGGAGCAAAAAAAAAACATTTGACTCAGCCTAGCAGTGTTTCACAATCTGGAAACTTGGAAAATACATGTTTTGCTTTACATGATCCAATGGGCAGAGGGTTTGGTTAAAGCCTGGTTGAATGCATGATGCATATATTACAGAATACATCTGATAAATGCATTTTACTTTGAGGGTGGCTGTGGTAGCTGTTGGACCTTCTCCACAACGGGCTGTCTGGAGTCTGTTACTGCCATTGCCACAGGAAAGCTTCTGTATCTGGTGCGTCATTTGTGTGTCTGTGTCTGTGGTGTCATTTAAATGCCTCTTTTTTTGTCTGTGTTTTACATGGACAGTAGGTGTGTGTACAGTATACAGAAGTTATTGATTGTGATTATTGTATTGTAATTCATGAATCTGTTTTGCCCATGACAGACAAAGAACTATTTTTTTATACACCTATCCATAATGTCACCACAGTACATGCATGGAATTCACTACTAAGCTTTACATGCATCATAAAACACTAATAACTGCCTAGACTAATAATCTTTAGAGCTTTAGGTCAAAGCATATGCAGAGTGTGTATTTTATTATACTGTAAACTGACCAAAGTTTAATCCTGTGCCTTTCAGTCAGAGCAGCAGTTGGTAGACTGTGCCCAGGCCTTTAACAACCATGGATGTAGTGGGTAAGACTAAAGACTGCAGGGTGCATTTCATTGAACGCTACAGTTAACATGACACATCAAATCATAAAATGTTGTCATTAACCACAGTGTTAATCATGTTGATCATATGCGTTCATAGTGGTCTTCCAAGTCAAGCGTTTGAGTACATCAAGTATAACAAAGGACTGATGACAGAAGAAGACTACCCTTATGAAGGCATTGTGAGTGACAACATTTTGCCCTTGTAGAACATAGTGGAGTAATATCATTGTTGGGGGGAGGAGAGACAATATTACAGTATTCCTGCAGGGATTCCTGCAGTTCAGAAAGTTAAAGTCCTGCCACATATTTGTTCCAGCCAAATCCCTTAACCAGCTGATCCTAATTAGCACAAGTCTTCAGCCAGGTAGATCAGCTAATGCATGAAATACCATAATAACATAAGCACAGGAGGAATGAATAAATGGCAGGACTTTTACTTTCTCAAGCCGATTTTGTTCACCTTTGAATTTCATAGGGTGAAAAATGTTAGACTGTGGACCTGGTTGTAGCTTAACTATGGTATGGTATATGTGGTAACTATGGTACTAACAACAGAAAGGTCCTGGGTTTCATACTGACACGAATATATTACTGTACTGTGTGTTGCTTTCAACAAAAGGGCCACACCTGCCTAAAAGTTGTAAATGCAAATGTAATGTTAAAATGTGAACAAAAATGGCAAAATCATGGTGCAATGCAACATGAATCTCCTTGCAGGATGATGAGTGCAGATTTGATGCAAAACTTGCAGCTGCTTTTGTGAAGGAAGTGGTCAACATAACAAAGGTGATCCTTCAGGTTTCAAAAGCATAACAGCAGTAAGATCAGAACATGAAACCTGACACTCACTCCTGACTCTTTGTTGGCTGTCTTAGTATGATGAGATGTCTATGGTGGATGCTGTAGCCAATCACAACCCAGTCAGCTTTGCCTATGAGGTGACATCGGATTTTATGCATTACAGTAAGGGTGTTTACACAAGGTATGTCCTTATTTAGTAGAGGTTGGTATTATTTTGAATATTATTATTAATATTGTGTTCCTGTTTTTTACAAGATGAACCATTACATGGAATAAGATGACCCTTGTTTTATTTTCAGTTGTTGTGCGATCAGTTTGAGTTCTTAGCTGATGATGACCAGTGTGGAGTTTCTTGGTCTACCTTAAACCAAGAACTGAAAGTTCTTGAACTTATCGCAGAATGACTCTACATCATGAAGAAGCTCAGTCTACCCAAACAAGTCAAGCAGCTCAAAGATCTTAAACTATCTTCAAGGCCTAGGTCTAGTTTTTGGCAGTTAGTTTTGGAGAATATGCAAGTCTTCGTTCTGAGATGAATAGCATTATTATTATTTTTATATATTTTTTATATATATATGTTATTATTACTAATTTTCAGTGCTACAGAATAACTAGAATAACAGAATAACAGAATTCTCTAATGATACCCATTATGTTTGGGTAACTCCCTCGGCAGAGGCCTCAGGCCTTCATCACATGACACTGCATTTACAGTAACTAGAGGCTTTTCTTCAGAGTGGCTTACCCATGCGGAACCACACTCGTGCTACAGCAATAATAATAGTACTTCCTTTCACGACTTGCAATGTCACTTTACAACAGATAATACAAAACGAAATGATAAAAATAAACACAATAATGAAAAAAAAAGTTGTCAAGACTAATGTTAAGCAGACAGTAAGTAAGGTTATATGGGCCGATGGTTTGAATTAGAGGAGGTAGTGGGGGGTAAGCCCCCCCCCCCCCCAAATAAAAACCGGTATCCCCCAAAGAGACAAAAGTAGCAGGGTTGAGGGTACCATCATATTAATGTAACCCCCCAATTATGGAGGGGTATTTCACACCATGTGTAATCCAAATAGGTGTGTTTTGAGGGTCGATTCGGAAAGGAAAAGGGGGTTAATATGGAGGTGCAGTGAGTTCTAGTACCATATAGGGATCTAGCAGCAAGCACTATACAGCAAAAAGTACTAAAGTCTTAACACTAAACACAAGTGCAAAAAGAGCACACAAGTGTTTATGAGTTGCATGTTGTTGTGTTTAGGTTGTTAAGATAAGAGGTGTCATTGACAGTGAAACAGACACAGAACTATAGGTTGATTAAGGTTTGGATTTTAACCCTGCTCCTTACGAATTTAAACTTTTCATGCAGTCTGTGCCAAATGCTATAAAATGTACATTATTACAGTTACCAGCTGGTCAGACTTTCCTATATTTTTAATTAAAAAATGAACTATAACTGTATAACAAACTGTAAACAAGCAAGCAAAGTAGGGTTGTGTTTGTTTTCAGTCACATTCACGGGCTGTTTTCAATCTGCTCTTTGTTCCTTTGGTTATGTTATAAACATCACCACAAGGCATCCTTGTGACACTCTACTGACTTTTGTAAATTATTGCAGCACTATGTGTCATAACACCACCGATAAGGTTAATCACGCAGTGCTGGCCGTGGGCTATGGGACAGAGAATGGACTTCCTTACTGGATTGTCAAGAACTCCTGGGGACCTGAATGGGGAATGGATGGGTATGTTTGCAAGAGAATACCATTACTATATATATTACCTCCATCAAACCATTGTGTTAGCTGTATGAAGTATGCCAGTGGTGCAGAAATATTATGATAACTTTAGTTCACCCATTTATTTAAGTATGGTTGTATGTTCACAGATACTTCTTCATTGAACGTGGGAAGAATATGTGTGGACTGGCGGCCTGTTCTTCTTACCCTGTGGTGTGAAGGGAATAGACGAGAGAGAAGAATGTCAGAGGACTTAGAAAAGGGAACATGCTGTGCAGCTTATCTTTTTCTACTTACAATTTGCACTGTCTGATGATTGTGATTGTAATGTCTGGCCTGTAGCCCAGTCCATTGTTGATGTATGGACAATCAAAAAAAATAGTCTCACTGAAGTAACTGAAATTAAGCATACATGCGTTTTTTCTACACAATAAACCTTGGACTTAAAGCCACGCGTTGCTACTGTAATGGATAATGTGCCTTTAATAAACTAAACTTAAGCCAAAAGTTCCTTCTTCTTGTGAATGGGTACATTCGTGTCTCGTTATTTCACACGCCAGCTCGGGTGGTGGCAGTATAAATTCCGATCACCCCATGGAATCTTCTTTCTAAACAATCTTGGAGCTTCCTGTTCCAGTTAAGGCACCAATGAGAAGTAAGCTTCGAAGAGGCGCTAAATATCAACTGTCAGCTAGCAAAACAATCCGCGGACACACGCATTTTGTACCAAATTCTGCTGTGGTGTGAGGGAAAATATATAATTAAACTATTATCTGTGTTGTCGTATCTTAACCACGGTGAGGTTTATGTTTTCGGTAGGGGAATCACTGGGGAGAAAGGTGCAATTGCATTTAATTACGCAAGCTAGTTACAACTTCATGGCTAGCCACAGCTAACTTTCTATGGTTAGAAATTCGCTATAGTTTTGTTCCTTGGATTTTTTTTCTTATGTTACATCCTAGGGAAGCTGGCTTGCTTTTGTTTGAATCGCAATGCCGGGCATCCCGCAGAATAATTTGAAAGAGCAACTTGAAAGACACAACAATGCTCTTCAGACCAAGCTGTCACTGGCTAAACCAAAACCAGGGTAAGTTCGCTAGCACAAATAACTGTCGTAGTTGGCGGCAGCTAGTTAACGTATGTATTGTTGATTTTGTAAGCTGTAACCCTGACAATTTAATCTTAAAGTATATGCAGTATGTAAACGGCACAGATCGGCTATTAACCTGTGAAATAAGAAACGTATTGATACTGCTAGCTAACCCACAAATCTCTTTTTAGACTTTTTACCTTCAAAAAGACGTCAACGTCATCTGCATTTACAACGGAAGGTAAATCAAAGGTAACGGACTCAAGTGGTCTAGCAAACAGGAATGCCAATGTTCCTAATAACAGTGTAGTAACCAAACCCCCTTTGACGTTTTCAACCAAGCCTGATAAGCCAGCTCCGAAATTCAACTTCTTCACGTCCAACCCGAGAAGCAAGCCGCAGGCTATTGTGCTTCCACCAAACCCATTTGCAGTGAATAAACCCACCCCAGAACAGACGACTCTCAAACTTTCCCCAGCTTTGATCAAAGACGCCAATGAAAAACCCCTAGCAAGTTCTACTTTACAGACGCCAGCTCAGATCAAAGATGTCAGGGATGAGAAAACTCCAGCAAGCAAAGCTACTTTGCTGGACAGCTCTCTCAGCTTCCAGGCAGACTGGGATGACTTCGATGATTTTGAGACACCTGTCAAGGTGAAAACTGTGTCTCCAAAGGCTGCAACATCGGTGAGAACACTGCACCCCACTGGTACAGAGCCATCCAGCTCTCCTGTCAAAAGAAATGCAGAGTCCCCCGGCCTTGCTACACCAGTGGAATTATTCCATGAAACCAATGAAGAATTAGGTGACCACAGAGGAACTGAAGGCAACAAAAGTAGCAATTTTAAAACTAGTAACGACTGTGCAGAACCTGGTTCTCCAGAAATTCCTGTATTATTCAATGGCCTGGACGCAGAATTTGAAATGCATAGTGGCTCACAGAATAACACTGGCCCATACGTGGAAGACACTGAACCAGGAGACTCACCCTTAAAGGTCACAAAAAGACAGAGACCAGCACAGAAAAGACTAGCTGTGTTGAGCGACAGTGAGGAAGAGGCGGATTTTATGCCTGCGCCATCAGACGAATTGAAAGATGACGACCCTATTTGCATTCAAGGTTAGTACAGCAGTACTATAGCAACTAGTTTTGTGTCATATGAAGATCAGTAGAAGGATCAGTGGTAAACTTGTTATTTAACAGTTTATTCGTTTATGACAGATACCCAAACTCATGGCATGAATGCAAATATCATTCACATCGATGACAAATCAAGGGAAGATATGGACTTCATACCACCATCTCCTCCACCTGAAGATAACAGTCCATCACTGAGACTTAGGTAAGCCATAATTTATATTTGATCATGACATTTGGGAGGCAATATTTGAGATTCGTCACCCCAGCTATGTGTCTTTGCAGTACAAATCTGTCTCTTTGTGTCCCTTTTTGTATTTTTTGTTATTTCATGTTTTTAAGGTTTTCCTCCATACTTATGTTTGTTCTGATCGCACTGACAATGTTATATTCTGTACAGCAAAACTAGCCCCCAGAGTTTCATATCTCACAGAGGCTCTCTTACAAGCCTCCCAGGAGCCTCTGATGTGCAGTCCAAAGATAATAAGGGTATGTGGGTATGCATGCATGCATGCATGTGTGTATGTGTATGTATGTGTGTATACATGTATGCATACATTTATATATTGATTAATTTATTTAATTAATTTTATTTGTACAACATTATTGATTTTCATAAATGTTTCCATTTGATGCACTGTACCAGAGTTAGGCTAATTTACATCTGCAGTCCCCTGTATGTATGCATGCATGCATGCAGCTAGTCACAGGCCAGATTCTACCCAGACCTATTAATCACATTATAATTGTCACATTTTCTCTTAAATTCGCAAAGGTAATATGCTGCTGTGTTATTCTATTTCTTCAGGGCCTAATGCTAAATCAGACGATGCACTCTTCAGTTTAATGGAAGCTATATGTGAACTGGTGGACTCCATCCCCGAGCATGAATTGATTGGCCTAAGCTGTGGCACCGAGCTTCTCCTGCAGCGAGCTCAGAGGTTGGCATGATGCACCAAATACCCGAGTTATTTTATTGTTATTCTAGCCTAGATGCCTGTCCAGTTGCAGACAAATCCCCATAGTCCAATGGTGTTGGGGGAATTAGGATTTTTGTGTCAGTTCTGTCACTCGTATGATTTTCGTCCGATTAATGATGTGATAATTTGGTGCTTGTCCTCCAAGGAAAAGAATTCTTGCTAGTGGAGGGCTGCCAAGGACATCCATGTCAGACAAAGGAATAACACCGAAGTTTAAGCCATCATTCCGGTCAAGTTCGGCTTTTGACACCACACCCAGCCTAAAGCCCTTGCCATCACCTTTCTGTGAAGAATTAAAAGACAGTTCAAGCAAAGGCTTCCATTTTAGGAAGTCCATCTCGTCTGTCTTGCCAATGGATTATGACAGCAGTGTCTTTGAAGACTCCAGCTGCTTTATCAAAGATGTACAAACTCCAGGCTCCTCCTTACCCACCAAGCCCAGCGTCACTGAGACAAGGGGCAGGCCATCAAGCAGCTTTAACTTCTGGAGCAGCAGTGACCAGAACGGTGACTGCCTCTCCAGGCCACCTTCCCAGCAGTCTGATGTTGAAATAGTCGACGTTGAGCCAGAGGATTTATTTTATTCGCCCAAGAAGCCAGCTAATAGAACTGGGCTGGCAGCGGAGCACAGAGGGGGAAGTAGCAGACCACCATCATCCAGTCACACAAACACATGGACAGACGCGGACGGGGACGACTTTTACATCGATGACTTTGACATCGACGAGTTTGATGAGGCAGACATCCCAGACTACTTTGATGAACCTCCGAACACTTCCACCTCAAAACAGAGCTCCTCTTCGATTGGCTCCACAATACGAGAAGGAGGGCCTGTTAAATCCACACAGGCCAGAAACTCTTTCTCTACCCCAACCCCTGCTCCTGTCCCTACCCCTGCCCCAAAACCCTCCAAGCCCCCCTCTCCAGGTGAGTTTGAGAACAGTGTAGAGAAAACACAAGATACTTTTGAGTGAGATATTATACCTCAAATGTTTACACAAATTCATTAGGGTATGTAGGCAAACCATAGCCTAATCCTTATAGTATTTCTCAATTAAATGGGGGCATTTTAAGGGCTGTTGTCTCTATTTTAGTAACTGTAATTTGTATCCATTTGAGATATGAATATCTGACACACAAGCTGGAAGAGTAACCCAATATTGGCTCCCTTTTTCCTCTTTTTGCCTTAAAATCTGAGAAATGCACTCCTGTCCTGTTCTCATCCTGTGCCATCTGATACAGAGCCTAACTTCCGCAACCCTGCCCATGACCGGTTCAGGGGCTTCAGCTTCCCCCATTCTGCAGAGATGATGAAGATCTTCCACAAGAGGTTTGGTCTGCATCAGTTCCGCTTTAATCAGCTGGAGGCCATCAATGCTACGCTGCTGGGCGAAGACACGTTTGTCCTGATGCCAACAGGTCTGTAAGATGCATAAATGGCTGCAAGTAAACTGCATGGGTTTAGTTAGGAAGGAGGGATTTGGGTCTGGGTCTGACTCTGACTCGGTGTGAACATGGTTACTGTCCTGTCGATTTGTATATGCTGAATAGTATTAAAAATAAGATAATAACATAATTTGTGTAGTATGTTTAATAATTTTGTTATTTTTGTTTTGCTTTGGTAGGAGGAGGTAAAAGTCTGTGCTATCAGCTGCCCGCCTGTGTGTCTTCAGGCGTGTCTGTGGTCATCTCACCGCTGAAATCACTGATCGTGGACCAGCTGCAGAAGCTCACTACTTTGGGTGTAAGGCATCAGAATTCAAGCATACTACCCTCATTCAGTGTAGTTTATAATGACATGATTTTTGTGTATTTAATCAAGTTATGACAATTAAATAAGTCCCAAGGATAGGCACCTGTTGTCATGGATCACAGTATTAGGTCATCATAAAGCCATGTTTAGGGCTTTGTAAGTCAAGTCAAGTTTATTTGTATAGCACATTTCATACACAAAGGCAGTTCAATGTGCTTAACAAAAATAAAAGCAAAGGACAATATAAAAGCATAAAAGATAAAATAAGTGTAAAATATGTAAGAGACATAGAGAAAATCAAAAGGCAATAGGTAAACATAAAGCCCTGTTTTTCTCCCTTCACCTGACCCGTAGATCCCAGCCACCAGTCTGTCTGGGGACAAGAGGGACGGTGAGGCCGGGCGAATCTACATGCAGCTGTCCAAGAAGGACCCGGTGCTCAAGCTGCTGTACGCCACGCCAGAGAAGGTCAGTTAAGGGGTCACTGAGGACCCTCCTCAAGATCCAGCCTCTGCTGTGGCTCTGTGGTCTTGCTGCGTGGCGTCTGTGGAAAACATTTTGCAGGGCACCACAGTGGGAAATATAGGTTGCGTAAGAGATGGTGTTCCCCTGCACTATCTTTGCCTGTTCAGTCCTGTTTGTGTATGTATACTGGCTAGTGTTTGTGATGAGTTAAATCTGTTGGCAGTGTTTGTAGTTGATGTAGTAGTTGTAGTTAGAGTTTATGATTTCTGAATACTGGATATGTTATGCAGTGTTTTTTCTGTTAATTTGGGGTATAGTCTGCTGTAGTTAGTTAGTTTTTGACAAAGGGACATTCTTTTCTCTCTTCAGATCTCCGCGAGTGGTAGGATGATCAGTGCGCTACAGAACCTGTTTGAGAGGGGCCTCCTGGCACGGTTTGTCATTGATGAGGCCCACTGCGTCAGTCAGGTATTATTATTTGTATTTCTTTATAATTGTGTTTATTAATATACAATATCAGGGATTAAAGTTCTCCGGCCCCATGCCGGATTTCCGGCTTGTAGTGATTGCCCGTGGATTTAAAAAAATAATAAATCGAAAATAAATTGACGGCAATTAAAAAAAAAAAAAAAATGACCGTCGAAATCCCTCTTGTGTTTGTCAGCCAATGGCAGTAAAGGAGCGCTCTGAAACTGACAGTATTAGCCAATCAGAAGAAGAATGGGGCGGGTCTAAGGAAAGCCTTTACCCCCTCCTCTCATTTCTTCCTTGCTTCGATGCGGTGCAGTGCTGAAGATCGACACGGAAAGTCACCTCGCGCCGTTACGGCTCCATTCAACGGAGAGGGGGTAAAAAGTAAAAAAAATAAAATAAATGAACTTTTGTGTTTGGAGAGAAGGGCGAGGGAGAGAGAGAGAAAACGGAATTGCATGGTGGCGTGGGCAAAATGCAGTTCGTGAACTCTGGGGCAGATGTGACGACCCTAGAGAAAGGTGTTAAAAATAAATGGCGCTGGGCATGGCTGGAGGATACTGGGCGAGATGGCAAGCCATTTAGAAATTGGTGCAAGAAGTTGGGCATACCAGGCGCTTGCTACTGCACGCTATGTTCCAGGAAGATAATTTACGGATCCAGTGGCAAAAAGGTGCTACGTATACACGAATTAGACCTTGGCCATCAAGCTGCTGTCCGTGCGGTCCCACACACCACACGCTTGCCGGGAGCTACGGCAACAGCTGCTGTGCCAACATCAATAACTGACCGAGTGTGCGAATTAAAAATAAGGGTGTGTGCTTTCCTCGCAGAACACGACCTGTCATTCACCCTTGCTCAACCCCTGGTCGACCTATGCAAAAAGGTTGCGGGAGACAAAGCGGCTCTCAGTAGAATGTCAATGTCAAATCAGCTGGCCAGCTATTTTAATACGCACGGCATTACACCGGAGTTCAAGCGGCAGCTGTCCAACAAATTGAAAAACAACATGTTTTCATTGAACGTGGACGAGGCCACCAATAACAACATGGACAAAGTTCTAAATTATTTCAATTATTAAAACTTTTAATGCTCTCTAAATGCCATACTGAATTTCATCTACCTTTGTAACAGTTCACCTTGTGACTGTAGGTTAATTTATTACTTGTTAAGGACAACGCTGAGCACCAAAACTGGATATCAAAAGAAATGTGGTACATACAGGTGGTAGATATAGTAGATGCACTTTTGTCATCTTCTGGCCGTTTTTGGTATTGGATTTTCAAAAGTCAAATTTAATTTTCCATTCATGCAATCTCTGATCCCATGCCCCCACAAACCCCCTGGTATGGCTTGAAAATAAACACACAATCCAAAAAAAACACGTGCACACACACACACACACACACACACATATATATATATATATATATATACATATATAAATAAATAGGCTATATATATTAGTTTCTTGCCTGTGTCGACAAAGTTCAGGCTCAGGATTTTTTTTTGCTTTAATCCCTGCAATATATATTATATAATCCATAACAGTTATATATCATATAACTGTTATTATATAACAACAGTATAGTTATATCAGGTATAACATGTGGCAGTCAGGTATTAAAAGCATACTTGACAAAAAACATGTATGTAAGTTGTGTTGTGGGTTAAAAGTGTAAGGACGAATGTAAATTTAGATTAGACCACTTTCAGCCTTAAATCTCACACCTTTCTTGCATATGTTACCACAGTGTTTACTCCAATAAATAAAACACTTCTAGCCATTTAGCCTTTTCTGTCCCCAAGTCCATACGTCTGCCTGACGCGTGTTGTCTGTCCTCTCTCAGTGGGGGCACGACTTTCGGCCGGACTACAAGCGCCTGAACGAGCTGCGGCAGAAGTTCCCCCGGGTGCCCATCATGGCCCTGACGGCCACGGCGACGCCCCGCGTGCAGAAGGACATCCTCAACCAGCTGCTCATGACCTCCCCACAGGTGTAAGTGCCACAGCAGCGCCCAGCACACACTGTTCGTATACATACATACATACATGCATGCATACATACATACATACATACATGTATGCATGTATGTATGTATGTGCTGGTCATATAATTAAAATATCATAAAAAAAAATATTTCTTTCAGTAATTCCGTTCAAAAAGTGAAACTTGCATAATGTATACATTCATTTCACACAGACTCCACATTGATGATTATAACTGACAACTAATGAAACCCCCAAATTGAGTATCTCAGAAAATAAGAATATTGTGGAAAGGTTCAATATTGTAGACACCTGGGGCCGTATTACAGAAACTTCCTATCTTAAGACAAAAGTTAAGATAGGACGAGTGGAGATAAGATTTTTTCCCGTTTGGTATTACAGAAGCAAAATCTTAACTTAATTTAAGAATCTCATCTTATCTTTGGAAATCCTATCTCATCTTGAGTTAGGAATCCTAAATAAGCGATCTACACACATACAATCGATTTTTATGTCTGTTACCTAGCAACTAATGCAACGCTGCGTCTCGTGACGTATCATCACAACAGCTGTCATAACAGACCCTAAGTAAGTTGTGTGTTAGAAGTGCTAGCATTACTCCAGTGAACTCCGGTGAGTTTGCTAAGCTAACTAAGCCAGCTAAGTATCCGGCATACAAATGTACACTCTACCCTCACACACACGTTCCCTGACCTCTCTCACAAGACACCTGTAACCATTTCTCTCTGCCCAACATTCGTCCTCTCTGAGAAAGTTGCTTGTTGTTAAAATTAGCGGCTAGCTAGCTAGTGGTTAGCGATAGCTCACTCTGCCTTGTCCTTTCTATAAATAAATTCCTCTCATTCTGGCGACGTTGAGCAAACAAAATACTTGCCATAATTGTGTAACTGACAAAGGAGTGGAAGTTAAGACAGCAAAGAGGCTGTCCTAAAGTTAGGACCGTTTATTTAAGATTTTTCAAAGTTAGGATGCTTCTGTAATACACTTTTCTTAACTTGAGATAGGATGCGCAAACCAAGTTAGGATACGCTGTTCTGTAATACGCTTTTCCTAAATACCATCCTAAAGTGCCGTTGCTACCGTAACTAGACAGATAGGATAAGATTCTCAAGTTAGGAAGTTTCTGTAATACGCCCCCTGGTGCTGCACTCTAATCAGCTAATTAACTCAAAACACCTGCAAAGATGGTCTCTCAGTCTAGTTCTGTAGGCTAGACAATCATCAGTTGCATCTGAAGTAATAACCCAATTATTTTTATCCTCTTTTCTCTCCTTTGCTGTATTCTTTAGGCTTAGTAAATCACATGTGTCATCTGTTTGTATTACAACAGCTTCAACATGAGTTTTAATCGTCACAACTTGAAGTACACGGTACTACCCAAAAAACCCAAGAAAGTTGATGGGGATTGTATTGAGTGGATCCAGAAACACTACCCTCGTAAGTAATGCATTGCCGTCTCTCTAAAAGGCCTTTCAAAGCTGTATGTCAAATGATTTACATTATTATTCTTCTAGATGCAGCATGTTGTCTCAAAGCTACCATAGTGTAGTATCTTGAGATGATACAATGGTTGAATGCAGAAATGTACCTTATTCTCTAATGTTCAGATAGAACAAATTCAGCTTTGATTTGTCCATAGTACAAGTACTGTACAAGCCCAATTTAAACAACCTTATGATTAGGTTGTGAATTGAAATTGTCTGTTTTGGCTTAATGTTGCCCAGGGGCCGTATTACAGAAACTTCCTATCTTAAGACAAAAGTTAAGATAGGACGAGTGGAGATAAGATTTTTTCCCGTTTGGTATTACAGAAGCAAAATCTTAACTTAATTTAAGAATCTCATCTTATCTTTGGAAATCCTATCTCATCTTGAGTTAGGAATCCTAAATAAGCGATCTACACACATACAATCGATTTTTATGTCTGTTACCTAGCAACTAATGCAACGCTGCGTCTCGTGACGTATCATCACAACAGCTGTCATAACAGAGTAAGTAAGTTGTGTGTTAGAAGTGCTAGCATTACTCCAGTGAACTCCGGTGAGTTTGCTAAGCTAACTAAGCCAGCTAAGTATCCGGCATACAAATGTACACTCTACCCTCACACACACGTTCCCTGACCTCTAACACAAGACACCTGTAACCATTTCTCTCTGCCCAACATTCTTCCTCTCTGAGAAAGTTGCTTGTTGTTAAAATTAGCGGCTAGCTAGCTAGTGGTTAGCGATAGCTCACTCTGCCTTGTCCTTTCTATAAATAAATTCCTCTCATTCTGGCGACGTTGAGCAAACAAAATACTTGCCATAATTGTGTAACTGACAAAGGAGTGGAAGTTAAGACAGCAAAGAGGCTGTCCTAAAGTTAGGACCGTTTATTTAAGATTTTTCAAAGTTAGGATGCTTCTGTAATACACTTTTCTTAACTTGAGATAGGATGCGCAAACCAAGTTAGGACACGCTGTTCTGTAATACGCTTTTCCTAAATACCATCCTAAAGTGCCGTTGCTACGGTAACTAGACAGATAGGATAAGATTCTCAAGTTAGGAAGTTTCTGTAATACGCCCCCAGTTTGGTAACCATAATTGAAATACAGTCTCTCCCATTTTAACAAAACCTGGTAAAAATGGTTTGCATTCTCTTGAAGCATTATGTTTTTTGCCCCTCTCACCTGCAGGTGGCTCTGGAATAGTGTACTGCTTGTCGAGGAACGACTGCGATGCCATGGCAGACAGTCTGCAGAGGGCGGGCATCGCTGCGCTGGCGTACCACGCAGGCCTGAACGACAGCGACAGAGAGTACGTGCAGAGCAAGTGGATCAACCAGGACGGCTGCCAGGTAGGGGGCCCTGGGGTGCATTCCCTGAACACCCCTTAAAAGGCATTTATTACTGGCCATCCCTTTTTTTATTTGGCTCATTTAGCAGTGTTTCCCACAGATCAGGTGGCAATTTGTGGTGGGTCTGCGCACCGGGATAGTGTCACGGCGTCGCGAAGTCACGGCGGTCGGCGTAGTCGGTCATTGGGGTTTATGTAAAATGCGAGCAGAAGGCAGTATTCTTTCTGAAGCTGCTTTAAGTTGAATGTACATTAGTATTTAAAAGACATGTTTAAATTATTAGGTTTAATCTTAGTTTCTGACTGATAAGAACCCTACTAGAATCCTGTATGGACCTTCCTCTACCTAAACATGCATTACTGGACAGGCCAATAAAATTGTATGCTCATACAAATACCTGGACTTTGTATGGAAGACCCATCACCAGATTGAAATTGAACTTGATTTTAATTAAGTTCCATTTTGTTAACTTCTTACCAAAAAAACTGGCATAAAACAAAATGATACCTCCAGCTGCTCTCTCTCCTCTGCACGAGGCCTTTTTTTGAAGAAATATTTCTCAATACTCATCTGAATTAAAACAACAAACATTCAGAGTCAGAGTGAAAAAAAAATAGCCAAAATATGTTGCTTTATTCTTAATTTGACAATGGACATAGCTTTATCCATAAACCAGAGGAGATTTCTCTAAGACTGCAAGGGAAGCTCTGTAAAAAAAAAATGTAATGGTCAAATGTTTACAAAATGCCTTAAAACATGTCCATTTCAAACACCAGTTTGTTAATAATAGGCCCATCATCACAAATCAACTGAGTTGGAACTTAGCATACTTTGTTCTCATGGCATATGGCCAACGCATTTTCTCATAGATGTCCAGCGTCAATGCACTTCAATGGGCCAGCACGGACCCCTCATTTTCTATGCATGGAAACTGGATGGTCATTGGAGAAATGCCATTTTTTTTCTCCCGCCCCCGGACGCTGAGCGTCTCTGGGGGTGAATGGAATGGTGGGCGGAGTTTTGCTGGTCCGGACTTCAAGCAGTCCCCGTGTTGATTGGTGAACCTCTGAATCCAGTTTTGATTGGCTGGCGTTTTTGATACATAGGCTGTCACTTGGCTGCTGGAGCTCAGTCCCATCGCGGATGTTGCATGCATTGGAAGACAAGCAGTGAGCAATTTGTTAGCATTTCCTCAGCGAAAATGCTTGTTCATTTCTTACACTGTATATAAATCACACTCACACTTATTTCCGGTTTGGTTTATTACATGTTTCTTGTTCGTTTTAATGATACTGTGAGGTAGGTTGGCGCTAGTGCTACTTAACTAGCCCACTAGCTCTCGTGAACTAGCCCGCTAGCGCACTTGCACTAGCCCGCTAGGAGAGCACTATGGCAGACCATTTTCTAGAAAAGGAACGAAGGGTAGAATTAACGTGTAAGTAAATGGACACATTTTATGATTAAGTTGGCAGTGAGCTTCCCCTCTTTGGAATACCAGCATCCGCCACTGCCATAAACACATTTCACCTGAATCGCTGAATTAGGCTACTGTAATCCAGTTTATAAATGGACCTACAGCAGTTAATCAAAGAGAGTCACGAGGGAGGGTGGGACTATGCCAGGATGCGATTGAGAACCATAGTTGACTAGTGTAGACGTAGACCGATGCCAGTGCATTTCTTTTACAATCAGAACGTTGTACATCGTGTCTGCTTCAAATCTGACTCCCTCAACACTTTCTAGCTAAATGCATCAAGAACGCTATGGTCGTGCCCTGGGCGGAATGTCTTGGGCTTTACGGGGCTGCTGCGTTACCAGCTTTATATGTTGAATTAGGGCGTGGGGTGTTCCTTTGCTAACGTTAACAACTTTTAGCTCACTATGCCAATATAACTTTTCTGGACAATAATTCTGTGCATGTGTGTTTTGAGCACAGTAGCATACAAACCTTTTGTGAACAGCCAGGTTTCGCCGACTCTCTCCTCAGTGCAATTCTGCTTTCTTGCTATCCAGCTTCGGCTGCAGCGTCAGACGTTGCCATGGAGAGGAGCGGGCGAATCAGATGTCAGTGCGTTTGGACCCATGCGTGCGTGTGTGGGAAAGCGAATGACAGTAAAGCAGAGACTGATCCGAGGTTTAAATTAACGGAACGTTTTATATAAAAATCGCGTCTGGAAAAATAAATAAATACCGGAATCAATGTGTGGCGGGGGGATTTCAATGTGTGGCGGCCCGCCACAAATTGGTCTATGTGTGGGAAACACTGTTTAGGCATTGGCTGGAGTTGACATGAAGAAAATATTCTCAGACACCTTGAAAATGTGACTCAAGGGGGGTGCTGTGGCGGTCCAGGTTTAATTCTGGCCTGAGATAATCTCTCGATCCCTTCCCCATCTCCCATGTCTCTCTCTCCCACTCGTTTCTTGTCATCTCCCCAGTCATTACCCTTATAAAGTAGGCAGTAATGGTTTTGTAATGGTGTTACTGTCCCGCTCAGTAAAAATTAGGTTGCAGCTCTATAATAATGATGCTTTGACACAGACCGCACATGAAAACACCTTTTTCACTTCTGTTTATTCTGTTTTTCTATTACTTCTGCTTGGTAGACCTTTTAATGCATTTGTAACATTAAAAGATGCAACCCAAATATATACCAAAAACTAAAACAAGCAATTATGATACGTCAAATGCACAGGAATACTGGAGCATCTAATATCTTTTCTTTATCATTTCATAACGTTTATCATGAAGTGTAGTGCTACACTGACACCTTAAAAGACACAAACTACCACATTTATCCTCCAACTCTTCCTCTCCCAGGTCATCTGTGCCACCATTGCCTTTGGCATGGGCATAGACAAGCCGGACGTGCGCTACGTCATCCACGCCAGCCTGCCCAAGTCGGTGGAGGGCTACTACCAGGAGTCGGGCAGGGCGGGCCGAGACGGGGAGGTGTCCGAGTGCGTGCTCTTCTACACCTACAACGATGTCATCCGCATCAAGAGGCTCATCAGCAGTATGTTCCTCTCACATGGGGGAGAGCGGAGGGGAGGGGAGAGGGGTCTCTGGGTGCAGTGATCTTGTTGTTTTTGTCATGATTACTATGATTATTATCATTATTGTCCTGCCACTGAAAATAGCTGACTGGTATGTCAGTGGTATATGTGTTGCAAGGAAACCTGCTGCTGATAAGACAGTACCTATTATGATTACAGTGACTATCTGGAGCACTATTGCATCTATGCACCTATACCACCATATATACACCTACATTTTGACAGAGGTGGGTAATCTGGCTTGAGAGAGTAACAGGCCAACCACATATTTCTTCCAACAATTCACAAAACCAGCTAATTCTAATTAAGTCAATTAAGTCTTCAGCCAAAGTAAATGAGCTAACTGGTAAAATCACTTGTGTGCATTGGAAGCTATTAGTAGGGCCCAGACTGATTTCCTCTGTT
>CM059268.1:13857250-13869750 GCA_030347295.1 Setipinna tenuifilis | reverse complement strand
TTGTCCTACACTATGCTTCCTCTTCTGTCGTGCACCACACAATTGTAAATAAAACTTTGTTCCTGATTTTCTAACCATCATCCTGACTGATTCTACAGACTTATCTATGGTATAAAATTACCATCAACCTCTCATAATCCTGCCCATGCAGCTCAGGCCCTCAGTCTAAGAATATCATTTCAGAAGTGTTTGGATTAAGCATCAATAGCACTGGTGTTTTTTTGTCTAAGAATAACAAAGTGAGTAAACTTGCAGAAGCATGTTACCTTCAAAATGAACAGTTCCAACATTTGCAAACAGTTCCAACATCTACAAATGATACACCTGCAACATCAATATCATTCAATATCTTCCACTGCAAATCTTTACATGTGCCCCTTTAGAATTGTTTTAATGCCTTCAAATAATTCATGGTTGCGCAATCCACACAATGTTAATGTGGGGTTCACAGTATACAACTAGTAAAACTACTGTTAGTTGCCATCATTACCTCAATACACCTGGCATGGTTGTACAGTTGCAATGAGTGATGTCCTCCACTAGAGATCAGTATAGCTATTTTTTATGTTAATAATTTACTCAAACTCAAATTGATACTTCACATGCAGTATGAATCCACGGTGGATGTGTTGCAATAATGAAGTGTTGGAATGTGTGGAAGTGTGGAAATGATGGTGTTAACATAAGTGTGTGTCAAAATCATAATTGTTGTGCAACATTTTGGCTGATCTTTGTAACACACACAAACCACAAACATTGTCTCCTCTTTAAACACTTTTCGATGTTTATTTCAAGTTTGAATATTTCCATGGCACCAGTTACAAGGGACTATCAGAGAAACAATATTTCATACCGTTTCATATGGAAGGTTTCCTACAGTACAAAGATGGTCTCGGAATGAATCAGACTCAACAGGAACTGGTTTTGGCACATAAATTTGTATATATTTGTATATCTATTTATATATTAAGTAACTAAACAGCAGCCTCCGATCCCCGGTTGAAAAAGATGGAGAATACAGAAATACATAAAACACGTCTACAACACAACTATGCTCCACCATATTCTGAGCATGTGTGTGTATGCACGCATAGTTGTTGAAGGATGTGTTTGGGAGGAAGTTGGGGTGGGGTGGGGTTGGGGGGGCTGGGCAAAGGTGACAGAAGCACAATACATTGACTAGAAGCGAGTTACAATTACTGATCTTTGTTTCAGTCTCTCAGTGTCAGGGCAGGTGGGCAGAAATGGCCAGAGGCTCGACTAAGGGGAGAGAAGAGAAAGGAAACAGACATAATAAATAAACACTGTTGCCATTGTTATGTGGCTTTCCCTCTTGTCCATCGTCTTCCTCAGGGTCAGACCTCCATTATAAAAGCTGGAGGTCTGGTGGCAACTTCGATTAGGGTGGTATGTGTGTGTGTTGTTATGTGGCTGATGTGCTTGGATCAGAGGTTAACAAAAATAACATAGGATTAAGCTGTTGTTAGGTACAACCTTCTGATCTCAAAAACACACACACACACATGCACAGACCAATACGCAAACAATGTTCTATAACTAAAATCTGTATCGAGCTGGTGGTTAAAAATAAGGCAGTATTTCGATGAGCCTATACATGTAACCAAGTTTGCTAGTTTGATATATTCAAAAGACCCAATGGAAATGAAATAAAACCTACATGTTCTGATGGCATTACAAAAAGACTGTTTTCTCTTTCTCTTACTTTGGCATGTGCCACTGGGCCACACAGGTTGCAATGTAGTTCAGTGCTCTTATGGACCCAGCAAATGAAAGCCCTCTGACAGAGCAGTTGCCAGCACATGGTTAATAGCACATGGCATATCTCTGAACATCATGCATGCTCTCTTCTCTTCTCCGAACAGCTAGCCAGAGGCATCTCCCACTAAAACAAGCACAACCACCAGTTCCCGAGAGGAAGACCAGGACAAAAAAAAAAACAACAGACAAATGAAATAAATAATAGTGTTACCATGGAAACAGACCAGATGAGGAGGGGCAAATTCTTATTGTTTTGCTGCGTGCCACCCCTCCATCCTTCCTTCCTTGCTTTTTTTTGTTTTAACTGCAGCTTGTGGCTTTAAGACACCCCACTGCACTTGACCCCCAGACTTCGCCGGCTGACCTGCCGTCACCCTCCGGGATGCCACAGATGCTGCATGGCAGGGCACAACCACTCTGTTATCAGCGCAGAAGTGCCAGTGCCAACACAGTGGGCTATGCCAGCGCTCTACAGACAGACAGACACACAGACAGACAGAGAGCCGCAGCATTTCCCCAGCACAACGGAGAGGGAGAGCAGGTACTGCGGCGGAGATCTTAGATCTTAGATCTGGCCACCTGCCCCTCTTTTGGTTTGAGTTGGAGAAGGGAGGGGAGGGATTCAGGAAGAGGCAGAGTTTGCTGGTCACACACAGGAGCAAACAGAAACACTGACAAAACCGTCACGTGAGGGAAGGAAAGCATGGGAGGGGAGTTGACTTGTGTACAAAATGTAGGAAATTTTTTCGGGAGAGTAAATAAACAACCCATCCACTCTTTTACAATTACCAGTATTGTCTTCATATAAAAAATTATTATTCTCTTTTTTTGTTTTTGGAACAATGTTTATGAGCACAATGCTGTGCACGAAACAATCGGACAAACATGACTCCACATGAAAATCAAATCAAGCAATCAGCTGCAATGATGAATTCATTTAGAAACTCATAAGTTTGCACGTCTTCATAGACACCCTTTTACAAATGCAGATTATTGAATTTCCCTTTTACAGCTCAAATTATTGCTAGTTGAATGGTGCTGCCTTTAGTTTTGTGCATGCATGGAAGGATCATTGAAGCTACATTATGCTGCGAATATGAGTTACAATGTTGATCATTGATATTACCCTTGTAAAACCTTAGGCATCCTCTCACCCACTGGAAAACAAACAATAAATACAATCCAGTTTTATTGTCCATCAAGAGAAAGGGATTAAAGAACATAGGCAAATATAAATAATACATAAATATCATGTTAAGACACCGTCGTCTTAATTTGCAGTCTGTTGGATTCAAACCATCCCCAAGCCATTCTACTGTTGCACTTGCTGTTGGATATGCATGCATGATACTTTAGAAAAGTAAGAAGCATGCATGTTTGTCTCACAAACCTCTGAAGAGGTTTTATTTCCCCCATGGTGCGTACAGTCCTTACAGCATATCACAAATCTAGAGTACATGTTGTGCAATTAAAACCTCTCCTACCTTCTGCAGTTAACAGAAATGGTTGTTTGAAACAGTATTGTTGTTGTTTGTTGTTGTTGTTGTTGTTGTTGAGATAGCCCTGTAACAAAATGGCTGCTGAAGTCTTATGGGCAGAATGAAGGTCTAGGACAGAACATCCACAGTTTGAACCCTTAAGACAGACTGAGGCAACAGCAGAACACGTGGACACGCCGCCGTCAGGAACCCTGACATTCTGCAGCCATCTTTATGCTCCTGTTGCCTGCAGTGCAGCAGTGTAGTGGAGCACACTGGCAGCTAAGGACTAGCGTAAATGTTAACCGTCTCCGTGCTGTTGTGTTCAAGACTCCTCTCCTCTCTACTCAGGCCTACCGATACTGCTAACCAGTGCTGTCCAAACTGTGCTACCTTCCTCAGACCTATTCGGAGGATCGTCCAAAGCTCATTGGAGGAGATATGTGTCAGTCACAGTGTTCAAAATGGGACCTAGTTCCTCCCACCTCTGACCTCAGCTGATGGCCCAGAGCCGTTGGTGGTAAACAACCGTTCCTCTCATGTCCCTTGTTCCCAAATTGCCCTTTTTTTCCTCCTCTTTCTCATCTTTTATTTCTCCTTATTTACCAGTCCTCTCTATTTCAAAAATAAGACCTAACAACACTTTTCCCCCCCTGTGTCCCACTTTAAAATTAAGCTTTTAAGTCAAAAACACACCTACATAAAACTCATTTAGGGGCTTACACATACCGCTCTCAATACCTCTCTTTCTGTCTCTGTCTCCCTCTCTCTCTCTCTCTCTCTCTCTCTCTCTCTCTCTCTCACACACACACACACACACACACACACTTATTCCAGATATCAGGGAGTAGACTGATTAAAACAGACGTTCCTTTAACCCACTGTGTCAGCAGTAATTCAGCAATTAACCAGTCCTCTCCTACCAAACAAGACCAAAACACAGCACTTAGGCATCGATAGCTGATAGCACTTTCACCAAATAAACTTGCTTTCCCTTTCTGACCAGATTTCAGGTTGGTAACTGCTAAAGCTGTGGTCTAGTGACAGCAAGGCTTTTCATGTCTGCTCTGTGGCGGTGACGCATGTGTTTTTAGCTTGCTGCTTGCATGCTTCGCATACAGAGAGAACTGCCACTGCTGGATCGGGTAACAGAGGTTGGTTGGTTGGTTGGTTGGTTGGTTGGTTGGTTGGTGAGAAGTGGACCAGGGAAGAAAAAAAAGGAAATCTGTCCTTTTTTACCTCATCAAATATCATCATTCCCCTCCAACTATTCCATAAACTACCACTCACCTGAAACACAGAGCTAAAAAAAGGTATAATTTAATCTTCAATAACAAAATAACATTTCAGTTCTGTTAAAATATACATGGAAAAACTGTCAATATATTAGGAAACTAACTACTTTGTACAAAAAAGTACAGCATCGTTATTGTTATTCTAATAATTAATAGTAGCATGATATTCACAAAGTACAAACTCAGGAGCAATATCTGATATGGAATTGAAACAAACCAGTCATTCATTCTTTACACAAGGAGACATCTCTCAATTTCAACATTTCTATCGAAATGAGGACAGTAATCGTGACAAATAAAAGGAAAAAGTAACAGAAATAAAACCAAACAAAACAAAACAAAACAAAGCTAACGCAAATGCACACCATCAGATTTGATTGAAACCTTTCTCTAAAAAACATCACTATACAATATTGCACATCTAGCTAAGTTGGATCTATGGGTGCTAGGTATTCTCAAGAGATCGACCATAATCACTTCTCTAACAGTTATTGACACACTATTGGGTCACATAACACCATTGTTATCGATTTATTGAACGGTATCCTTTAAAAAACCCTTTACTTAAAAAAACAAACAAACAAAAAAACAAAAAACAAAAAAAAACATAATTCTACTCCACAGCTTGCTACTGCGTACACATAAATATATCCCTAGAAAAGTATGTGATCATTCGAATTCAAACCATTCTTCCAACCAATACTTTAAAAAAACACCTGCACTCAAAGCACCGAAATCATACCATGCCGGTCCTGACCATAACTACAACCTTCTCTTCAGACAACTTTCACAGCCTCACAGCTCCCACCGTGGTGTGTGTCCACGTGTAATAATTTAGTACGTTTGTATTAATTTATTGAGTTATTAGTGATTATTGGTATTGTATGTTTCCCTATGTAACATCCCTTGTGTATGGTGAAAAAAAACCTTGGGCTGCTTTTAGTGACTGATGGAAAAGGATGTGTTTTCTACAAGAAAAGAAAATGGCCTCAATCGTCTACGTCTTTTCAAAGACCGCTTTCGGTTTTCCCTGCTTCCAGTAATCAAGCACCAACAAAACACCTCTCACATCACATTCTTTAAATATGTCATTTCTCAATAATGTTCAAAACAATAAATAGCAAATGAAGGCAACTGTCTTGTGTTGCAACAAAAATATTTAATCCCTATGAAGGAACAGTGCACGCTTTAGTTCTTTGTCAGTTTTATGGTTTCTTCATTTTTTTTTTCTCTTTTTTTTTGTAAAAATAAAATACCTGCAATGACCTGAAATCCCAACGGAGGGAAAAATGTGAAAAAAAAACATCCTCTGTCTTTATAAAAGCAAATTCCAACGGAAAAAAAAGACGGGGTCAAAGTAAAACTGGAGGAGTGTAAAAAAAAAAGCAACCAACAAACGAAGGAAAAAAACAGGGTGGGCGGAGTGGTGGGGGGGAGACTTTTAAAAACAATTAAAAGGAGAAAAAAATGGTGATCTCCTGATGCAGCGTCTGTTGTGGAGAGAGAAGAGAGAGAGGGGGGGCACGACTCTGCAGGACGGATCGTGAAAGAAGCCGGGGGTCTCGATTTGGAACAGATGGACGGAAGGACAGAAGGACGGACAGACGGACGGACGGACGGAGCGAGGCAGGGCAGGGCAGGGCAGGTGTGGGACGGACATTACGAGACAGGAGTTCCTCCCCCTCCATCTCTCCGAGGCTGCACTTTAGCGTCTCCTTCTCCACCCCCCACCAGCCAGCGGGCTCTATGCGTTAACAGGTCGGCCAGCGTCTCCAGGCCGCACGCGCTCACTTGTTGTTAATGAGCAGCCCGCCCACCCAGCGCAGCTTGCAGGCGAACCACCGCCTGAGGGGACAAAAGTATTCGTAATGGAACTGCTCGAACTCGGGCGTCTGGCGGATGTCACGTAAAAATGCAATGTCAAGGTCAGATTCGGTGAGGACGATGAGGAGCAGGAGCAAGACAAAGAGGAGCCCGATGGTCACGAGGAGCAGACGGAGGACACTTAAAACAAACTTATTCACCTGTTCCGTCTCGCCGAGCGACGAGAGGCCCACCCCGGACACCAGGGCCCGACTGTCCGCCCCCAGATCGCCCGTCTCGCCCGACAAGGGCGTCCCGGCCTCGGATTCCTTCTCCTCCTCGATGCTGCAGGGGGCGCCGTTGATCTGGCGCGACACGGCCAGCTCCAGGCTGTGCTCGGCCACCGGGGTGGGCAGGACGCTGTCCGACGGACTGTAGGCCTCGTCCGAGATCACCGACTCGCTGCCGCCGCAGGCTTCCGTCGCCTGGTGGCGCGAGCGGGGCATGAAGGAGTCGCCGTGGGAGACGGATCGCACCGGTGTGGAGTGGGCACTGTCACGTAGGGACTCCAGACCTGTGCAGAGGGGGGCGGGGTTTGGGGATGGGGGCAAAAGGTATGAGAAAACAATAAAAACAATTAGTGATTATTGCTGAAAATTCACATACTTAGTAGGGACGTAGGTAAAAGGGCTAACTCCTTCCCATGACATTTGGGATCACAGGATGTTGATAGATGTTTGTAAACTATGTTACCTTACACACATGTTGTATCCTGGTAAACCAGCCCCTCGTACTACACTGCATTTTGTACAGAGGGTCTGGCTGTGGTTTCATTGACATGGTTGTCTCAGGCAGCATCAGCCAAAAGAGGAAGTGTTAGCGATTGGGTAAAGGCAAATCCAATCTGTTTAAACTTCAGCAGAGTCTACATCTCCAGGAATAAATTTTTCGCTGTTTGGTCAGGGAAAATGCTGCCTGAGACAACCATGTCAATGGAAGCACAGCCAGACTCTCTGTATGAAATGAATTGTACTACAAGGGGCTGGCTTACCAGGCTACACATTTGCACCACCTAAATAAAATGTGTGCAGGAAGAGAAACATTTGTCTGTTAGAATACTAAAAGTTGTAAAGGTAGAGATTTTGGGGATGGGATATGAAATCTGACATAGCAGCTTTCTGTGATCTAACAAAACATGTGTGGTAGTGTTACCTCTGCAAAATCATTTGTGTTTTGTGCTTTTAAAGTGTGTGTTTTTACAGTCATGTGATTAGGGAGTAACTAATCATTTTACTTTATTATTCATCATTGTCCAAAGTTAGTCTCAGCTGTTTCTACCTTTGCACAGATATGTGTCAAGAAAAAAGACGTATGTGTGTGTTTTTTGTTTCTAAACTTATGAGGCTTTATTTGTAACACTCGTGACATGACATGACGTCATTCAGTCCCCCATCATGGTCAATCCGTCCACAGTTCCACTCTGGCATGGGGGCTATGTGTGTGCTGACATACGCCATTCGAAAAATTCTGTGCATCTCACGTTACTAAACTTGTGATCCATCCTGGCCAATGAGAATCAACATTCTCTAGGGTTCAGCTGTAATTTACAGAGCAGGTTTCAGCAGGTTGGACAGATTTACAGAGAGGTTTCAATATGCTATCTGTAGGCTACCCACCACAGGTACATACACCCATAAGTGACTGTTATACATTCTGGCAAATGTCAAAAAGCTTGGGACTCTTGAATTTACCAAAATGGAGTCAAGAGTAATCTCTCAAACATATATTTTTACAATACACAGACATAAATCAAAAAATGTACAGACCTGTCAGCATACAAACTTTTCTACTGGTAACTAGAGGCAAACAATTTTGTGCATGACAAAAGTCCAACTGTTGAACTGTCAATCACACATATCAACAGGAAAGCCTTTCTTTCTACACACACAATGAACAGACTATGAAAAAGAAAATAATTATAGTCCTTGGCAAATAAAAAAGGAAAAGTTTAAACTGGGCTGCTTTTGCTTGTCTTGTCATCAGCAACTTGAAATATGATGGCACATATGTTTCTTTTCATGACACAAGACTTGTCATAGTCATTTGGACACTGAAAGGAGGGTACTTGTTACAGATCAAGACCACTTTGTACCGATTTGAACTATAACAAGGGCTGCATCCCACCACAGATGTAGGAACATGTTGGCTAGCAAACAAACATGAAAATATGGCTTCTTACAACAGTCTCAACTTGGTCTCACAGAAGTCAGTCAGCTCTTACATTGAGCTTAATTGTGTCTCCTGCTCCTAAAGGAGTTTTAGGAGAACCGAATCAGAATTCAATAACATCTGGTCTATGTCTCATATTTCTCAATATAAACTCCTAAGAAATAGTCTTTTATCAAAGCCCAATAAAGTCAATAATAAACTCAACTTAAGACCTTTAAATACTCTTTTGCTATTCCTAGAGGTTGCAGAAGACATAAAAATTCAGCAGGGGCTTATTAATGTCTGTGTGACACAGACTGTTGTAAGCAATAACATCCTTCAAACCAATCTTTTCTTCATCAAACAAATAACCAGAACGTTTATCCAAGATGGTTGATGCTAAGAGCTGCATGTAGGTATACAACATTTATATGACTGAAGGGCATTTTGCTAACTGTGTCTTCTAAATCTTCTGTATTTAAACTCTTTCATTATACACCATTAACAACATTGAGATGTTAAAACCAATTCATTATAGGCAATGAGGGAAGAGAAATAAATAAGCAGCCGTGATGCATTAAAGCTCCCTACAGTGCTATGTGTACACTCACTGTGTGGCACTTAACAGGATAACAAGATACTGCGAGGATATTGGTATGGGCCATTGTGTGTGTGTGTGTGTGTGTGTGTGTATAAAATCTTGATTTCTACACCCTCTCACATTTCCGTGTAGCATGAAGCTACACATACACAAAGTGGGCAGCAGGAATGAGTGTAATGGGAGATTTATCAGGGCCCAGTTACTGTACATGGAGCAGACAAACAGGCTCCAGCGAGAGGAAGGAAACCTGATCATGTTTCCCCCAGGGACCGGGGCTTTTACACGGGGCCTGTGCTCCCCGGACTGGGCGATAATGTGAAGAGACGGAGCACTGGGTCCTCCCGGCACAAACACAAACTCCTTGCCCCCCAAGCTGCAGTCTAGACCGCCGACTGGCCGACAATCTGCTAAGACGTCTTCCGTGGAGTAAAAATGCGACACAGAAGGGTGTCAGTAACAATTAGCAACTCTGCTCTGACGCTAAACCAACACGTTGAACCCTCTAATGGAAGACTGACTTGTCGCTTTGGCTCTCAGTTCAGATTGGCTATCAGACTGTTACAGGCAATGCTGGCCAATTGTGAATAATGACTTTACATGGTCAAGTGGCCCATAATGAATAGTGACCGACAACCAAATTCAACAGACACATGGGACAGATGATCCCCAAGACTCTCCACCTCTATTTCTATGACTATATTCCAAATTCTATGACTATATTCTGACTATGTTATGACTATGTTCTTGTCACCAGAAAGTGTTCAAGCATTTAAGTGGTCAATTACAACTGCAACACTTAGAAAGGTTACAAAAACTGCAGAGACTCTAGGAATGTACTATTACACATGATAGAGCACTGATTGTAGCACTCTTCACAGCACAGCACACAGCATGGCTTACCCACTGCTCCTGTGTGTGTTTTTGGACCATATGTGGTTGGCTGGTTGATTTATTTACATCAACAGTCCAGCATTAGCACTAAGTTCAGCAGGCCCCTCTGGCTTCTCTGGTAATACCCTGCTTACAGCCGGCTATAATTAATCGCAGGGTCAAGTGAAAAAGCTCCGGCAAACAGATGGGAAAAATGAGTAAGTGGCAGGGGCAGGATTTCTGCTTTTAACATCATTGACACAGACACAGACAGACATAAGAGCAGGCAGCAGACAGGACAAAAACAGCCAAAAATCTGCTTTTGAAACAAACAAACTTTTTGTAAGATGGTGGGGTTTTTCATGTGGCCCCGAAACTACAGCGCTAAGCTAAGCCTTGAGCACAGGGTTTATATATAGCGCACAACTCTGCCCGTGTTTGCTATTGTCCTATTTTAACACACACGCTTGTGATGAGAATGCCTGTGTTTCCTCACGTACAGTACAAGGGAATGTGTCTGTGTTTCTCTGTGCTTTTGTGCTTTTCTGTGCCTGGAAGCTTCTTTGTCACTTTTCACACATTTTGTGTGAATGTCTTTGAGCCAAATGTCTTAGTAAACAAGTGTACTTGAGTTGAGCATGAGAGAACGGTCTGAACAATGCCAGTTACTCGCCTTCTCTGACAGTCCTTTCTGTCAATGCCAGCAGCTGGCTGTATGTTCCCTGCTTGCCATCACTCTCTACACTACACCGACTAAATATGCTCAGAGGGGTGTTGTAACTGCCATTTTTCTTTTTTTTCTCCTTCTGCTACAAAACCACATCATATGCAGACATAAATCCATCAGGTGGAGTTTTTCCATCCCAACACTGTATGTCCTTTCTCTGGGAGTCCAAATAGCAGAGCAGCAGAAGTGAAGCAGATGATCTTCTGCTGAGCATTATGGATTCCTGACATTGTCGCTGCTGATATACATTACCCCTTCATTCTGGCCGACTAGGATTAGGGTTTCAGGCTCCTATGATGCAGTGTGCTGCCCCGTTTAGGCCAATGGCTCTCATTCATAACCCACAATGAGGAGGAAAACACAGCAAATATAGGCAAGTGTTGGGTTGATGTTGGGAACAGCACTAAGAGGACTACAACAGCTGACTCAAAGAGTGCCGTGTTCTTACAGTGTGTGTGTGTGTGTGTGTGTGTGTGTGTGTGTGTGTGTGTGTGTGTGTGAGTAAATCTGTGTGTGTGAATCTGTGTGTACACTTGACAGGTTGTTATTGTTTAGTGGTGTAAAAACATATGTTCAAGCAGAACTCCTGCAGCTAATGCCATGTCAGCCTGTAATGAAAAAAGCTAGCTCACCGGGTTCAGGAGTGTAAGCAAAAGTATGTGCTGCAAAAGTATGTGTGTAATTATGTGTCAGTCCTTGATAAAATCACAAAGAATACAAAGGTGTGTCTGACATCAAAGCATGTCAGATCAAACGAAAGACTGGCACATCAAATGAAATCATTGTCTTTGAATAGCAACACATCAAATAAACATTAGATGTAGACAGCATGAAGAAACACATTAGTGTAGGCCTCCATTTCAAACAGCACAAGGACTAAACTGCACTGAAATCCCATTCTCGAAAACTTCTCAAGGCAATCTAAAGGAAGCCTAACACTGGGGCAAAATGTCAACAAATCCCACAGAGGATTAACATCCCATAACCAGTGATAAGAAAAATCTCCTGATTTCCTGCAGTGCCGATTAAAGCAGAAAATGATTTCACAGCTCAAATATTAGGAGGCGTGCCACCTCTCAGCATTTAACGATCCGATGTGTGATTTACTTCTACACACACTCTACCTCAACCTCAACCTGCCCCTACACACACACACCCACACACACACACACACACACACCGACATACACACACACACACAGAAAGGATGTTACCTTCGCCAGATGAGACTGTCATCGCAGGCACTGAGGGCCTGGCGGCACCCTTGGATGGGGAGGCACTGCTGGGGAGCGGAGCAGCCTGCGCCCCCCCTCCGGCACCGGCGCTGGCTGCCCCTTCCTGGGTCAGGGCCGGGTAGAGGGGCAGCACCCCCAGGGCCTTCCCCAGCAGCCGGGGGCCCAGGCTCAGCACGCGCACCTTCACGTCGCGGTAGCAGTGGTTAATCATACGCAGGTGGACGTTCACCCGCGTGGTGATGCGGATCAGGCACTTCACCATTGTGGCGCGTGTTTCTTTTTAACGGCTTAGACTAAAAAGTATTGGTTAGTTAAGTAATGACGGTCGTGCACAGCAGTTGTGACTACAGTTGCGACTACAGAAAGCGGCGAAGAGAAAAAGCCGCGGTGGGTTACAAATCCCTCAGGAAGAGCACGTCCGCCCCCTCCCCGGCCTGCGAAACAGTCCCTCCGTCCCCTGGTCCTCTGCTGGTGGCTGCTCGGTGCTGGGCACTCCTTGGCTGC
>CM059268.1:13842250-13852250 GCA_030347295.1 Setipinna tenuifilis | reverse complement strand
ACCACACAGCGGGGACACCGGGGGCTTGTCTGCGGTGCTCTTGGGCGAAAAATCAGCCGCATCTCTCACCTGTAACGGAAACGGCTCCCTTTGAAGAACAGGTTGCTGCTGGACACCGTGCGCACCTGGCTCGATTTTTCCAGCCTGTCAGGGAGGGTGGGAGTGGTGGGGGGTGGGGGGGGTGGGGGGGAAGAGGGGTGCAGGGTGGGGGGTGGCGGGTGGGAGTGGTCGGGTTGAGGGGTGGGGAAAAGAGGAAGACAAAAAAGAGGATCTATTTTTAGGAGAGGAGACAATGTTGCTCAGGGCCTTGAGGGCAGCACCTAAACACTGGCTGAGAGGAAGGCAGCTTGCCTCCTGACTGGAATACTAAGGAGCTATTTAATGCAGTCTGCAGATAAAAGACAAAGGGGAGCAAAGGAGAATGGCACAAAAGGAAGGCACCAGTGTGTGTGTGTGTGTGTGTGTGGGGATGTGTGTGGCTGTGTGTGTGTGTGGGGGTGGGTGTGGGTGTGTGTGTGTGTGGGGGTGGGTGTGGGTGTGTGTGTGTGTGTATGTGTGGGTGGGTGGGTGTGTGTGGGTGTGTGGGTGTGTGGGTGTGTGTGTGTTTGTGTGTGTGTGTGTGTGTGTGTGTGTGTGTAGGTGGGGGGTTACTTTAATGGCACAGAAGACAGAGAGTGTGTTTCTTTGCCAAGCATGGCTTAGGAACAACAGGGTATTAATGTTTCAGCCTGAAGGTGGAAATTTCTGTTTTGCCACCCTAAACTTTGCCACCCTAGATTGTGTGTGTGTGTGTGTGTGTGTGTGTGTGTGTGTGTGTGTGTGTGTGTGTGTGTGCATGTGTGTGTGGGTGTGGGTGTGGGTGTGTGTATGTATATGTGTGTGTGTGTGTGTGAGAGAGAGAGAGAGAGAGAGATAGAGAGAGATAGAGAGAGAGAGAGAATATGTGTTTGTTTGTGTGTGTAAGTGTGCCTGCATGCATGCGTGCATGCATACATGCATGCATGCGTGCGTGCCTGCGTGTGTGCTCCAACTCATCTGCACACCCTTACAGCCCCTGGGGGGCATTTTGTTCCAGCCCTCTTATCGGCCGTGCCTGGCGTCCGCTTCCCAAAACACGTCGCTCGCTGGAAACAAACACCCCGCCTCTAAATTATGCATTTTCCACCGCTCCACTCCGCTCCACCTGGAGCCTGCCCCATCTGCAGGGGGGATCATAATCCAGCCGTAACCCTCCTTACGCTGTAACTCTCCTTACGCTGTAACTCTCCCTACCCTGTGTATTCAGATTTGATTTTATTGGCGAACAGGATTGATTAATGCTGACTGAAGTTACGCACTTGAAAGCACTGAAGGGACAGAAATACATTTTGACATTACTTCCGTTTGGGGAGAAGTGCATAAATATGAACTATGGGTGTTTTTCTTCTCAGCCCATTCTGTGGTACTAGATTATTTTATGTACTTCCCTCTGTTCCTCCTGGTGTACAGTATATGGATGTGGGTATATATGCTGGGTAAGGGTGTATATGCTTACATGGGGGTATGGGTATATATTCTTACAATATGTTTGAAACATACAGGTACAGAGATACAGACAGGGGTATGAACATGTTGGAAAGGCTGTGTGTGTGTCTGTGTGTGTGTCGGTGTATGTAATATGTGTGTGTGTGTGTGTGTGTGTGTATGTGTGTGTGTGTGTGTGTGTGTGTGTGTGTGTGTGTGTGTGTGTATGTGTGTGTGTGTGTGTGTGTGTGTGTGTGTAATATGTATGTGTGTGTCTGCAGATCCATCCAGCATGGTAAATCCACAATCTTCCAGAGAGGCACTCTGAGACAGCAAGAATGAATGTACCTCCAACAACCTTTCCCATCTCTGGAGCAGGAGCATCTCAGCCCCTCTTGCCATCTCTCTCTTCATCTCTTTATCTCTCTCTTCATCCCTCTATCCCTCTCTTCATCTCTCTATCTCTGTCTTCATCGCTCTATCTCTTTCTTCATCTCTCTCTTTCTTCATCTCTCTCTTTCTCCTCCAGTGCTGCCAGTTTATCTCTGTCTCTCTGTGTCTTTTGTCTCTCTCTTATCCCCAGCTGCCTCCAGGTCCTGACAGAGATGCACTGAGAAATAAATCTGCTCTGAATCTCTGCTCTATCTCTGTGTTACCTGACTCTGTATACACAAACTTGTAAGTGTGTAGGTGTGTGTGTGAAAGAGTGTGTGTGTGTGTTTGTACACTTTTAAGCGGAGGGTGTGCACTGTTACAAAAGAAAGTGTGTGTTATTAAATTACGGTGGGAAGCAGAGTATGGATGTGTGTGTGTGTGTGTGTGTGTGTGTGCGCGCGCGTAGCTCAGTGTGTGTAAGAGGAGGCGTACATGGCACTATATACCATTGATACTGTCCAAGAAGTAAGGTGAGCACACATGCGTCGCTCCCACACACACACACGCACACACACACACACGCACACGCACACGCACACGCACACGCATACGCACACGCACACGCACACACACACACACACACACACACACACAATCAGTCATGTCTGGAGTTGGGTGCAGTCCATTCATCTCTGGAGGTGACCAGGGGAGCGCTGGCCCTCTCGCCGCTCTCTCTCCCCACATCAGTCACTCGCTGACAGGCCGCAGCCAGCCTGTTCTCCCCTCCTCCCCACCCCCACCTGGGTCTGGGCCTGCAGCCTGGAGCCTGCAGAGGCCTCCATCCTCCAGAGAAGAGAAGCAGCACAGCACTCTCACAGGGGGGAGGATGGAAAGGCAGTCGTGCAAACAATGATGTGAGGAGAAAGACAAAGACAGATATAGATAGAAAGCAAGAGAGAGACAAAGAGGGAAAGAGGGGGAGAGAGAGAGAGATAGAGAAAGAGAGAGAGAGAGGAAGACAGTAAGAGAGAAGGAGAAAGAGAGAGAGGGAGAGAGGGAAGTAGGGCAAGAGAGAGGGGGAGAGAGGGAAAATGAAAGAGGGAGAGAGAGTGAGCAAGACAGACAGAGAGAGAGAGCACGAGAGAGAGAGAAAGATGAAGCAAAGGAGACAGATACATCTGCTTCTAGAGACCAGGACAATGTTTCATTGTGGGCAAAATAGAGATAGAGGCATTGTGTTGATCTCGGCTACACTGCACTTGCTTTTTGATGGGAGAGAAATAAAAGAGGGAGAGGTGAGAAAGAGAAGATAGAGAGAGAGAGAGAGAGAGACAGACAGACAGAGAGAGACAGAGAGAGAGAGCGAGAGAGAGACAGACAGACAGACAGACAGAAACACTGAGCTTTTTAGTTGGAAAGAGAGAGGGAGAAAAAATAGACAAAAAAAAAAGAGACAGAAAAGACAGAGACAAATCGGGAAAGAGAGAAAGGAAGAGGAGGAGGAAGATGAGATCAGCTGCTAAAGGTTTAGATGCCCCATGCACTCTTCTGATGAGGTCGCTTCCAGCACACTCACTTGTAGAAGGCCTGGTTCTCCACGCCACACTTCCACAGGTGCTTACAGGCCTCTGGCGTCGGGGCGAAGTACGTCAGGATGATCTTCTTCTCCTGCGGCACAGACATACCAAGCCACAAAAATAACCCAAAACTAAATCTGCATCTGTGTGAGGTAACAACAACAGCGGTGCACAGCAGGGCACCTCCCCCCATCACAGAGCGCACACATACACACACACACATACATACACCACAAACAAACATGCACACACACACACACACACAGACCGCAAATAAACATGCACACACCACAGACACACACACACCACAAACGAACATGCACACACCACAAACAAACACACAGACACACACCACACACAAACACACACCACACACAAACACACACCACACACACACCACACTACAAATATACACACACACACCACAAACACACCCACACCACACACAAACACGCACAGACACACCACACACACACATACACAAACATGCACCATCACCAGTAACGTTATATAGGTGTAAAAAAATAGCCGGTAGGCTGAACATCATTCTCACCGACGCCTCGGTGACGGAGACGGTTTCTCCATAATGTATGCAGCTCACCTCCTTCTGATTCGCATATATATGGAATGTCTTTCCCTCGAACTTCAGCTTGGTCACCTCGTTCCTGTCCGCCCGCAGAAAACAAGGTGGGGTAAAGGGGAGAGAGAGGGAGGAAGAGAGAGAGAGAGAGAGAGAGAGAAAGAGAGAGACAAAGAGAGAGAGAGAGAGAGAAAGAGAGATAGAGGGAGGGACAGAGGGAGAGAAACCGCAGAGTTTAGATGCTGTGTCAGAGGACGAGAGGACAGGGGTTGCTGCAAGGTGGGGGGTTGTGTTGAGTTGAGTTGGCTGCTGAGGCGGTCATGAATGATTCATTACAAGAAACCCACAAATCACACAAACAGCCATCGATCCCCATGTTATTCAGATTCACATGTTATCCACAATCAGATTATGAGTGGATGACCCACACTTCCTATGCCAATACACACCCACACAACCCACACACCCACACCCACACAAACACCCACACACCTACACACACACATACATACAGACACACACCTACACACCTACACCTACACACACACACACACACACACGCCTAGACACACACTTACACCTACACACACACACACACACACACACACACACACACACACACACACATACACACACACACAATCAGACAAACAGGGAATTGGCAAACAGAGTCACAGCATAAAGGACACCTGAACCGGAATGACTTGCTGTGGTGCTTTTGCGCATCATGGGGTGGGTTGGTTCATGCATAAAGAGTACATGCAGAGTCAGGGCCGTTACGCAACAAACACCTGACTTAGCATTCTGCACCCCTGATACGATGACATCAACCACAACACAATACATAACTGCGCACCAACCCGAGCGAATGGTGAGGTGACAGACACACATTAGCAGTAGCAGCAGACTCGCTGCCACCAAACACACACTGGCACAAACTCACAGGTGTGTCAGGTATTACCATTTAATTGTCCTGGACCATTGCACACACACACACACACATATGCACACACACACACGCACACACAGACATACACACACAGACATACACACACACATGCACGCACGCATGCACGCACACACGCACACACAAACACACACACACACACACACACACACACACACACACACACACAGGGGATTTAACTAGTGTGGCCTAGGGGTGTTTGTGTCATACAGCTACAGTGAGATAATTGGACACCTGTTTGCTATGGCTCCTGGTAGGGTGCAGATGGCTAAACCCACAGCACTAATGTGTGTGTGTGTGTGTGTGTGTGTGTGTGTGTGTGTGTGTGTGTGTGTGTGTGTGTGTGTGTGTGTGTGTTTGTCTGTATGTGTCTGTTTGTGTAGGTTTGTGTGTGCATGTGTATGAATGTGAGCATCCAGGTGTGGGTTCACAAACCATGTGTTGTATGTGTCTATGTTTGTGTGTGTCCACATGTGTTTGTGAGCAGATTTTGTTGACTGTATATGAATGCAAAGATAAATGTGTGTGTTTGTGTGTCTGTGTGTGCATGCGTGATGGGTGTGCGTGTGTGTGTGCGTGACCTTGACTGACCTTTTGCATTATAAGCCCTAGTGCAGATCTAGAGGATAAAAATGTAAGGCTTGTTGCTGTACGCACCACTTGAGGAAATGGACTCTCTTGTTACCCTGAAGCACGACAAAGCCAAATGGGGTGAAGGCAAGGAAGGCGGGGTTTCCAGACACATCCTGTCAAGCAGAAGAAAGAGATGGAATACTGGTGGTTAGCAGATCAGAATAAGAATGAGGGTCAGAAAAAGAAGCTGACGGCAAAGAGGAAGAAGAAGAAGAAGAAGAAGACGAAGAAGAAGAAGAAGACGTGAACAAGAAAGATTGACAGAGAAAGATTGAGAAAGATCAAGAGAGGGACAGGGTCGAAAGAAAATGATAGAAAGGAAGAAAGAAGGGTATGAAGAGACATATGAAAAGAAAGGAGGTTGGGGAAAGGGGCAAAGAGAGCAGTGAGACACAGTCATGGGGCAGAGAGAGAGACAGAGAGAAAGAAAGAAAGAGAAAAAAGAGAGAAAGAGAGGGGGAGGGAGAAAGGGAGGGGAGAGTGAAGGACAAAGACAGCATAATCAAGCTGAGCAGCAGACATCACGCCCTGACTTAGTAGAGCTGACCAATAATGCTGAGTCATGCCTCTCTTAAGCGAACCTCACAGATGAGGAAGTGCTACAGATGACGCGTCTCCTAAACTCAGCACACAGAGAGGGTGGTGCAATGGACAAGACATCTTCTAAATGCCTTTCACTGAAGAGGAGGTTCTGTGGTCTAGACATCTTCTAAATGCTTTTCACAGAGGATGATGTGCTATGGAGAAGACATATCTTAAATCTTTTTCACTGAGGAGGAGGTTCTGTGGACCAGACATCTTCTAAATGCTTTTCACTGTGAAGGAGGTGCCATATGACAAGACATCTCCTGAAAGCTTTTTACTGAGGAGGAAGTTCTGTGGACTAGACATCTTCTAAATGCTTTTCACTGAGGAGGAGGTGCTATGGCTGACACCTCTCTAGCCTAAACGAACCTCACAGATGAGGTATTGCTACAGACGAAACATCTCTTACATGCAGCACGCGGAGAGGGGATTGCTATGGGCATCTCCTAAACACTTTTCACTGAGTAGGAGGTGCTACAGACAACATCTTTCATGTTGACCCTCACAGAGGATGAGTTGCCACCAACAAAACATCTTTTAAACACTCCTCACAGACAAAAAAGGTGCTCTGAACGATGCATTTCCTCACACACAGCATGCCTTTCACAGCTACACAACATGTTTATCAGAAACACATGAACTGAATCTCACTCATTTCAATCATCACCTCTATAACACATAACCAAAACACTGTACTGGCTGCTCTCACTGACACGGTTTCAGCACCAGGGCGAATGCTGTACTAATGCAGACGGGAGTAAGAGCAGAGAGATGGCCTGCTCTATCTGTGCTGCTTAAAATGGCTTCTTTCCATTTCCAGATTCTTTCTTAGATAATTTTCTGTCTCCTGTCATAAAAACTAGCAGCTAATTCTAATCCGGATCCACCTGCATCATGTCCCATCAAGGCTACACTGTGCCTATAGACGAGAGGTTTCTGAGTGATGCTGTGTTCAACGTGCCATCTGACTGTGTCGTCTACCTGCTTCTCTCCTTCACACTCCCCCATCTGCCTGCACACACACACACAGCCCATATGCTCACTGATATGCTGTCACTGTGTACCTGGAATACCAGCAGCAGTAAATCTTCAGAATCGAGCAATCACACACCTGGATCCTCACATTAACACACACACACACACACACACACACACACACACATACACAGACACATGCAGACAAACAGACAGACACACACACACACACACACACACACACACACACACACATACACACACACACACACACACACAAACATACACACACACACACACACACACACACACACACACACACACACACACACAGACACATACAGATACAGACACACACACACACACATACAGACACACACACACACACACACACAAATACACACACACACACAGACACACACGGACACACACACACACACACACACACACACACCTCGCTAATGAGTGTGAGAACCTAGCCCTGGAGGACATGAACAGCATTTCTTTGTGTCAGACTAACAGCTAACAGTTTCCACCTTCTAGTCTGTGCAACACTGGGGCCAAGTCTGTGTCTGTCTGTCTGTCTGTCTGTCTGTCTGTCTGTCTGTCTGTCTGTCTCTGTCTGTTTGTATCTGTCTGTCTGTCTTGTGACTGGGACATGTGTTAAGCACTGCGCTCACCTTGCACGGATGAGGGTCCACGCCATATGTCTCCAGTATCTGGGCCTTCCGCAGGAAGTTGAGCTCAGCGGTCTCTGGAGTCTGCCCCCTAAGGAAGGTGGAGGATAAAACAGACAAATGGTTACCAACACTGTTGATGAGCATCATAAACTACACACACATACAAACTTACACACACTCATACTCACACACACACACCCACTCTCTCTCTGTCTCTCCTCTCCCTCTCTCTCTGTCTTACACACACACACACACACACACACACACACAACACACACACAATAAGCATCAATAACTACACACGCACACACCCACACATACACACAGATATACATTTTTACATACCTACTAAAATGAAATGCAGCATGGGGTCAGGGTAAACATATGCGTTAACATATGCTTAATGTTTTTTTGTTATCATTTTTTTGATTATTCTTTTCATACTGCAAACAAAGATACATACAAAACAACCAAGGACAATCAAAATGCATACCACATTAACCCCGCCCCCTCACACACACACACACGCACATACACACAGCGCCCCCCCGCCCCCCCCTTCCCCTCCCCACAGGTCATGCTCCTCAGCTCTCACTCACCCAGTCCTAATAAGAAACAGGAAAAAAAAGAATTATCAGAGACAGTAAAACAGCTCACATTTAAAGCCTACACATTTATCCCAACAACCTGCTAATAAAAGATGACCACGAGTTGATGTTCTTCATATGTACACCATGCATGTTGGCAACAGACTTCTCTAGCTTAGCCAGATCTATAACTGTATTGAACCATTGTTGATATGATAGGTCATGGGGACTTTTCCATCTCTGAACAACTAGTTTTTTGACATATGCTTAATGTTGTAACTTAATGCTAAATGCATGGTCATTACGGGGCCAACCATTTTCATTACTGCCAACTACACAAAACATAATCAATGTAATAAAATACAATTACATTCTGATTACATAAAGGTGTCATGTTCTAGGTGCCTCAATTTAATGTACTGAATTACCCTCCAGAGTTGGAGGACAAAAAAAGTCCACAGCAAAGCAGACAGGCAATTCATCAATAATTCCAAAAACTTTCCCCCCTAAATATTTAATTCAGCGCCGGCTCGTAAGCATGCAACAGCTCAGAGTAACCTGATCATGGCTGCCACCTTAATCAGTGGAAAAGAAATAAGCAAAGACAGAGAGAGAGAGAGAGAGAGAGAGAGAGAGAGAGCGAGAGAGACAGAGAGAGAGAGAGAGAGAGAGAGACAGACAGAGAGAGAGAGCGAGAGAGAGAGAGATCAGAGGGCTGTGTAGTGATCGCGGGCTGGCCTTAGAGAGAGGGGGGATTGAATTGCTGCAACCTTTGAGTGATCTGCTCCTGCATAGTCCTGTCAGCATTCCCCACGTGCTTGACCACCACGGACAGGATGGCAGGAGCTCTTACACAAATGCCTGGACCAGAGACTCAGCCACTAGGGGGCAGTAGAGCATGGGCTGTGCGGCGATGGCTTAGCAAAAGCCAGTGAGAGATGGATACTACTGCTAGGGTTGTGCAGTTTTCACACTCAAAGCAGCCGAAGAGCGGGTCATGATGCCACAGCTAATACAAACAGACACACACACACACACACAGACACACACACACACACACACACACACACACGTATATTCTAATGACTATGTGTCCCATCGACATCCATTATTATATAACTAAAAATACTAAACTGTGCCCAGACCAAGCCCTAAGTTGTCTCTAGAGCAATGTTTTAGCAGTTGAGTTTCATCAGTACCAACAAAATAACCAAGAACAACACTGATAGATTAGTAGAGGACACACCATTTGTCCCCCACATATTAGCTTTTGTTTGAGTTTTTCTATCTCAGTAAGAAAAAATGTGCCCCATATGTGTAGCTTTGTTAGGCACACACACACACACCCCTGTACACACACATACACACACACACACACACTGAAATGAAACACTGAAAACTATCCAAGAATGCCTCATCTTAGGGGCAAGCTGACCCTTCAGTGACAGCGAAGGTGAGTGTAGCTGCTGTCGACAACATCCTCAGGTGAACAGCTTTTTTGTCTCCTCTGGAGGACACTGAATAAATGATCGCCATCC
>CM059268.1:13827250-13837250 GCA_030347295.1 Setipinna tenuifilis | reverse complement strand
CCCTGGGTTACCTTGCAGGATGTAGGCGGCCAGCACGGCAGCATCGGAGGTCTTACACAGGAGGCGGCCATGGTACAGATCTCTCTTGATCTGCAGGAAGACAAGATACCTGAGGGAAAAAAAAAAAAACACACTATACATGATGCCCCCGAGTTACTAGGTTCAAGAACAAGATGCATGCACACACATCTAAACAGGTTTAAAGGGTGCCTGCTACCAGCACATAGTATAAATGATAATAATAATAATAATAATAACAATAATAATAATGACGATAAGCTTCATTTAGCAAACCCTTGTTATGCAGGGAAAGTAGCTCATAGTTATTATAGTGTAGTAATTCCCATTACAATATCATGGTCAATGTCAGTAGCGGCTCGTGGGTAGAAAAAAAGGTAGGGCAGATAGGCTGATGATGACCGAGTTTATTACAATTAACTCATAACATGCACTAAAGAGCGCGAATGCCACTATCTTTAAAAAGCAACCTTGATGGGGAAAATGCGCGCACCTACACGCACCTCACCCATGCCTACGCACAAAATAAAGGGAAAAGGAAAAACTGTCACATCAGAAACGCGAACAGGGGGCAAAATTGGTTTACTGGTGGAAAGTAAATAATCAAAAACATTGTATATCATGCCTGAAGACGCTATTTGCCTGAAATATATGTGTGTGATTAAGTAAAACTTGGTTTTTAAGTGAATCGTGGTTACTTGTTTGCAAGTACAGGCAGGCTTTTGGCAAAAAATATCTTATAATTTATATTAATAAAGCCAAAGGAAACCTTGAAGTAACATAACTAAAACCCTGCCTTTTGTTATTAATGTACTGTATCACATTCGTGCATGATGTGACATTTATTGTCGCTACATGGGCAAAGAACCGTAGCAGTAAAGTAGAGTAACTTGTAATTCCTAAAGGGAAACTAACGTGAGACAAGCGGACTGTTTCGAACACACACACTGTAGCCCTAATGGAGTTGTGCTGCGATGTTAGCATTCTCTAGCATGGCTAGTTTTATAGCACAACTCAGATGTGACTTGCTAGGCTCGTGTTTTTCGCCTTTTTTGAAAAAATGCTTCATGTCACACACACCTACACTGCTCCAAATACCCCCTTGTCCACCCATGACAGAAGAACGAAAGAACAGGCATGAAAAACAGAACATTTTATTTCGTTCTGGACAACCATAGAGCCAAGGCTTTCTATCATACCACGAACGTGAAAACGTCTGATTAAATGACCTACCCTTGTCCTTCGTTTGCTAAACGATATGTATGTCTGGCTTATAGGGTCCAAGACTTCATAGTGGCAATTTAGTTCCTATATCGAGTCGCTCGAAAGAGTTCTCCAAGAGAAACTCCACGCTATTGCAAGCATGTTCGGTCGCCATGGTTTAAACTATACTACTGACTGGGTGACGTGCGGAGTAATATACATAGACAGTAGAAGGCTGACGTACAGTGAAGGATCTTTTCCGGGTAGGGCAGAATAAATTCTGCCCCGTGGGCGTCTACAAACCCGCGCTTTTTCCTATGGCTTTTTCTGAAGTGTTCTCTGCGTCTGCGCACAGATTTACATAGACTGACAATAGGGAGCAGGGGCAGCGAGATACTCTGCCCCTCTAGTGATAGAAGTCAACGTAATAGCAGCTACAGTGTGGCGGTGATCAAGACAAGCAAGAAAATCGGCAAACTTTTCTCTTACAAATTATTAATAATGTTTAACAAAACATAACAAGATTCTCGTTCACATTGCATTTATAAAACAACATTTTATTTACTATTAATCAATGGATCTAGTTTCCTTAGTGGAGGAATCTTTGGGAGGGCTCTGCCCCACCTGCCCATATGAAGCAGCCGCGCCTGGTCAATGTCATTAAAAAGTATGACAAAGCAGAGCAAAGGCACCTGCTATCACACATAAAAAATGATGCTGATGTTGTCTTTTCTCCAGGGCATTGTGAATACTTCCTTTTGATATGGTGGAAATGAGCTTTTGGTAATTGGGGAGAGGACGTGCAAATAGACATGAAAGTGAGAGACTGCATAAAAGGCAAAAAAAGTCAGAGGTGGGGGAAGAAAAAAAAGAAAGAAAAACAAAGAAACAAAGAAAGAAAGAAAGAAAGAAAGAAAAAGAAAGGAAGGAAGGAAATCAATGTTTAAGAGAAGCCCCAAGGCCTGCATACTCTTTCTCTGCCTAGTGGTGTACGCCTGAAGAATAAAGTAGCCTGAAGAGTAAAAAAAAAAACAAAAAAAACACAAAAAACCTCCTGACAGCCCTGTCACTCCTCCCCAAGGGCTCAGCAGGGTGGCACAAAACTTTCCCTCCTCTCCTCTCCCAGAAACTCCCCCTGCCAGCCCGCTGTGTGCCACCTGCCACAGCCGAGCGAGCAGGGCGCCCAGGCCTCCATCACTCCGACAGGGGTGAGGGTGAGTCCGAGGTCTGAGGGCCAGAGGGGGGGGCACTGAGGCAATGAGGCCCCACCCAGACCCCAAGGATGTCTGTGCCTGTCAGCGAGAAGAGAAGCACTTGCCCACAGTGGAAAATAAAAAAGAGAAACGTTTTCCAACTATCACAGGTGCAGTGGCTTATCGGCAGGCCAAATGCATCACTGCAGAGCAGTGCCGACGCACGCAATAACACCGATCGCTTGCTTTTGGCTCGGCTCGGCTCGGCTAGTCGCCGGAGGAGTCGGGTTTCATGTTGGGTCCTCCTGCTAACCCTCCGACGCAGACAGTATACCTCCCTCAGGTGTTTCATCTTCTTTGACTCTTAAACTAGGCCATAAAAAAGCTCATAGCATTTCTACTCCAAAAGCTGCGTGTAATAAAGTAAAAAATGAATGACAAATGAGGCTATTATTAGCCTGCATGAACTCACACTCACACTCAAGGTGCCACAGGTTTACACACAGATACTGCTGGCAGCCACCAGCCACCAGCCACCAGCCAGCCACCAGTCAATTCCTGACCTACATATCCCTTTCTCTTTTCCTGGCTATTCACACAGGGCTTGGGGTGGGGGTGGGGTGGGGGGACACCGAATTGTGTGAATGTCATTCATGGGTGTTGAAGGACAGACACGGATGGAGGAGAGGCGACACCCAGTCGCTCAGCTGTGTGTGTGTGTGCCATCAATGGGTGTGTGATGAATAAATGTGCTTTGACTATGTGTGTGTGTGTGAGTGTGTGTTACACAATGCTTTGGCCATGGCACCGCACAAAAAGGTGAATACACCAGTTTTTTTTTTTGATCACACCATTTTTTCTGTTGTCGTCTGCACAGGTGCGGCCATCTCCTCAGCAGTAATGCGATGACCCCTGACAGGGCGTTCGCTGTGATATAATGGACTGCTATAAAGAGGAGAGGAGGCTCTGGAGACTGCAGCAGAGCAATGGGAATGCAGAGTGCAGTAGCCACATCTCAATGCAGCAAGCTATTTTTTCTGGCAATGAGTCAAAAAAAATATTATAAAAATATTAATATTATAATAAAATACTAATAAGACTATATAATGATATATAATATATATAATGGATGATAAAACATCCCAATCTTTATTACTGGTGTGTGTGTGTGTGTGTTTCTGTGTGTGTGTGTGTGTGTGTGTGTGTATGTGTGTGTGTATGTGAGAGAGTATGTGTGTGCGTGTGTGTGTGTGTGTGAGAGAGAAAGAGAGAGAGAAAGAGATGCTGCTCCTGATGTTGTGTAAGCCCACATCCTTCATATATAATAATGCCCTTCAGTTTTTATAGTGGCCAGCAGGGGAGACTGGCGGCCTGCTGTTTTGTTTTATTTGTTTTGTTTCATTGACCTTGTGTCTGACCTTTAACCCCCCTCCGACCTCTGACCTCATCACCTTGTCTGGGTGAGTGCCGTCTTGTGCGGTATCTGTGCAACATGTACTTGCTATCTCTTCTCCTGCTCCTATCAGTCGTTCTTAAACGGATCTGGTGTCATTTTGTTTTTCCATCCTTACTGGTGAGGTGGGAGGCGGGGTGAGCACGCTGTGTTTCCACTCACACAGGGGACATAATGTGTGGAGGACAGTGTGTTTCCACTATGTAAACATGTACATATGTCCACAGTCAGACACACCTGCTCACATCACGCAAACATTTGTTTTAGCAGGCAAGCAAAAACATACTGGTTCATTCACGAACAACAGAGACATCGACACATGACTGAGTACATAGCAACAAACACATCAACAAATGACTGTGTGCATACTAGCAACAAACACAGGCACATACACACCCAGACTCCCACCCTCCCACATTAAGTGATGTCAAAATCTTAATCTCCATGTCAGTTTATCTTTCTCTCTTATCTGTCTCCTGATCAGCAGACAGAATAATCAAAGTGCGAAGGGACAGCTTTTGAGACCAATTTTGAGGACTCTCTCCTCAGTGACCTCACTGCAAATTGAGAGGGGCTATGGCAGTGAGGGTGGGGGTGGGTGTGGGTGTGGGTGTGGGTGGGAGTGACTGGCTGTGCAGTGGGCTGTGGAAAAGTGAGCCCTGACTTCGCCAGGGTAGAAGCTAATCATGTATCATTTAGTGGAACCTGTTAGCAGTCACTGACCCGTCCAGCAGCACCCCTCCCCTCAGCCCTTTGAGAGAGAAGACCCAGACAGAGTGAGAAAAAAACAGAGAGTGGGAAAGAAATAAGAAATGAGAAAAAGAGAAAACGTAACAAATTATAGACGAGCAGAGAAAGAAAGAGAGAGAGAGAGAGAGAGACAGGCAGACAAGCAGACAGAAAGACAGGAAAGCCTAGGAGAAAAACAGCAAGAGGAAGTAAATAAGTAAAGCTGATTTGCAGTGTGTGAAAAAAAACATGGCGTCCCCAGGACTCATTGTGAACATTTTTGGGGCCCTATCCTATTTTAGTCAGCGTCCTCAGGAAGTGACTTAGGGAGGCTCTCGCAGATGTTCTCAGCTCTGAGGGGCCTCTCCTAAACTGCATTACGCCCAGAATATTGATGCTGTTTTTAGGCTGCTCACTGTGCTGCGACTGTATTTCATGAAGACAGAGGGCTGCGATGGAGCTGCCACCCTGAGAATGCATGTCCCAGCCGAACAGGCTCGCACCTCCAGAGAGGAAGGAGAGGAAGGCAATGCTTATGTAACGCCGCAGACATAATGGCACTGCTCCCCTCTCTCTCTCTCTCTCTCTGTCTGTCTGTCTTTCTCTCTCCACTGCTGTGCAGTAGCAACATCTCAATGCAGCCAGCCATTTTTTGCTGGCAATATGACAAAAAAAAAACTAATTTTAAAATTAAATTACTAAGATATATATTATATTATATTATATTATATATAATATTAAATGATATAATGATATATAATATATATAATGGATGATAAAACATCCCAATCTTTATTACTGGTGTGTGTGTGTGTGTGTGTGTGTGTATGTGTGTGTGTGTGTGTGAGAGAGAGAGAGAGAGAGAGAGAGACAGAGAGAGAAACAGAGAGAAAGAGAAAGAGAGAAAGAAAGAGAGAGAGAGAGAGGGGAGAGAGAAAGAGCGAGGGAGAGAGAGGGTGTGTGTGTGTATGCATGTATGGATACAGTATATAAATAAAGACATGTATATTATAACAAAAGACAGACAGCTGTTCAATTGAGGCTGTTGAATAAGGCTAGTTGACTAACAGCAGTGTAGTGCACAAATGTATTGGCATGTCATGTACTGTAGAAGCACTAGCAGCAACAATAGCATTGACAGCCCTTTCTACTGATGGCGGCACCGAGTCATAAACACAGCTGGCATCACTCCATCCCCTCCCCCTCCCCCTCCCCCTCCACTCCTCTCTGTCCTCCTCTCAGAGCACACCTGTGAAGACTGGGGGGGGGGCAGATATGGTGTAGTATAGTACGGGTTCACATGACAGCCAGCTATTACCCAGGCTATGGCACAGTATGCCTTTAATGACTGCTCCACAACTGACAATGACAGATGGGGGAGAAGGAGATGAGCTGAGCAGAAAAGTACTGACACAGAGAGCGAGAGAGAAAGAAAAAAAAGAGAGAGGGAGAGACAGAGACAGAGATAAGAAAGAGAAAGAACCTGGCACTGGTGTTAAGAAAAGGAGAGGGAATATGGCAGAGAAACAGACACAGACCTAGAGAGAGAGAGAGACAGAGAGAGAGAGAGAGAGAGAGAGAGAGAAAGAGAAAAGATAGTAAGAGCATTGAAAGATGGAGGTTTAACACTCCTTTAACAGACCACTGCCTAACCATCTTAAATGATAAAATGATAATGGTGTACAATGATAAACCACATAAGTTAATTCTATCAATCAACAAGGCTTACGCAATTATCAGGAAAAATCTGAGAAAAGAGAGAGAGATAGAGAGAGATAGAGACACAGAGAAAGAGTGAGAGACAGAAAGAGAAAAAGAGAGAAAGAGAAAGAGCGATAGAGCAATAACAAAGGAGAGCCAAAGCAGTCTGATTCGGCCATTCATCAGGCATTGGGGCTGCCAGTGGCCTGCACCAGACTAGACTACCAGACTAGGCTCCCGCTTGCCAAGCCAGCTCTGCTCTGCTCTGCCCCGTCACGATGTTCCCACTGTGTGCCGCCTAATGACGTTCATTACACAAAACCCTGTCAAACGAGAACATGCCTCCCATCCTTCTGCCACACCTCCTAATCATGCCATCCATCACAGACAGGGCGAGCTGCGCAGACACACACACACACACACACGCACACAGCAACACTCAACTTTCGACAAGCTCAAAACAGCCAACGATTTTTACAAATGTCTGTGTCATCATTGCGGTGTTTATAATTGCCTGTTAGAACACGGTGTTAAGTTCTCCCCCACATGGGCGCACAGAGGGCCAGACTGAGAGGGGTAATCGCTGTTCCTTAAAGGCGGGAGCAATTACCATTTAGCTAGACTTGACCTCATTCTTTGCACAGTAGCTGTGGGTAATGCTTTTAAAGGAGTTCTTTCACTCCTCCCACCCCCCCTGCTTTGTGTGTGTGTGTGTGTGTGTGTGTGTGTGTGTGTGTGTGTGTGTGTGTGTGTGTGTGTGTGCATATGTGTGTGTTTGTGTGTGGATAAATGGATGGTTGGAGGGATGGGTTAAAAATTCCAGCCAGCAATCTAGCTGAACACAGGAGCGGCCCAACAGTGTCCAGAAAAATAACAATGCCTTCATCGAGAATAGCTCAGCCTCACACCCCCTGAGGCAGACATACCTGGCGCTGGCTCACACACACACACAGGCGTCAGAGCGCTGTGACTAAGAGCCAATGCAGACCTCTCTGTGACCCCTCTCCAGACCCTGATCACGCCCACTCGTCCTGCCTGCTTCATGTCCACACTCAACACACACTGATCATGGCCTAGTGCCGAAACACACTCGTTTGTAGACACTGCCCAATAAATCAGAACACGAAAAAGAGAAAGACAGTGTGTTGCTTTTTTCGTTTAACACATGATGTGGTTTTTGACTCCCACCCAAACAAACGTCTTCATTTACATTTTAGGAGTAGAGAGTGCCTGTTGTTCTTAATCACATTCAGCACCACCAGAGAAGGGGGCCCAAGAGCTCAGCATGCCCACTACAGATCACCACCTTGTGGCATCAGCCCCAGGTGCACAGAGCATGTGGGAGAGTGTGCGGTTTACAGCCCCATCATTGAGTGCAGTTTTACATTCTCCATCTAATTAGTTCAGCTCTTAAACGCTCCTGCTTTACCACCACAGCTTGACCACTACACTACACTCTGCCTGGCTATGAGCAGCCATGGAGAGGCGTGAGAGAGAGAGAGAAGGAGAGAGAGAGAGGAGAGGGGGGGAAGTGTGTGAGAAAACTGGAGTGATAGATAGACAGCAAGAGAGCAAGAGAGACAGAGTGAGGGAAAAAACAAGAGAGAGGGGAAGGGAAGGAGGGAGAGCGAGAAAGAGGGAGAGAGAGAGAGAGAAAGAGAGCAAGAGAGAGAGAGAGAACTCTGTACAAGCTGGAGTGTACTAATGTGCATGTCTGAAGGCAACGTGTAGGCGGTTTACTGTATCTTGCGCTTCTAAAATACTACACAGACCAGGCTACATGCACCCGCTGCCTTTTATGTGTGGCGACCTTAAAGCTTTTAAAATCTTGACACGGTCTGCCGCTTGCCGAGCTGAAATGCCGTGTACTGTATTTTTATGCTTTTACACTGTGAGGCGCATGACTAACTCTGGCAAGTATTCCAAAACACACTTGCATGAGTAAATTAAGGCAGTAGGTTTCAGGCTAAATAGGGACAAAAAAACGGCCAAACAGTAAAAAAGCAGAAAATATTCCTTAAAAAAATGTATACAATACTGCATGTAGCGCTAGATTCAACATGACAGTAAAACAAAGGAAAGACACAAACAGAAGTCATACACAGGCGGCGCAAACAAGAGGAAAGCACCTTGCTAACAAGTTAACACAAAGACAGTGAGGAGGTCCATGGTTTCAGAGAGGCTGGGTAGAGACCAGACATGAATGCCACACTGGAAATAGAGGTTAGAGGAAGTCAGAGACTACATGAATTCCACACTGGAGCTAGAGGAAGTCAGAGACTACATGAATGCCACACTGGAGATAGAGGAAGTCAGAGACTACATGAATGCCACACTGGAGATAGAGGAAGTCAGAGACTACATGAATGCCACACTGGAGATAGAGTTAGAGGGAGTCAGCAACTCTACCTGGTGATTTCCTCCTTTAGCGCAGCAGGGTCAGGTGGGTAGAACTTCACTCTCAGACACATGGTGAAGGGAGGTTGAGCTGGGGAAAAACACAGACGTCAAAAAAGAAGACAAAAAGAAGACAAATATGTACCTCTACCAGTGGTTAAGTTGGCTTTTGTAAGCAGGGGGAGTCTTTACTCACAGTGGTCAATATCTCACTGTATTGCATCACTATGAATACTGTAGCAGAGGGAGCTCAGCTCCGGCTGGCTGTATTGTGGGGGTGAGGAGGGGGAGCTGAGCTCCGGAGGGCTGCGGCCCAATTTAAACTCTGACCTCTACATATCAACAGTCAACAGTAATCTTTCATATCAGACTGCTTAGGAAAATAATGGTTATGTTATAGATGTGTCCAATCAATATCATACTCCAATCAATATCAATCTCCAAGCTGTTTTTCAAATACAAAATACTGCCATCTACTTATGAAGCCATCAGCAGCAGCCATAATAAATTAGTCTACAATAGATATCCTGATCATAACAGTCACAAATCACCTCCATGCTAAGGTGGGTGTGTGTATTGCACATTATTGTGATACTTACATTTCATCTGTTTAGAGATGGACTTTGTAAACTCCAGCCAGTGCTGAAACAGAACGACACACACACACACACACACACACACACACACACACACACACACACACACACACACACAAACACACACACACACACACACACAGGTTTTGTAAGACCTATGAAATTCTTCACTTCAAAGAGCCAAGCAGTTGGTTAGATATGGGGAAGGTGGGCATGGAGTCTGTGAATCAATATATTTCAATTTCTCTGAGTGTCATGTCATATCACACAGCACACTGCTTGTGAAAATCAATTGCTTAGCCTGCTATATATATGCAAGGCACAGAATAAGTCTAAAATTTGCTTTCTGGTGAGACGGTGCTGAGCAACGCATTGTATCACAATTCTCAGCACATCACAACTCTGAAATCACATTAAACAGTGTGGTTAAACAAATAGAATTTGTATCAACAGGCTTCCTGGCTTTGTGACTTCAATTTAAATACGCTTCCATGCAATGAAGCGAGAGAGACACACACAGACAGAGCAGAAAAGAAGTGCAGATAGAGAGAGAGGGAGAGAGAGATTACGAGAGAGAGAGAGGGAGAGAGAGAGAGAGGGAGCAAAAGAGGGAAAGAAAGAGAGAGCGGGAGAGAGAGAGACAGAAAGAGAGAGATTATAAGAGAGAGGGAGAGAGAGGGGGAGAAAAAGAGAAAGAGAGAGAGGGAGAG
>CM059268.1:13812250-13822250 GCA_030347295.1 Setipinna tenuifilis | reverse complement strand
GTCCCCCTAGTTTACCCTAATCATCACACAGAACAGCTGCACGGGCCCGGCTGTGTCCCATACCATCACAGACCCACCATCACACACACACAACCACCCACGCGCAGTATCAAAAGTCTGGGGAAATTAACCATTAAGAGCTCAAGAATAATGATGTATCCAGGGAGCCTGGGGTGGTGTCATCTAACTGCAGTAATATTTTAATGTAGGCTAACTGAATACATTATCTCAAGGCCAAGTCTAATGCATAGGCTACAAGACAGCCCCAAAGTGCTATAACCGTTTGCCCTACCACACAACGGGCAACTTCCAGGGCTAATGAAGATGATGGTAACACTGTCTTCAGCAGAACACACAGAGGAACACAAAATGGAATCATTAATGTAATCACTAATCATTAATGTAATGTAATCGTTAAACATGCAAGCATTAATCATGTAAGAAGTGCACTGACAATGGCTTTTACATACCCCCCTCATTAATGTGGCCTTGCCTGTCACCCTTATTCACTGAAGCAACCACAGGCAGAGGAAGCTTTGTGTGTGTGTGTGTGTGTGTGTGTGTGTGTGTGTGTGTGTGTGTGTGTGTGTGTGTGTGTGTGTGTGTGTGTGTGTGTGTGTGTGTGTGTGCGTGTGTGTGTGCATGTGTGTGTGTGTGTGTGTGTGTGTGTGTGTGTGTGGTTGGGGAATGACGACGACTGTGTGTGAGTGTGTACCTTTCAGGATCAGCTCCAGGCGTTTATGTGCATCTTTGAGCATCTGGCCATGTTCCTCCCTCTCTCTTCCCCTCTACCTCTTTATCTCCACTCTTTCTTTCTCTCTCTCTCTCACTCCTCTTCCTCTCTCTCTCCTCTGCCTCTCTCTCTCCTCTCTCTCTCTCTCTCTCTCTCTCTCTGCAAGCTCACTCATGAGAACATCGTCACTCTCCACATGCTCATTTGCATTTCAAATGCCGTGCACAAATATTGCTTCCCCCAAAATAATATCAATAATAAACACATTTGAATAAATAAGTCATATTAATTCATCACCTTTTCTTTGACAACCACAACAATTTGCTCTCTTTTCCCTCCAAGATGCACAAGGCTACGGCCGGAAGCTCGTAATATTTGCATAAGCAAACACCTTTGCAAGATTGCGACTCATTGCGGTAGTGCACCGGGGAAGCAATCAAGCACTGCTGTGTGTGCTGGTGAGTCATACTAGAAATTACTATGCTGTCTGACGTCACCTTTAGAGCTACCTGTCAAACAGAACGCCCTCCGTACGGATGCTACAAGAATAAGACTGAAATTTTCAGTGGCAAAACTCTATGTCATTAATTCATCCATTGAGCTAAGGTTTGATGTGTACTGGTAACTGCAATTTAATTCAATATACTGTAAAGCTTTGTTTTCCCTCTAGAGGCAAGCGTTAAAACACAACATTCAAAGCGCAGACAGAATTTGTGGGTTGTAAAATCATTTTAAAATGTGTTATATTATATTCTGGCTATATTATTGTAAAATTAGTATTTCAATCTACAATGTTTCCTTAATCTCTGGTGACATATACGGATTACTTGCTGTAAAATTCTTACATATAGCACCTTTAGGTGGGGTATACTATACATTTGCGCAATAGCTATCCATTTTCTCAGTTTAGCCCCACTGAAAGCCCCACTATGCACGCTGGTCAGCCCCTGCTGTAGCCAGACATCTCTGCTGAGGCTGTGTGGTTATGCCCACTGTATGAGGTCTGGAACACTAAGTGATTGCATCTATGACGCTCCTCAATAAATCTGACAGGAATGAAAGGCGCGGGGTGCGATAAATCAGCGGTGCTGCACGTGTTGGAGATTAATGGGGACTTTTTTTGCTCCCTCCTCTCCTTGCCAGTCCACTCCACTACTCTCCTCTCCTCTCAACCCCGCAGCCACTCCCCCACCCTTAGTCCCCCAGTAGGGAGGATAAATAAGCGTCACTAAACGGACGGAGACCCCCGGGGGCCATACTCGTGACTCCTGGTTTTAATAGGGGGCCCTTCTGTAATGAGGTCAGATGAAAGACAAGCATCAGACGAAGGTGACAGCAAACGTTCCAGAGGCCTCTGGTGACTGGAGAATAGAGAGTGGGGGGAGGGAAGTCCCCCCCCCCGTCAAGGTGAAAAGGTGTCCTGTGTCACATACAGTATGTACGTCAATCAAGGTCGCCAGTGATGAATGTGTCAATGTCAAAGATGTGCGTTCCCAGATGTGCGTTCCCAGATGTGCATTCCCAGGTGAGATAAGTGACTGTGAGAGGGGAGCGTGCGCCACTGTGACACTGTGTGCTGGTAATAAAGGGCAGTACAGCTGAGCAGGGTGTGCACCACATGTTTTACAGGCACTGGAATCCACTGTAATTAGTCCACACTGGACTGGAGGGGTGTGGATGTGAGCTACGCCCTAGCTGATCTGGCTGGAAACACTGATGGGATGCCGCCAGATGCTGTGTATGTGTGTGTGTGTGTGTGTGTGTGTGTGTGTGTGTGTGTGTGTTTGCGTGTGCTGCTACTGCTGGCAAGACCTTGATCAACTCCAGCACTGAATATGGCATCTCTGCCCACTCCAAAGCCTTTAGCCAAACATACCTACACAAATGCATGCCTACACACACAGCACACACACACACACACAAACACACACGTCACAATGCCCTCAGTCATCACTATAATATGTATGAAACAGGATGACAAATCGGTGTAGCAGGTCACGTACTAAAACATCTTCGCATGAATGCCCACTCGTACAAACATGTCCGCTATTAGCATCGATTACACACACAGTCCGTCAATATGAAGTCACGCGCCACTGCTCGCTCAGACGTATGCACATCCACACACACATGAACACAAATACAGTGCAGAACACACACCATAGGCTACCACACATGATGAAGGAGGCAGAGAAGTATCATATACTGCACATTTTGAACCCCCCACACTGTTCCAGCCTGTATCGCAGTGAAATATCTTTCAAAAAAAGGAAGAAGAAAGAAGAAAAAAAAAAACACTCACGCACTCCCTCCAAAAGTTAGCATGTCTATTTTTGTCAGGCTGGCAGATGGGCGCCAGTAGACCTTGAAAGAGCACATTTGAGGCATGCCAAGCGCAGTTATATGTGGGCGGGCAGCAGGGGCCTTGGAGATGAGCCTCTCACGCAGCAGAGCAGGATCCCGCTGGGGCCGCTGGAGCAGGGGCTAGCGCTCCACGCTAACGCTCCAGCGCCACGCTAACGCTAACTGTCAACCATTAGCTGCTAACCAAATACCATTAGGAATGAGTGGTGACTCATTAGCTGTTCTTTGCAGTTATTCTCTCAGGCCTTAACTGACACCGAAAAATGAGAGTTCAGTTGAGAATAGCTTGCGTGCTGTATCATTGATTTTGATGTGAAACTATATATTTTTAAAACGTACAAATAATCTCATCGTCCATATAACGTGTAAGCATAACTACTATAACTTTAAAGGCCCTACCGAAGTAGAAAAACACACTCTCTCTCTCTCTCTCTCACACACACACACACACAAATCAAGCATCACACCTCCTTACGTACTTCTTACCAAATGGTGCTCTCATTACTCAATGAAACAGGCCATTGGGCACAGCAGGGCATTATCCCGGAGCTAGACCTGATGGCCAATCCAAGGTCAATCAGGCCTAGATACAGAGAAGGTCTAAACAAACTTTGGGTCACAGTTCCCCCTTCTGTCTCTTTCCGTCTGTTTTGTTCTCTTCTTCTCTCTCTCTCTCTCTTTCCCTCTCTCTTTCTCTGACTCACTTTTTGGTCTGGGAAGTTTTCTCTGACTTCGCATGCTGCTGCTGCTTTACTATGACAGAACCATAGTCAGCTGCAGCACACCACTGTCAGGCGATTCCTGCAGCCTCACCTCACAAACCACCACTTCAATTAGGAGCAGTGAGGGTGATAAGGAGAGGCCTGCTGTCCGCTTCAGTGGACTTTTGGGGGGGGTGGGAGTCGGAGACACTGCTGCCACGGATCATTGCTGCCTCCGTAAATTCACATTTAGAGGTCACAGGACAGAAATACCAGCCTCAGTAAGTCACCGTAAGGCCTTCATGCCTTTATGATTTCTAAGCAGCATGCATGGGCAACCCAACGTGGAAGAGGTTTGGGCAATGGGCAGAAATTATGACACAGACACAGCAGTCTAGTCAATACGTAGTATAAACAAAAAGTATTTTCATTCATCTTTTTAACTTGTAAAATCCTATCTCACAATCACACACACATGCACACCCAAACACACATGCACACACACTCACACACACACCAACACACCCACACACAGACACACACCCACACCCTAAAAACACACACCCACACACACACCAACACACACACAAGGTGTCAACGGATTTGTTGGGGGCCCTTAGGCTAGAGTGTCTGGCTTTGGAGTACAATAACATTAATCCAGGAGGGGCCTGACTGAATCAGGACATGCTGGTTGCCAGAGAAACCATCCTGAACCACTGCCACTGCTAGTGATGCAGCGTCGTCAAGTAAATTGCCTGTCTGAACTGACCGGAGAACTGTCAGATATGTCAACGCTTGACAGCGGTTTAAGCCTCTTCTTCGTCCTTTTTGCATCATTCTGCTCCAGAGGTAGAGGGTAAGACAGCACTGTTCTTCACTAGTGTCAAATGCAAAACACACAAAACACATACAAAAAACACACACACCCTTACAGACAACTACACATGAGCACGTACTGTATGAATCAATGAATAGTCACTTAGACGATGACAATACAATAGAAAAACGGTAGACACACATACAAACACTTTTATATACTTCTATAGGTAGGTACACACACCCTCACACACACACACACACATACACACAAACACGCACACACACACACACACACACACACCCACACACACACACACACACACACACACACTTAATGAGGAAACTAGAGACCTAAATCCATTGTGCTGCACAGTGAGCAGAGCAGTCTTTTAATTAAGCAAACACACAGGGAGCAGTGTCAATACTGTGCAATGTTAGCAGCTAAGAGAAATTTAGACAAATGGTACTCCTGCTCCTCCTCCAGAAACACACACATGCATTTACTCCCTCTTTCTTTCATTCTCTCTCTTTCTCTCTCACTCTCTCTCTTTCTTTCGTTCTCTCTCTCTGTCTCTCTCTCTCTTGCACACACACACACACGCACCCCCCCACACACACACACACCTCAAGAGAGAAATGCACAGAAAAAAAGGCCATAAAAGGCCCTCTGATATGCCTTCATATCTTGATCACACAGACACACACACAAACACACACACACGCACACACACAGACACACACACACACACACGCACACATACACACACACACACACACACACACACATACACACACAAAGCGCTCAAGCCTGTGCCTGCCCACGCACTCCATCACACCAGTACTGCCTGGGAGGTGCTCACAAACACATTTGTAAAGCCAGTTCATCCTCTAATTGAGGATGCCTCGTATTGTTTATCAGAGGCCCGCTTGCAGAGGGCCATTTATCCAAAGATAACAACAGCGGCCCCGCCGCGTTTATCAGCCTCACCGACCGGCACAAACAAACAAACGGCAGACAGCAGAACCAAGTAAACACCACTCAGTCACCTCCAGAGAGAGATGACATGTTTACAGTGGCCAGAATGCTTTTCGCCCACTCTGTCTCTGTGTGTCCATGGGAGTTGAAGGTGGCGACTCACTCCACTGACTTTCAAAGACTAGCGAGGGACACAAGGGGCATCAGCGAGGGGCTTGGGGAGAGCTGGGGATGAGCCGGGAGACTCAGCTCTGGGCTAATGATAGGATAGTCAGGGACAGAGGGACAGAGGAACAGTCAGGACAGAGAGACAGAGGGACAGAGGGACAGAGGGACAGAGGGACAGTGAGGACAGAGGGACGGTGAGGACAGAGGGACAGTGAGGACAGAGGGACGGTGAGGACAGAGGGACAGTGAGGACAGAGGGACAGAGGGATGTGAGGACAGAGGGACAGTGAGGACAGAGGGACAGAGGGATGTGAGGACAGAGGGACAGAGATGACAGAGGGACAGAGGGGCAGTGAGGACACTGAGGTGAGGACATGATGAGAGGAGATGATGTAAACTATAGGCCAGAAGTTTGGATACACCTTCTCATTCAATGCGTTTTCTTTACGTTCATGACTATTTACATTGTAGATTCTCACTGAAGGCATCAAAACTGTGAATTAACACATATGGAATTATGTTCATTGTGTTCATTTAAAGTTTTGATGCCTATATGTGATATGATGTAAATAGATCATAAATGTAAAGAAAACACATTGAATGAGAAGGTGTGTCTAAACATTTGGCCTATACGGTATGTATGAACATTACAGAGCAGACGTGGAACCGCTGTTCCAGATAGCTGAGTAAGTGCTAGTAAGCCCAGATCTATGCCAGAGATGGGTTCTGAATGATGTCCATGCCTAATCCAACCCGGGTCAGGGCCAAATCTGCACCAAAGTAGTTACTGCTTTAGTATGTCCAATTACCTATTCCTAGCCCCCTTCCTTAGTCTCAATGAAAGACATCATGAGGTTGAGGAATGGCATGCAGAATAATTCATTACAACACAGGGTGAGGGGGGGGGGGTACACAGTACTGAAGAATTTGATCACCCTTACACATGGGGACATAATTAATAAAAGGTGGGCGTTATCTGCATGTGTCACATTGATCTGTTATTGTCACTGCTGCTGTCACAAGGATATATGGGGCACAATTATCTCCTGTCCTTGCAAAGGATGATCAGCAGCACCCAATGCTAAAGACGGTTCAACAAGTGAACACCTAAAAACATCCTTCCTTCGCATGTAAAGATCACAAATAGCTCTTTTTCCTGATGCCACTAAGATAACTTTAAGTCAGTACACTCAGATAGAAGCCTGCATTGGAAAAAAACACTACCATATTACAGCTCCTGCATACAAACTCTTTATATCATGTATATTACATGAACTAAATACTGTATTGCAAACTGCACAAGAAACATAACAAGCATGACACAAATGTTGCTGCGTCTGTTCTTTGATCTTGCTTTAGGTTCAGCGTTAAGCTTTAGAATAACCGTGTGTGTACAATGGAAGGAATACAAGGAATGCACACAAATAGTCAGATGTCACTATGTTACATATATTTCTCTCTCTGTCTGTCTATTTGCCCTTTTCTGCCTGCTGCTCTCATGTCACATAGCGCTCAGTGGAGACTGTTTCCGCTAAATAATCAACTAATTACAGCATCTCTCTGATTGCGTGGTGGAGAATGCAAAGTTTAATGAAAGACGCTGCTGAATTTGTAATTGGAGCTAATGCAGTATTTCTAAGAAGACATGTTTTTTAAAAAACACACAGACACACCTCCACACACACACACACACACACACACACACACACACACACACACACACACACACACACACACACACCTCCACACTCAAATGGCGAGTGCTCCACAACTGATTATATTCATCATCTATAATCACACTTTAGAGCAGGTAGCATTTATTATCTAAGCAATGTGTGCCGATTCTACTGTCTGAGGTAAATTTATGGGCAGTTGCTTGAACACTGCCACCAATAATAACATTCGGGGGCTTAAGTGTCTCCGATGCCCTGATGAGCTCCAGTGGCGCTATGCAATACAACAACACGGTGATTAGATAATCACAACATAGTCAGTGTCAGATACACTGAGTAAACAGGTTATTATTGAGACAGTTGGGTTGATAATTAAGAAAAGGGCCAAAACGCAAAGATATATATAAAATCAAGGCACTCTTAGGATACACTGAAAAATAAGCAGTGTTATAATCACACTATGGTCTGCCTGTTCACAAAGTAACTAACAGCCTTTTTGATATACAGTAGGCCTGTAGGTCTATAGAAAGGAGAAGGCGCAAAAAAAAAAAAGATTAGCTATAGGGGAATGTGTAATACCTACATACTGTGAAACACCCCAGGGCTCGCTGCACTGCTTCATCAATCACAGAAAAAAATCAATTACAGACCCCCATACCAGGCGAGAACGATTGGGGAAATCGTGAGAACATTAAGGTAAACAGTGCAAATATGCAAGCAAATGCCCAGCTACGGCAACTTTAATCTTCACTGCGTGAGAGCAAGGTAAATTCCATTAAAACCTGATCAGCGTGCGTGTATCTGGCTCCCTTCGGGAGCGTAAGGTGGGATCAGCTGTGTTGGCTTGCGGCTGCAACTGCAATTACATTCAGGAGGCCAGCTACCTCCTGAATAATGGCTCTGTCTCAACCACTGCAACTACTGTGTGTGTGTGTGTGTGTGTGTGTGTGTGTGTGTGTGTGTGTGTGTGTGTGTGTGTGTGTGTGTGTGTGTGTGTGTGTGTGTGTTTGCTGTGTTCCTGGCTTCACCTAACATATCTTTAGGTGGACAGAAAGTCAACTCCACTCACACTCCTGTCATAACTAAGTCAACCGAAGAAGAATAAAACTTTTCTAATTACCTAAAAACAAATGACCCATTTTCTCCAGCTTTGTCTTTTTAGGGAGTTCAAACTCATTTTTTCACCTACTCAATCCAAACCTTTCTTGCAACCCTTTTGAAATGATCTTCAACAAAACTTACAATATTTAGCTGTAGCAGGTTTATGAGAAACTCTTCTTGCTGGTTTAAATGAAATGTCCTTTTACATTTATCTCCATGACCAATTAAACCAACCAATTTCTTTGTCACAACCACAGTGACATGCATCACCTATAGGCAGATAGGCAGATAGCCTCAAGCTTGTAAACGTTGCTTGGTCTGGCAAACCTCCTATAGACAGAAAATTCTCAGAGATGGAATCAACCGGCGTCTTTAAAATGCCTCTACGTACTAGTGAACAGAGTTACAAGCAATCAGACCACTGATCCTGATGATGTATGCATAGCATTCATTTTTCAGTGGTTCCGGTTTAGCAAGAATTGAGGATAGGCCACTGTTGGCCACTGTTTGTGCTCCTCGAGTACAATGCGACTACAATCTAAAAAATAATGTAGATGCCATAAAAAAACAGTACCGATGCCATAGAAGAACCTTTTTTTAAGTGCTTCAAAGAACCATCGAGGTAACAGAACCATTTGATGCTGATATGACATAGCCTAGCCCATTATGATCTGAGGCTCTGAAGAACCATTTCTAATGTGAAGAACCTTTTACATAATGCAATGGTTCAACATAGGCTTTATCTTTTAGAGTGTATGGGCTCTGAATGCGCTTTCAGCCAAAGTAAAGACTGATCCGCAGACTGGTGTTGGTCTCTTTGGTGTCAGCCATTTTCCCCAGGGTTTCATGTGTGGGTCAGCTTTCACTTAGTATCAATGATTAACGTGGCCCCTTATTCAACGTGGGGCAAACAGCCCATCAATAAGTGATGGAGCTGTTCCATTATCACAGAAGTGGGCTTAGGAACGGCATGCCTGTTTGTGTATGTGTGTGTGTGTGTGTATGTTTGCCTGTACGTGTGTGTGTGTGTCCTTGCCTGTGTGTGAGTGTGTCCACGTGTGTTTTTGTCTACATGTGCAGAAGTAAGAGTGTAGGCGTGAGGTGTGTGAATACACAAGATAGAAAGTACGTATGCAGGACTTTTTGGTGTGTGTGTGTGTGTGTGTAAGTGTGTAAGTTTGCGTGTATGCATGTGTGTCTACTGTATGTGTGTGCACTGAGCATGTGTGAAAGTTTATCTTTGATTGCTTGAAGGTGGCAAAGGCGGGGGTATAATTTCTCTGGTTTCATGAGTAGATGACCTTCCCCTGCTGGAGCCAGCACCAGTGCCAGCAGGATCACAGATGTGGGCCGAAAGCTCAGTCCTAAGCCCTGATACGTCTACCACACCTCCATTAAAGGGGTCCTTCCGTCAAAAAACACTTTTAGTAGCTCTATTTACACAACAAGCAGTATATGCACGCAG
>CM059268.1:13782250-13809750 GCA_030347295.1 Setipinna tenuifilis | reverse complement strand
GACGGGCTGACAAAGCTTAGGTAAACACCAGCCGGAGGAGAAGGGCTACAGATAAGCTTGGCCAAAATGCTTGGCGAAGATGACGCAAGCTCTCTCTCTCTCTCTAAGAAAACAACTCTTTTTTTCCAAGAGTAAACTACCTAAAGCTGGCAAAGGGAGTGTTGGCACATAGATGAGTCTGTGAGTCTGTGAGACTGTGGCGAGTGTTATTCCAAAGGTTTTTAGTGACCTTTAAATTTCGCATAAAGCTGACGAAAGCTGTATGCTGAACACTGGACAGTTCACAATACAGTTTGCTGTTTTTTCATCATGAGTCTTGAAGTAATAGTGCGTTTATAATACCTGACTTAATACATGCTCTATTGCAAATCATGTAAGTTTAAATAAGGTAAACAAACAAATTAGACCCTCCACAATAGCTAGTTCATTATCCAGCTGATTGCAGATTTGGGGCGTCGCAGCCAAAAGTTTCTGATTACTGCCAAATTACTGATCAATAATCACCAATCAAACTGAAATTTAGCTAAAGCATTGTTTCTGACCTACAGAATCATGTCTGTGTTGGTTATAACCTTGTATTGGATAAGGGACCTTGTATTAGATAATTCAGTCATTCAGCTACTTGACTATGCAAAGAACAGATGTACATATACTTCAGTTTCTAAATGAAGTCTGAACCAGGTTGCAGTGACAGATGGGTTGAAACTGTACATAGGATATCATTTGCGTGTAAAAAATGTGTTTGACAGAGAATCTGGCAGGAAGGGTAACATCAGACAAACTGCTGAGTGCAATGCTTGTTAGGAAAGAGTGATTACCACTTTGTTTAAGAGTTATCAGCAGGCCAAGGTGGCGCAGAATTTAATAGAGGTGACTGCCTGCAGGAAAATAAAACCCTATTTAAAATCCTTGAACGTGAGACTGCACCTTCTGTGGCATGAACTGTACAGCAATCTATTGACTTTAAAAGTAATTTAGTCTAAACTTGCCTTTACACGGATCCATTAAAATCATTTCACACAGTAAGCAAATATGTGTGCTCAGACATGACATAGCCTACTGTATCCAGTCCAAGACCAACAGAGAAAAACAAAGGAGGTTAAAGATGTGTGCAACCCAGTCACACAAATGCACACATATGTTGCACCTCTGTAACATCCCTACATACAGAGACTTGCTCCGCAGAGAAGCAGAGGGGGCGAGAGCATGGCTACAGCTGTTACCCCAGCTGGGGACTCCATCATGAGTAGATGGAGCAGAGGCTCCACACAGCTACAGCTGCCCCCACCACCATGGCAGCAGCAGCAACCTCAGCACAAGCCTGGAGCACATGCCAGCATAGCTGGGCCACAGAGCTGACAGGGATGGACCTCATCGAGCGTGACGACCACAGGTCTTCACTCACATGTCATCGACTGTGACAAGGTGATAAACAGGCAGCAGCACCATCAGGAGTGTCCACCCATCACCTCGACAGCTTTTCACATCCACATTCCTCATTCCAACCCCCCGAGCTGACCATGTCCAACCCACCACCTCACCATAGCAACCACCCACCTCCCCAGAGCAACCCCCCACCTCACCATTCCAATCCTCTACCTCCCCATGTCCAACCCTCCACCTCTCCATGTCCAACCCCCCCCCTCCCCATGTCCAACCCCACACCTTATCATTCCAACCCCACACCTCTTTATTCCAACTCCCCACCTCCCCATGTCCAACCCCCCACCTCCCCATTCAAACCCCCCACACCAACTCATTCAAACCCCCCACACCTCCTCATTCCAAGCCATCATGCTCCCCAAGGAGAAAAGCGATTGCTCCAGGTCATGGTGACGTTAGACCAACAACTCACCAAGTCTCTTTGGGCCCAGAATCAATCGGGGCAAATGAGCTAGTTAACACAGTCCTCCATTAGCGAAAGTAGGCCAGAGCCAGTGATCATTTAAATGTGTCACCTCTCTCCCTCCCTCCCTCTCTCTCTCCCTCCCTCTCTCTCTCTCCTTCTTTCTCTTTCTTACTCTCACTCACTCTCTCACTATCACTCACTTTCTCTCTTAACACGCTTCTCTGGTCTGTCACATCTTAATTGTGTTTATGTACAGTGTGCACACAGCAAATGCAAATTTGTCACTTTGCAAGATAAACAACACTTCCAAGCAAGCACTGCATAAAGTTGGTGTGGTTGGACAGCCACACAGAGTGCGTTAGGTGCAGCTGAACATTAAACCACCACGCCAGAGCTTCAGCTGCTGATGAATAAATGGGGTTTGCAGTAAGTCTATGGATGGGAGAGAGGTCTAAACCGTGTGGTGAATTCTGTGAATAAACAAGAGCGCTGACTGGCTCTCTGGGCCTAAAGTGGGCCATGAAAACACAGCAGCGCTGGAGAAGGAGCCGTTGGAGGAGGAGGGGCGCACGGGTTTGCCCCAGAAATGCAGAGAGAAGAGAAACAGAGAGCCAAAACAACAATCAGAGCACAGAGCATGTGATAGAGACAGAGATAAAGAGAGAGAGAGGGGTAGAGAGAGAGAGAGTTGCACAACAATGCAACAGCAACAAATCCCAACCAGCAGTGCAGTGTGACGTCAAAAGCATTGAGAGGGTTACACTGGCTAATGATTACAGTAAACATAATATTTAGTTGTGTGTAGAACTAATTATGCTGCTAAGTAAGCAGATAGCAGACTGTGTGTATGTGTACTGAAACCACCTTTGATATTGCCCATAAGTTAATGTTTTAGTAGTGTGTGTGTATGTGTGTGTGTGTTTCTGTGTGTGTATGTGAGTGTGTGTGTGTGTGTGTGTGTGTGTGTGTGTGTGTGTGTGGGTGTGTGTGTGTGTCTGCGTGTCTGCGTGTTTGTGTGTATGTGTACAAGAGAGTGAGAGTGAGAACTGAAATGAAAGCCAACAGTAGAGCTTCCCCGATAGATCAATCACCTCCACCCTTGTCATGTCTGATTGGACCAGGGCTAATGTGTTTACGGCAGGCTTTGGACTTAATGAAGCCTTCACTTGCCACACGGCAGCAGGGCACAGACACGGGCACTCCAGTGGGCCTGCTCTTTGTGCCATGCACAGCGGCATCTACCCACATCCACTGTCTGATCACTCATCGCAGTGTGATGAAGCCATCAAATGAGATCCCCTCTACACTGAGGCTATGGGGACTGCTGCCTATAAATGAGCCTGGTAATGGGCTGAAGAGGTTCTTGGTGTGGGGGGGGAATCTGCTGAAAGTTTAAAAGTTTCTACTGTAGTTTTAGTACACATGATTTGGGTGGAATATGTGGCTCAAGACAATATTTGTGTCATTCCCCAAATTCACCATGATGTGTCCTGAACCAAAAGGGATGTGGTGGTGCATAAAACTCTATAAGAAAGGATGTGAAGTGTGAGCCTCATGGCCTCGGCCTGAGCACTAGAAATACCATATAATCTTGCACCTAGGTTCATAGAACACCAGTAAATCGCAATGCAGTGTTACCCCTGGAATTTTGTTGTAGCAGCTCTGCTGTCAGTTGAGAAGCATATAGTTAACCTAACTATGGTAGAAGGGTTCTAAAATAACCCCATAAATGTTGCCTTCTGGCAACTTCTGAATTAAGAAATGGACAAATCGAGATTTTAAAATAAGCCTTTGGGTGTTTGGGTGCTTACACAGCATGCAAATGAGCGGTGCTCATCGTTTTAGCAGCGGTTGTGCACCGCAACTGAATGCATAAAGCGGAAACACAGCTAAGCACTAACACTACACTTTTTTGTTTAAGCAATAACCAACAGCCCTTGTGCATGATGGACACTACCACACTGCTACAACCCTTGATGGTGTTCATGCTGTTGGCCATAAAAAGCTCCAGGTCTGCATAGCACATTCAGTCCTCATCCACGCCTGTAAATGACACAGAAAGCACATCAAATAAGCCCCAGAACATAATGGCTCACCTGCATGAACTAATGGCAGTGAAGGGGAGGCCATTAAGAGTCGCAGCTTGATATTACTGCAAGTGGAGGAGTGATGGTGAAATAAAAGGCACGCTGGCTAAAAGCCTGCAGGCTGGTGAGTATATCATTTGCTCACAATGAAACAAAAAGAAATCTAAAAAAATAATAAAATAAAAAAATCAATATGTGGTTATTGAGTGCAGTAACGGTGCAAAGTGGAAAGACAGCAGCGGGGAGGCTCTCTGCCAAGCCATCCCATAATACAAATGCTCCATTACCGTGGTGACGCCACTGTGACATCACAGCAGTGTTCCAGGTGACATTCCGAAGTGTGGTGGCTGGGTGCAGAGGGCGGGGAGAGGCCAAAGGCACTGTGACCTCACAATGCTATTCGGAGCCGTTGTGTTGCAGTCTGTCCCTGTGGGTTTTGAGTGGGCTCTGCCGCAGTCCCAGCCTCATTTGCATGGGGAAGAGTGTGAATCTGCAGAGCTGACCCCACAGATACATAGTCATTACTTCAATCAGCAACCAAGCACACACACACACACACACACACACACACACACACACACACACACACACACACACACACTCTCTCTCTCTCTCACACACTCTCTTACACACACACACACACACACACTCTCTCTCTCTTACACACACACACACACACACAAAAACACACACACACACACACACACACACACACAAACATACTCAGAGACCCATCAAGCAGAGACCCATTTCTTTTCTCACTCTGCCTCACTATGGAAACGGAGCTTTTTTTCCCCCTCAAGCTGCCACTTCTATTCTCTGCTCTCTAATGCTCACTTTCTTCCTGTCTTTTGTAAAAAAAGCTATGGTGTCACTCTCTCTCCCCAGTGAAACAATACAGCACTGGGACATGACAACCGTCGTCGGCTGGTACTTGAAGAGTGGCAACCCCCTCAGGTGCTCGGTCTGAGCAGGAGGGAGGCAAGTGTCACAGTGAAGGTTCGGCTAAAGGAGTGGGCGTGGACAAGACCCTAAACACCCTATTCACCTCATAACAGAGCTGACAGCTACATTAGCATACAGAGAGACAGGGGGGGGGGGGGAGAGGGGGGGAGAGAAAGAGAAAGAAAGAAAGAGAGAGGGAGAGAGAGAGAGAAATAACAAGAGACAGAGACAATAGACAGATAAAGGGGTAGGGCATTAAAAGAGAGAAAAGGGTGAAAGAGAGAGAGATACAGAGGATGTTGGAGGGCTCTGATGAATCTATAATACAGCAGATCCCTTAACCAGGGCTTCCTAGGGGGAGGGGGCTCCGTTGTTCATCCCTGCTGCACTGCAACTCAGATTAAACAATACTGCTTACGCCAGCTGTTTCCAGTGTGTGTACACACTATTGACTGTATACCACACAGTCAGTACACACGTTGTGTGAGCATGAACAAGTGTGTGTAGGGTAGTGTGTGTGTGTTTGTGTCTGTTTCTGAGTCAAGTAAGTACTTTTGTTTTTTTATGTATTTGTGTTCATGTGTGTGTATGTGTGTGTGTGTACGCGCGTGTGTGTATGTGCTAGTCTGTGTGTGTGTGTGTGTATGTGCTAGTGTCTGTGTGTGTGTGTCTGTGTGTGTGTCTGTGTGTGTGTCTGTGTGTTTGCGGGTGGTCGTGTCGACTGCGAGACAGTACCACGAGGGAGGGAGGAAGGGAGGGAGGGATGGAGGTGACTGCATGCGGCAGAGGAGCTACAGCTCCTTGGCACAGTGGGGCCTTATACATATGGATGACACCATCGATTCCCATCCCGCACACCACACCGGCCCCACACACACACCCTGCACTCTACCTCCACACACACCCTGCACTCTCCCCCCATACACACCCATACACCTTTAAGAACAGCCCGCCTGCCTCAGCTGCTCAGTGTAACACACAGAGTGGGGAGAAAACACGGAACCGCTTAATTGCTTTCTCTTACACGGACACAACTTTATTGTTCAACTTCCTTGATGCAGTGCTGCACTTCTGTCTGTGTGTACAAGGCTTTATTCTATTTATCCGCTTTCTTTTGTCTTCTCTTTCCAGAACTCTCCCCGGTGTACAAATGCTAATGTCTACAGCTGGCTTAAAGGTTATGTTCCTCCATGTAATACTATGCACTCAGCCACCGCTCGGAAACAGAGATGACCAGTGACAAGCTAGTGTCAATCTGTCTGGCTCTGGCCTGCAGCACCACTGATGTCATTCTGGCTCAAGCTGTCACAGTCGCAAACTGGTCACAGGCAATAGCAGGAAAATGGAGCAGCAGTTTACACACACACACACACACACAAGAGGTTAGGGCCTCTGCCCTTTTTCCCCACCACATTTTCTCAGAGAATTACCGTTAAAAACAAACTGAGATTCTGCTTCTTGGCCGTCATAACATACACACTCACACTAACACAAAATATTATAAAGATATAACACACACAAACACACATTTTACACATACACTTACTCACACACTCACACACAGGCACACACACACACACACACACACACACACACACACACACACACAAACTATGTAGCCTATAAATATATATTGTTGTTCACCATAGTTATGAAAGACGTACTCTTACTACTTCCATGCCAACCTATTGCCAACTTAAAATGTCTCTTCTCAATTATGTTGACAAAAGAGGGGATATATTGGCAAGATATTTGATTCATCCAAGAAAATAATGGCACAAACAAACCAGCGGAACTTCTTGTGCCTGAAAAAGATAGAAATCAAGCCTGAGGTTCACTCACATCCCCAGTGATCATAAGTAATACTGGTTTAAGGAATCAGTTCAACACAACCCAGAGGCACCACCCAAGAGGATTCTTCTCATGCTATGCCCTAAATAGAATAGAATAGGAATTCTCTACCCCAACCCACCAGAGAGGCAAAATCTGTTGACGTCTTTAGGAGGCAACTGAAGACTTACCTGTTTAACCTGGTCTACACTTAACTGCCACCTTCCCTGTACCAACTCCGATAGAGTGTCTCACCTTCCTGAACGCTCAGAGACCTTTCCTTACACACAAACAAGCGCCCCTTGTGGGGGGCACCAACAGAGCTCAATTCCTATGTTTTCCACAGCGCCCTGGCTGGATTCTAACAAAGAGTGCCATGTATATACCTCTGTTCTGTGTTCCTTTGTCAAACTGTGAAGCACATTGACCTACATCCTGACATTGTATGAAATGTGCTATACAAATGCAGATTATATTATTATTATTATTATTATTATTATTATTATTATTATACTTTGCATATTTTCTGAGCAAGAGTGAGAGAAATGGAATTGAAATTAAATGAAACTGTACAGTATGAATCTATATATTTCTACTTGTCTATTGTATCATATTGTATGTTGTATTACATGTATACTACTACTTGTCTTTATGTTGAATGCAAAGAGAGCCATCATCTACCGGAGACAAATTCCTTGTACATGTAAGTATACTTGACCAATAAATCGGATTCTGATTCTGATTCTGATGAAACACATGTTCCATCTCCAAACCTGTTCCAAATACTGGCTTTCTGTTAAGTCACTGAAGCAAATCAAAGCTCAAGCTATGTGTCATTGAGAGGAAGGTCACGGAGGTCATCTGGGGGAAGAGGGGGGGTTTGGTGTTCAATCTGCAGTCAGATGTTCTTGGATGTTCGCCCTACATAATGTGAATGCTACGATATTTTCCATTTTTTTTTGTCATGGTGTTTGGTGTTGTCATTAGCCTTGCATATAATACTACATACTACTACGGTCACGTTATTCATGAAATACGGCATTACGTGTCCAATCCAAGTTTGCCAAATGGAACGCATTCCAACTTGGTTTGTATTGTGTTTTTTTAGCGGACGTGAGGTCAGTCTGACCTCTGAATCTTGATTTCCAAGACGAATGGAATGAACTATCAGATGCTGTCTCTGCTCACAGGAGGGCAGCGGAGTCAGACACAACAGCAGCAGCAGCAGCAGCCACAGCAGAGCCCCCGGCCACTGTGCCAGTGTGTGTGTGTGTGACTGTGTGTGTGTGACTGCCTGCCTTTCCACGAGAGTCTAGCAGCAGCTCAAGCGTGCTTACAAGGACTTAGACCAGCAGTGGCACGCAAGAACTACGCACACACACACATACACAGACACACACACACATACACACACAAATGTGTGCACACAGAAACATATACACTATACAGTATATTCACATTCATATACACACACACACACACAAATGTGAATGTGTATTCACCTACAATATACAGTATATTTACATTCATATATACACACACACACACCTACATTATGTATATACACACACACGTTTACAAATGCCTCCTGTCACCTCCCAGAGAAACTGGAGGCGTACATGCATATGGCACACAAACAACACATGGCCACCTGCCCATGTCCCTTTGCCTTCACCTCTGCTGCCACACACCAACCAGGCTTGGCGCTGGGGATAGGTGATGCCTCTGTCCTCTGTCATCACTTCCTCTGCAGTGTTGGGGGATGAAGGGGACGAGGGGCCGAGGGGGACGGTGGGGGACAACTCTATTTTGGACAGAGGTGGCCGTGCTTGAAGAGGGCGTGGGCTAACTCCCAGTGACAGCGGAGAGGTCCGGTGGCCGTGGGAGCCCACTGAGGGAGTGACCAGTGGGCATGTCTGTCTCAGAGCTCCCAACTCTATCTGAAGTGTCCTGCGAAGCATCTTACACTTGACCAACAATGACCCCCCTACGCCTTGTCCCACTGGCCTGAAACCCCCTAATACATGATTCAATAAGATGTTAGTTTATTTATAGAACTTCGAACGCAGAAATAACAGGTTAGCATAGCCTCATAGGTGCGTTCCAGAGCCCGACAAACCCTTAGGCAGCCCGCACACCTACCCTCCATATTCATCCTGCTGGGAACTTTAAGACACCGAGCAACCAAGGTGCCTTTGGGTTATGCTTTCTTTAATGTTCAGCGGTATTCTTTGGTGTGCGGTTGGGCTTAGATCAAACCGTCTGCCCTCCCTGATCTTGTTGAGCTGAAGTTGGTGTAACTCTGTGAACTCAGAGAGGAACAAATGTGCTCTTTCTCACAGCAGGACGACTTGCAACTTCAAATACAAAAAAAAAATCCTCAAAAGAAAAGAAAGCATACTGCAACTGTATGTGCTGTATGCCAGGAATATCAAAAGGTTCTCTCCACATATTTTAAAAGCTCTGAACCAAAAAGAATTCTTTTCTGAAACTCTGAAACTGTAGACATTATGATAAACTTCTGCAAAACAATGTTCACATCTTGGGTTTCTGAATTGATACTTTAGTTCATGGGACGTCATGAACACGTAGAGTATTTTACCTGTAGTATTATGCTCTAACCTTAATGTCCATATGCATTCATTCAATTCACACATGCTCTGAGGCCTCCAAGTGCTTCCTTGTAAGCTGGCATTTTGTTGATTTTAGACATAACTATGCTATTAAGACAGTTTTATATGTCACAGTTTGTTACATGTGATATTATAGCATATAACATGTGACTGCATGGAAAATTTTATAATTTCAGAATTATTCATCTCCAGTCAAGCTACACAGTCTTTATTACAAGATGAACTAGTGTGTTGTGAATCTGCACACAAATACACAGAAACATACACACCCAAACAGACAGACAAACACACACACACACACACACACACACACACACACACACACACACACACACACACACACAACGTGAATAGATAGATGGATTTTTAAATGAGCGGTTAGATTCTTTAAAAATTCAAGAGCCACAGACGAGAGCCAAAGTGAGGCTGGTAAATAGTGAAATGTATGGTGGGGAGAGCATGAATGGCACGACCACAAATACAGACCTGTGGCTGATCATGAAAGGCCCTTCGATGAATATGACCTTCTCAAGGCTGCCGTACCAGTCATGCTCTCCTCTCATAACTAAGCCAAGCCAAAGAGTTCATTTTGCCAGTCGTTCGCTATCTAAACCATTTTGTCAGATAACCCTGGCTGAAATTGAATGGTAAAGATGAACACGCAGATAGCAGCTCCAGAAAGCCACCTGCTAAAGAAAAGAGGAAAAGAGAGAGAGAGAGAGAGAGAGAGAGGAGAAGATGAAAAGAAAGAGCGGGCCTTCGAGGCTGAGCCAGAGCAAACACAAGGGCTTTAACACATTATCAGTGCGGCACAAGTGGCAATTATGCAAATGGAGAGGTGAAATGGAACTGCGAACAATTAACCACAGTGGGTGTCGACGCATATTTTACAAACAAGAGGCCAGAATAAGAGTGGGGGGGGTGGGGGGTGGGGGGGAGGGGTGTTGCCGGGGGCCAGGGGGGTGTTCGGTCAACACACCAGGCAGCTGTCAAGCTAGCACAAAAAGAGGGAGGGGTTAAAACCGTGCGTGCATGTGTGTGCGTGTGTGTGTGTGTGTGTGTGTGTGTGTGTGTGTGTGTGTGTGCGTGAGTGCACATATGTGTATGCATATGTGTGTGCATGTGTATGTGTGTGTGTGCATATGTGTGTGCATATGTGTGTGTCCGTGTGTGTGTGTGTGTGTGTGTGTGTGTGTGTGTGTGTGCATGTGTGTGTGTGCGTGTGTGTGTGTGTGTATGCTAAAAGACCCTGAACAGAAGCACAGCCAACTCAGCAAACCCTGCGCTCCGACCAGCTTCTGTTTGGGTCACACTGCAAGGCTGAGAGTATGAGAGATTTCAGCTCCAGTCCACAGGGAGCTTCAGTACACCCAGTTCTGCTTACACAGAGAGCGCCCAAAGCCAAAAACCTATTTGACTTGACCGTCAGTCGAGTTACACTGGGCACACACTCAAAACGCCAAGCGCAGTGATGAAACACACACAGCTGTGAGTGACAGATCACACACGGTCTTAGACCAACCATAGCATCCAGTCAGCTGCCCCCAAGCAGGGAGCCTGAAGCATTAACAGGCCTTCCCAACTGCACGACTCTTCTCGCAGATCCAGACTTATTGCGTTTACTTAAGGGGCAACATCGACCAGTTGCAGAACAATGCAGTGCGCATAACTGCTCCATTAACTCCCCTGCGATGGGATGCGTGAAAAGGGCACCATGTTGGCGGGAAGACAGGATTTCCATGCTGTCTATTCTTTGTGGCAGTTGAACATGAGGTCTGCTTGTTCATAAGGCCTGAACACCTGTGAGAAGCTTGGTAAAAAAAATCTACTTCATCGGCTAAAGCAGTCACGTTGCAAAGACGAGTATGTTATGCCCAGAGTTTAAATTGGGCCGGAGCCCTCTGGAGCTCAGCTCCTCCTCCCCACCTCGCCAATACAGCTAGCCGAAGCTGAGCTTTCTCTGCTGCAATATTTATAGTAATACAACAACAATGACATATTGACCATTGTGAATAAAGAAGAGCTCTCCCTCCCTACAAAAGCCAATTTCACCACTGGGTATGCCCATGTGGGCTGGATCCACTCAGGATTGGGTGGAGGGCAAAAAACTTGAGTCATCACCCCAACTGTCTGATATGATGTTGTGAAGGGGGGCGGGGTAGGGGGGGTGGCACCCCCTCCCTGCATTCCGTTCATCACTAGTGAAGCCATGCGCCACATTAAGACATTGTTTCGATGCTAATCCCCCCCACGCACACACACACACACACACACACACACACACACACAGACACCTCGTCTCCCTCGGCTCTTCCATGAAGATGCCAGCATTCGCCACACTGTCTGCCTGTGAGAAATGAAGACTCTGACAAGCTCCCACGGAGGTGCATCTCCCACCCCTGAATGCAGCCACTGCAGCGGGACCTAGGAGATGGTTTTAGCGGGAATATAACAAAGGGGGCGACCAGAGGGAGGGGGGGGGATGGAAGGGGATGGGAGGCGCCATAGAGGGAGCATCAGGTGTCCCAGAGACTCTCATTAGGCACACAAAGGCTCCTCATTCCCACTGGGGATGCGGTTCAGACCTCAGCAGACACAGCTGACAACTTCAGCACCTGTAGACGCTCTCCACGAATCTCATTAGGGAAACACAATTTGGCCCAATAACACTGAACAAAGGCTAACCTCTTCAGACATGCTAGGCTAAGCGCAGACTGTAATTCCAAACCTCAAATTGGAATGTGTCCTCTTGTTACAAATAAACACAGACAACACAGCAATGATGATGATGAAACCATATTTGCTACATGCAGCCTATGAAATGCACACTGTCACGGTCGATTAAGTTGAGTTTAATTATGGATATGACCAAAGTGATTTTTTCCTATAGGGAGTAACGTCATGCTGTGTTAAATGATATGTACCTTAAACTATCTTTAGTTCCTTATTCCCTACTGGAAGAAAACTTCATGGAAGGGTGCGGAAAGCCCCGGAAACTGCATGTCTGTCAGACATGCGACAGGAGCTGCTGTGCCTCTGCCTTTCTCTCTCTCTAACAGGATTTGCAGTCCATTGGGTAGTCAAACGACTGGAGGGAAAGCACGTTTCATTATTAATGGCCCTGATCCAGTGCAGGGTTGCCATGTGATGTGATGCCTATATATTTTATTCAGCGCCTCCAATCCCAGCAGATTTCAGCCACCACGAACAGAAAGCAGGCCCTCACTTGTGTTTTCATAGCATGCGGGCGCAACAGGAGTCATCACCACCACTGTGAAAGGGAAGCAACCCTATGGTACGGGCTAGCAACGATCAATATATTTATACAAACATATATTTTTTAAAAGGTAAACTACTTAGGCACATTTTTTTCGGTCTGTCAATGCACTGTCAAAGAAATAATTCAGTGGAGCCAGCACAAGACAAGAAGTGCACTTGAGCATAAACATACCACAAGGGACACGATTTTAATTATTATGTTGTGTACACACACACATATGGAATGTTGTAAATAAATAATACTGCCCCAAAATAGCAAAGCATGAGAGTAAACATGTCATCCTAGGTCATTTCCTGACAAGAGGTATTTCCAAGGAAATAGTGTCAAAGGTAACACAAGATTTCAATGAAGCTTAGCATCATATTGGCTCTCTAAGCAAAAATGTACAAACAAGTCCTCGAGAGATGTGTGTACATGGACAGGGGACGGGCAAAGCTTTGCTTTGGTGTCAATCATTTGATGTGAACTGAACTCAAGCTTTACTGGCATGCTGAGCAGACACACTTCCTTTTATCTAGGCCACACAGCACTCATTGGAGATGTGTAAAAACATCACTCTCTGCGGCTACTCACTGTCTGTTTCAGTCTGACCTGTTTACAGTGTTGTGGAAAAGCAAAACATGCATGCTACTGGTGGTTATGGGTATGCATGTGCCGCATAAAAGCCACATGCTAAAATGTTTTAAATTGTTTTTTTGTGACTTCCCAATATGATTACATAACATATACTTCATGAAAATATGTATTTCTAAACTTCTTTTTATTTTCATTTATCTTATGTTCACATGCATTTTTGATCACGCATACTTATTAAACCAATGCATCAATGTACCCACGTTGTGTTTTCCCCCATATTTGAAGCATATGATGTCTTGAAAACCAATTTCATAAGCGGTTTCCTCGAAATGTATGCACATAAGCTGGCTCTGGGTGTGGATGCTAATCCTTCAGCAGTAGCAGCAGCAGCTCACGTGGGCTATAACTCAAACCTCCTCCTTCAGCAGCAGCAGCAGCAGTGGAGTTTTTATTTCAGCATGCATCATGGGGCACAGAGCTTCATTAGGCCAAGATGGCATCCTTTACCCTGGACCTGCACTTCTCCTCACCAAGACTCCTAATTACTTCTCTAGCACCCCACTGCCTTCATTTTTTCCTCTACAGTTTTTCTTTTCTTAGCAGCTGGTATATTCTTGAGAAATGAGTACATCCGCACTACTGCATGGGAGTGTATCACTTTCTGCTGCACCCCGTTGCAGTGTTCCTGCAGCGTGCGGTAGATATTTTTAAGACCACCTAAAGACTCGAAGCAAAGCAGGATTAAAACGTTACTCCCTGATGTCATGTCTGTGTCATATTTACCGTCGTCCCCTTGCGCAATAGCCTCCCTCTCATCTCTGGCATGGCACCAATCTGGCCAAATCCACCCCGTGCCGTACTGCCCTACTTCACCAGTGACAGGGTTGGAGCTCATGAGAATTAATCCACATACATAACTGTGGCAGACTTAAACCCCACAGATTAGGATGACAGTGAGTGACAGCAGGGCTGGGAGCTAGATGGCATGTTGGCATTGTGCAGCTTGTGTGTGTGTGTGTGTGTGTGTGTGTGTGTGTGTGTGCGCGCGCGCGCGTGTGTGTGTGTGTGTGTGTGTGTGTGTGTGTGTGTGTGTGTGTGTGTGTGTGTGTGTGTGTGTGTGTCTGCACGCCGTGTGTGTCCTGCCTGCCGCAGGCTAAACCATCAGCTTGGGAGTAAGCTAGCTGCAGTGGCTCCTTCAGCTGGTAGATCACAGATCATGGTGCCAGTTGGGAGGACAGCACTGAATTCAGAGTCTCCAGGTAACTTCAGGACTTGACAAACTTCTCCCTTGTGATACTGTGAACAAGTGACAATGGCAGTCGCCATTTTGTCCAGGTACAATGCAAGACTGGAAGCTCTTCTGCCAAACCTGTGCTTCTGCAGCTCCATCAGCCATTCAGGCACAAGATCAATTAAGGCCATTGGCAAAGGTCATGTACTGAGGCTTTGTGGGTAAAGAAAGGCTAGGGTCATGAACAATATAAAACATGCACACAGTAGACCAATGCTTCAGCGATGGAGCATGTGCAATTAAAGACCATGATGGATAATCATTTGGCACTACATGCACTTGTAGAATGAATTAATTCCCTGGATAGTTCTTCATAACATGGGCTCTTTTTTGCATGTCAAAAGTCAGGATTAAGGTTTCTATTAAAAAAAAACAGGCCTAATACCACTCTGTGCTGGTGGAGCCAAGCAGAGTAATTTCATGGGCTGTTCATTTCTAGAGAGCACACAGCCCTGAGACCGCTTCACCTGATGTAAATGGAATAATAAATCAGCTGACGCGCATGTATAGACGTGTGCTAAATGGCTGCACATAAATACAGACGTACATGCCAGTGACAGCTCGGCTCTTTCACACGCTGTGAAGAAGGCTCTCATGGCTTCAAGTGCCCCTCTGCCAGACGTGGAGAGCTGCCAACTGCCTTGACAGAGTGTCTGCTCATTAACAGGATTCGCCTGTCACGCCAACTAAGGGTGCCGTTCGGAAGCCCGCTGTCCGCCACTTCCCTTGTGTGTTCAGGTGGCGGGTAAGAGACACGGAGGTGCGTGCGTGTGTGTGTGCCTGCGTGAGTGTGCGTGAGCCTGTGTTTTTCTCCTTCAAAGGTGAAGCCTAGCAAGCAGCTGTAAATAGACCAACAAGTCATATTACATTTTTTTTGTCACTACAAAGTAATGTGTTCTGACACCCACCCACAGCTTCACTAGCTGCCAATGGTAATCTGCAACATCACATATGTTGCTGGCAATGCGGCAGCATAATTACATTCATCTTTCGTTAACTCTAACCGACCGGTGGGATAGTCGATAGTGCTGCACAGAAACTGAAGGATAAAAAAAAAAAAACTTGATGTTGAAATACGGATGAAACAGCAGAGGGTGGGTGAGAGCAGACAGAGTGGGAGGTTCAAAATGGCTTACCTGCCTCCTATTCCTCAGGCTACTCTCAGTGCCCTGCTGACCTTCTTGGATACAAAGCTTCATTCCAGAATGACCTTCTGATCCGAGTAAACACTCATGTACATGCACAAAACAAGCATCTATTCTCTCATATTAGCATACAAAAAAATTGAATCTGGCAACGAAAATTTGTACAGACACCATTTCCCAGACCAAGGGCAGGACAACACACTCAGAGGAGTGTGACTTTGGTAAACAAGTCTGCCATAACATCCACCACCATCCACCCCTCAGCTCCCCTTTGATGCTAATGACATTTTTGCATTTCACTGCAGTGGCGGCCACACACATCACTGACTGAGATGAGGAGATGAACAGGCTTGTCGACAGAGCAACTTGTCACACGTCTGAACCCGAATGTCTGATTGCCTCTGGCGTTCTGTTCTGCGGTGACAGGGAGTGTGATCGCTTGGTGACATTTTGCACGCGCGGTGACGGCGGTCATGTTTGCTCTGCTGCCCCTCAACAATACCAAAGACTTTTCTCCCTCCCTACTTTCCAGGGAAAACAGCACAGTGACCTTTTATAAAGGGTAAGTAATGGGGCACTCTCTTGAGATGCTCTCTCCAGACACAGATGCATACACACACATGCATGCACACACGCACACACACTCATACAGTCACACACACCCACCCACCCACACACACACACACACACACACACATACACACATACACACACACACACACACACACACACACACACGCACACACACACACACGTGGCTTCATGGCTGGTAGCTTTTTCTCAGCAGGAGTTTTATAAAATGAAGCGATGATCTTCCTTGTCATACACAAAAAGAATTAGTTGCTGTGAGACAAACTGCCCTTCCACCGCTTGAGTCACCATTTACACAATCTTTTCCTCAACACTGCCCTCTAAAATAGTGCCCTCTCGCATAGCCGGCAAAGGACATTTGTGTCGACTCATTAAATTATAAGAGACAGGGAGACCCAGTGAAGATGCAACGCGATTTGTCATCTGCTCCACAGCATTAGGCCTCCCCAAATCACCAGTCCCGTCAGCTTAATGTGCCCGGCCACTGGAGCCGGGGCTTGGGAGCATGGCCGAGAGGAAAAACACACCTACAGTACAGCACACTCCTGTTTAATTTACTGGTTAATAAAAATGCTTAAACCAATGGATTAAACCCATAATAACCTGTTTCGGTCACCGGTCCTCCCAGCACAGACAGACAGAGATGGACCGCTGTTTTTACACTGCAGCAGTTCTGCAGTTCCTTCCTTTGATATTAGCTGGACCAAAATTACCAAGAGCAGAGCCTGTCAGTCAGATACACATAAGGAAACTTCGCTGGAAGTAAAAACTGAGAGAAAGATGAGCTTGTTTGAGTTACTGCGCCACCCCTATGTGGTGGTAGCCTGCCTGCCTGCTTCCCTGCCTGCCTGCCTGCCTGCCTACCTGCCTGCCTACCTGCCTGTCTGCTGTTCTGCAGATATGGTACTGCGGTCTAAGTAAGCCCTCCATGGGTCCAGAACTCATTAAAGCCTTGACAGGTCTACAAGAGGGAGGCACAGCACACAGCACAGAGCCACACAGCCTTTGGGCTTTGGTTTCTAAGTTTGTGTTTGTGTGATAATAAAAGGCCCTATAAAAATATAACCACAGATTTGGCTAGGTCTGCTGTAGATCATAATGCACTATGCAGCACCAACAGCAGCAGCAGCAGCCAGATCTTGCAGACGATATACTGATATGCAGGCGAAAAGCAGAGTCTGTTGAAATACTGTTCGTTCTCAGGAAGGTCTCTATGGGCACCGCAGTGGGTAATAAATCCGTTTTCTTTAAAGCAAGAGAATTAACACGGGTATCATCGTATGCCAGCAGTAAGTGTGACAAATTAACAGCCGTATCTTACATTGGAGGTTCATCTCAAGGTCTCTCTTAGACATGAGCAAGTGGAGTAATGATGTTCTTGCCTCCTAATACTAATTAAACATGCCCGTGCATACAGTTAACTGTGGATTTCAGAGACCGCAATTAAAGCAAATCAATGTACTGTACGAAGTTGTATCTATACATGGGTAACAGTGTAGCTCACACATTTTAGACCAGAACTACATAATGCTTTTGTAAGAGTATCAGTGGAAACACCATTAAAAATAATGATCTTGAAAGCTTATAATCTTTGGACGTCTTATTTGCCAGGCTGCATATCACACACTGAAGTAAAACTAGCTTCATATGGACTGGACCGTACCAAGATAACACCACACACAGGCCTGAGGAGAGGTAGGAGGCAGGCAAGGACAAAATAATTTAGCACCAGACAGCACCCTGCAGACACCACATCAGGACCCCCACCGCCCCGTCCCCCCCCTCCCACCCCCACTCCCTGCAGGCTCCTCTGATGTGGCGTGGCAGAACCGAACGCCGCTCACACACAAAGCCGGAGAGGCCTCTGCTTTCCCAGTGTGGATTCTCTTCCTCCTTTTTCCCACTGCTCTCCATAATCAAATGACAAGGGGCGTTTGACCGTGCTCTTTAATTGGACGCCGCTCCTTGAAGTGACAGACCATTTGCGAGATTTGCCGTGGCGTCACTTATAATGCCATGACTGTCGTGACTGTCTTCGGCGCGCAGGGAGAACACCAGGCATAAATAATTCCCCGATCATCACGGTTTGGGCTTATGCAATTCAAATGCTCGAAGGTAAGGGGCCAGGGCGGCCCCGCCGAACGGGAAACAATAGTGACACGAGTGACAGCCCAGTGAGCTTGAGGGATTACACTGCTTTATGTACTTTTATCTGGAGAGTCACCTCAAATGGGCTGAGCACAATCCAGTAAACACTGGCATTTTAAACACAGTGTAAGACACATTATGCACCAGTGAGTCTGCCATATGCTGCGATCAAATGCACTTACACAACACCACATGTCATTGCTCAAGTCAGCAACTGTTAGGCCACCGTCAACCTTGCTCATGTGTGGTTGTTAGAGTTGAAGCACATGTGTGTTTGTTAGAGTTGCAGCCTCTCGAGTATGCAGGTACCACAGCAAAGCTAATTTCGTCCGCATCTATCAAAAAACAAGTGGCAAGCGATATACCAAGTGATATATATATATATATTAATAGAACTGAGGAGCAGTAAAAATGAGGGGATTGAACAGCGGTACACACGAGTCTGAGTCTGATTGCACAGCAAGCTAGCGCAGGGGGAGGCCCCTTCCTGAGAAACAGGGCCCGCTGCTGCTTCCTGTGTACGGAGGCCATCCATCAATGGCAGGTAGTGCGCCTCAGGCTTCATGATGATCAGCGCAGACACCATGCTGGGACGACTGCCTCTCGAGATGCTCCAAGTGAGTCATGGAGTCACGCCGACAGCCTTAATGGATACGAATGCTTGTTTCAATGGCGACTCAATCACATGAATGTAACACACTGATTACAGAAGCAGAGCTGAATATGAGCAGTACATGACAGGCAATCTGTTGTAATTTACAGAAGCGATATAAACCTTCATGATCATCAACTCTTTGTGTTACAATATTTCTGACTGTCACAAGCGGTCACTTTTCAAACTGTGGTGAACTTTCAACTTTTTGAATTGTGTGAGCACTTTCAGAAACGTCTAGGAGTCCTCCAGCATTGTGAGTGTCAGCACCCTGTTGTTAAACCCAAAAAACCTGTACCGTGCCTTCTCCTCGATGCTGAGGCACCATTCATCTGTCGAGATGACCCTGGGGAAGATGTCTCCATTAACATTTCAGTGGGATATATTTTAATGTCAGTGGCACTGGGAGCCAATCAACACAGGGATGGGGGGGGGCGAGGAACCATCCATCTTTGTCTCATCTGAACCCCCCCATTAAAAACGATATGCACTGCATTTACATGTGCAATTTCCCCTAGGTGGCACTACACACTAAATGACCATTTATAGACTGAGTTTATATGCCTTATCAAGCCCAAGGTATAAAAAAAAATTGGTCTTCTTGATTGCAACGGTTGGCAAGTTCTTCCAACTTTCAAGCTTCCTACTCCCTGGTCTTTCATTGTTCTGGGAATCCTCAAAACAAAATCGATGAAAAAAAACTTAGAATAAACCTAATGACCACACTAACGCTACACAATGAACATGCCTGTGGCAAAAACCATTAATCACCACGCACAGTCCTACTCCTTCCCTGGAGCCAGCAATACTTGGGGGAGGACAGGATGGGAGGGGGATTTTGGGGGGGGGTGGGTGGTGTCACAGTAGGCAACTTGCTGTTGCAGCCTCTTCCACCCCACAGGCTTAGCGCTCATTTAATATGAGACAGAGGGGTTATTGGTGGCGTGAAGACCACTGAATCACACAAGATTATGACCCAGCCACACAGCTGACACTCTGCTCATTAGAAATACATGATCTGTGATGTATGTGTTCAGGTGGCTAATTGCGGTTCCAGAAGCATAATCCCATGCTTGAGAGGTGTCGGGGGGCAAGACCTAATTACATGGAGCTTGTTTAGGCTGATCACACTTTTGTTGTTGTTCCATCCTCAACTACTTTACAGAGGCCGTCTGTTACAACAACAACAAAATGTCCTCCTTGCGGAAGGCAATTTCCATCTTCACTGAGCAGGAGCCATTGCAGCACAGCACTGGGCCTCCTGAGGAAACAAAGTTAAAGTGTCCCAGAAATAAAATGGAAAAAAGGGCTTCTCAATTCATTTTGCAAGGGGCATTTGAAAGGCCAATTTTAGTCAGCTCTCTCTATCTCTCTTGCTCTCTCTCTCTCTCTCTCTCACTCTCTCCTCTAATTCCTCTATTCTCTCTCTCTCTCTCTCTCTCTCTCTCCTCTCTAATTCCTCTATTTTAGGAAACATCATTATGTGTTATCAACTCCATTATCAGATCGGCTTTAAAACTACCAGCTTTTAATTACGTGCACAGGCCAATTAAGCGGCGCTCTTCCCAGGCTATGGGCATTCCCAGGGGGCCAGGCACCGATAAGGCTGGGCCACATCCTTCCACACTGATGCCAGCCGCCACCAGCACAGAGTCAGGACCGGATTGGCACTGCACGCAGAGAGCCTGTGCACGCCAGGTGTTGCTGACAGATGACTGGGCTAAACTGTTAACACCTCTTAAGAAGTCCATCTGCAGTTCCACATCATCAACACAATCTGAGTTGAGAAAACTGTAATAAAAGTTAATAGGCAAACTGCAATTATCTGTGTTGGGAATTTTATAATTTAAATTGTATGCTCTTTGGGCTTCTTTTTTTTATTTGGCTATTAGTTGTGCTACATTCTCATGGGCAATAGGGGAATGTAAGGCGATAAGCCTTCTCTTCACTAGAGTGCTTCTGCTATAATGTCACTTCGACATCCACACTGGGTTAATCCCAATCTCATCATCTCATCATCAATGAAATCCCACTGAGAATATCTAAGGAAATTATAAATTGCCCTATATGCGGTTGACAGATACACGATAGGGCAGCAGTTTACAGTGGTTAGATGTCTAGGGGGAAGGCACATGGCACTGTAAAAGATGGGTAAAGTAATGCCAAAGGCAACCTGCTGTCAACCTCTCTGTGCACCATGTATCTGTACTGTAGACACACTTTGTCATGTAACTCCTCCACAGCACAAACACACACACACACACACACACACACACACACACACACAAACACACACACACACACACACACATCCCTGTCAGCTTCACAGGCAAAGGGCCTTCTGTACCATGGCCTTTTCTCTCCCCGTTATACTCTGTGAAGGATGATCTTTTCTGTCTTTCTCTCTCTCTCTCCCTCCCTCCCCTCCCTTCCTCTCTGTCTCCTCTCCTACTTCCTTCCTCCTCATCAATGTCATGTAGTCTAACCTATCTCACTAATCAGTCTTATGCTTTATTTCTGTCTTTCTCTTGTCCCTTGTATCTTTCCTCCATCCACTTTCTCCCTCCATGTCACTGTACCTCTCAGCAAAATTGCAGCAAGCCAGGAGAGTCTCCACACCGCTAGTCTCAGTCTCAAGTCTTCAAGCTTCAAAGTATTCTTTCAAATGCTGCCAGCTCGAAAGCACAGAGACATAAACAAACAGACACAAACACACACACACACACACATACACACACAGACACACACACACACAAATGCGCACACACACATACATACGCAAGCACACGCATACACACACATGCACACACACACACGCACACATACACACATGCACACTTACGCATACACACACAAGCACGCATGCATACACACATGCACACGCACACATACAACCACACACACACACACAGGCCTTTGAACCTAACCTAAGCTTTGAACGTTAGTCCCTATCTAGTTTTTCAAGGCTCTTTTAAATAGAGGTTAACTGGTGCATTTTATTTTGCATAAGATGTGACATTCAGCACCAAAAGAGGTGACAGATTTTTATTGCCCCCCATACTCATAATAGCTTCATGGTTAAAGCAACATTAGCCAAGCAACAGACAAAATACTTACAACAGCCTCTGCCTAAATGTCCTTGAGTTCCAAAGAAAACACTTCTGGCATGTGTACTTAATTAAAAGTGTGCTTATTCTATTCAAGGCTAACGGCCACACTCTAATTGTCTCTAATTTTACTCGCATATTACTCACATATTTGCGTAGAGCAGACATAACAAAATCAAACAGTAGCTGAAAAGTATTACTTGCTCTGTATACAAAAACAGGATCGCTTGAAAATATTTAGGACATTCTCATTGGCAGCATAGAGTGGCGTCTTCTGAGTTCTTCTGGCTACCTTCCCCAATCCTGCCAAGTCACTCTTCTTTACTCTCCAAGTAAGCTAAGAACCTACTCTACTGTAGCTCCAGTTTGTTGCCTGACTGCAAAGAGTTCTGTGCACTTATCCACACAACTTACTGTTCAGCAAATCCAGAACCCAAACATTAAAACCAGTGATTACTGACCATGTCACCTCATTTATCTTCCCTGCAGGCATCACTTCAGCTGTGTGCAATAGCTTCAATAGCAAAGTTCATAGTTATGAAAGTAATATAAAAAAAGAGATAGTAGTTCACATTACATTACACTGCATTTAGCTGACGCTCTTATCCTGAGCGTCTTACAGTGAATTACAAACAGAGACAGTCTCCCTGGAGCCATAGATGAGGGAGCAGGAGAGTGCTGGTCCTTCACTCCCCCATCCACATTTTTTACTACTGCAGGAATCAGACTTGCGACCCTCCCCTTAGACCAACTCCTTAACCATTAGGCCACAGCTGCCTAAGAGAGTAGTTTAGAAGTGGTGTCCTAGTGTTCAGAGTGCTGAAGATGAAATAGACATGCTGGACATGGTGTTGTGCTTCACTTGATGTCGACAGCCATCTCGCACCAACTAAAGGCTGAAGGCTCTTATGCGGTCTTGAATTCTCCCCTGACCACTAGGCCTTCCTAAAAACACTAAAAAAAGGATGCAGATTTTGGTGCTGTTCAGCTCTTCACAGACACTCAAGCGCAGTGGCCCATCTCTTTAGTGTCCTTATATCCTGCAGAATCTTATGAATATTTAAGAGTTGCGACTGTGATTTATGCAAGTCATAAGCTAAGACTCTCACCAGTTTCTATGGCTGATGTACAAGACTTCAAATTAAGCATGTTCCTTTAAACTGCCTTTCTAGACTTTTCTTCTAGTAGTGTATACTCAATCATGCCAGACTTATTTTCCTCACTGGATTCACCAGGCATCCATGACTAATTTTAAATGCACCCTGTCCTGATTTCCTTGCTTTAAAAGAGCTTCATTTCATCATTTATACAGTAATACTCAGCAGAAAAGATGGTTCTTAGGGAGAAATTTGCATCGGGCTAAGTCAGGGCTTTCTCCTGCTTTTAAGATGGTAAAAGGCTTTGATTCTGGACTGATAAGCGGAAAGAGCACAGGCAAAGCCTTCAAAGACGACAGTATTTGACCACAAATGGTCCCGACTTCAAGAGTCTTAATGGGATAGAGGACGTCAGCCTATGTGATCTTGCAGACTTCACAAAAGCTAGATGACAACAGGAATCTAATTCCATTTTTTGTTAGAACAAAAAACAAGAAAACATCATCAGGAGGAAAATAGAAAGTAGATTCCTGCTGAGGTACCTTACCACCTGCCATGTCCCATTGTAGTAAACTTTGCAGAAGGATCTGAATCTAAATTGAAGCACTTTTCACTTCCTACAAAAACAAATTTTGTCCATTTTCTCACTTCATTTCATTCCAGAATCCAGACTGAAAATGTAAACCCTTGGCATATTAATATATTTTAGATTAGGAGTTGGATGTCGGAGTGACATGTCATCCATGTACTGTCTCGCACTGAATGTCGAGCATATGAAACTGACTAAAATTGATTGTGTTACTATACACTTCCTCCTGTGCGCCACACTTTCAATAAAAAAGCTCCCCAATAATGGTGACAGACAGAAGTGACTGAATCAGGCCAGCATATTTGAGCAGATTGAGAAGGACAATAGGATTGGCTGTTGGCTTGAGAAGGACAATACGATTGGCTGTTGGCTTGAGAAAGACAATAAGATTGGCTGTTGGCTTGGTAAAGGGGGGGGGGGCATAATTGACGTGGTCGAGTGGAAGCCAAGTGCACTATGGGATGGAGAGCTCATCCTGCCCCCCGCCGGGGCACCCCACAGGCATCCCTGGCGTGCTGAGGGGGCGTTAGAGGGGCAGTAGATTGCTGCCAATGTGCTGTGCTCTCATACCTACTGCCTTCCTCCCCCGGTTGGGTGCTTCTTCCATTCAGAACTATCAGCACCTCTGTGTTCTATTTTCATCAAAGAAATGAAAGAGGCTGATGCTGCAAAAAGAAAGAACATGATCCTGACAGCATATGGTATGCAAGAGTCATGAGAAACATACAGGGATGTACAATCTGACAGAGAGAGAGAGAGAGAAAGAAAGAAAGAAAGGAGAGAGAGAGAGAGAGAGAGACAGAGAGAGAGAGAGAGAGAGAGAGTGTCAGACAGACAGACAGACAGACAGACAGAAACAGCGACACACCGAGACAGAGACAGAGACAGAGAGAGGAGCAAGAGAGAGAGACAGAGAGTCAGAAAGACAGACAGACAGACAGACACAGACACACAGACACACAGAAACAGCAACAGAGAGTGAGACAGAGACAGAGACAGAGAGGGGAGCAACCGACAGAGACAGAGACAAAAAAAGAGAATGAGAGAGAAACACACACAGACATACACACACACATTGTTTCGATTGCATGATCTTTTACTCATCCATCATAAAAAACTTCAATTGCTCCAACTTCACAACATAGTCTAGCAGCTGCATTACCATAAGGGCCTTCACTAGTGTGGAGCCCAGCTGATCTCCTAAAGCCGCGGAAGAGGCAGACTGAAAATCCCACATGCCACTTAGTGGAGTGGGATGAGAAGAGAGGCGAAGATATTGCACTAACAGCGAGCTGTTGCTCCATGTGTTCACATTGGGAGCGCTTGGGAGGAACTGATCACGGCTGCACGGCGCGGCACACTGGGCGACCAGCGAGAGGGGTGGGGAACAGGGGGGGGCTTTGATTACCCAGGGGAGGGCAGAGGGATGGCGGCTGCACGGCCCTGTGGTTAATCTGCTTGTGTGGAAGGAACACGGAGGAGGATGAGGAAGAGGAAAGCAACAGACCACAAGCTGACAATGCAGTGTACTGTGTAGAAGATCTATCTATCCTTCTGTGTTCAATCAACCCCTTTGCTTCTGGCACACTGTAATGTAGCCCAACAGGAACAGGAAACACAAACCTCACGAACGCTGATCATCAAGCCATGCTGTCAGCAGTTTCTGCTTTACAGACAGATCAGGTTTTTGCGGGGAAGCTAAAGTGAGCAAGTTTGATATGAGGTGAGATGAGGCTTTTTGCGGTAGCCAATTAGAGTCCAGGAAAGGACCAGCCAATCAGCAGCCTTCAATAAAAGGAACCGCCAATAGTAATATGTAGTAGTAAGAAAATGCTAGCTGATCACAACTCAAAAACTGAACATGATTTCTGGAAAAAAACCTCTCACTCAGTAAACTTGACAGTCACTCAAAATCTATAAAACAACAAGCCAATAAGAAACATGGAAATAGTCAATACGAAGTTTAGCTCCCCATTAACCTCTGACTGACCTCTATTTATATATTCACAATACACATCACATAATCTCCTTTACTAAATCTGCTCGGAGTAAATGAGACCAGTGATGAGAAGTTTCATTCACTGCTTATTGGGTAATCAGGAATAATCTGGAAATACCAACTCTACATGATAGGCCCCTCATACTGACAGAAAATAAGGAAGAAAGTTGAAAAAAATATTCAGAATTTCTGAAATCCGGTTTGTTTGATCATCTAGCTTTGCAAACACACAAACATCAACTGAAAACCCTGCCACAGCTGTTTTAATGCACAGCACAGCACGGCAAATCAGGCTTTTCCTCTATTCCTTAGTAAAAAAAAAATAAAGTCACTGTTTGGCTCAGATTGGGTTATGAACAAGGCTGCCGTTAAGGATCACTGGCCAAATCACTCTCTCTAATCAGGAAACGGTGCCTTTCCATTAGCACCATATGTGTTGCCTGCTGTATTGTCATTGAAATATCCTCAGCTCTAATACCCAATTAACCCTTCACCTCAAAATGGAACTGAACTCATTCCTACCATCTTTTAATGACAACACCAAGGAAAACAGCATCAAATTACAAAAGGTGGTGCGTTTGAAACAACTGAGAAGATCAGACAAAAGACAAAAACCCCTTTGGTTGCAGTGATTGCAATAATGTTGTTATAATTGCTAAAGCTCATTCTGGCCTGTTGCTTTTTTTCTGCATGCTGCACCATGATTTTCTGACCAATATAATTAGAAAACAATGAAACGTTTTCATTCTTCTACTAAAGGAATCAAACATGTAATTGTGTCTGGACTAAAGGGTAATGCTGTGTGAAAATTACACATCTCTTCTGTGCTATTAGAATAATGAAGACATTAAAATACACTGGCAACAGTTAGACACCTATGCAAGTCTATGAGAAACCATCATTAACTTCATCAAGTGCAGCAACAAAATAAAGACTAATCAGTCCTTAAAAAAGAGCACTCCCTCGTTGACACAATATTAACTTTTCTCATTTTTCAAAGGAGAAATTAAACTCACTGACTTCTATGTTCTCTATTCCCCTTGAAATTGTCTGGGCATCAATCACATCACTGTCTTCAGGAAAGTCTCACTTTAGACTGTTTTGTCCCTCAAGGCCAGATGATTGATCTGCCGCACCACATCAGATCTGAATTAGCATAATAACACCACAGCCCAAGTGGCATGATGATTTAACATTAGTCATCTCAAAAACCGATCAGACCAGCCTCTTATTTCTGAGGCTATTCTAGGTTTTAGTGAAATGGCGAAGAAGTCAACTTCTTTCCACCAAGATAAGATGAGATGAGATAGGGCCTGACTGCTCCAAACTCTGGAGGTTTTTTTTTTTCTTTTTCTTTTTCTATTTATGGCCTCCCCTGTGAAAGGTAGCGAGAGGGAGAGAGAGAGAGAGAGGGAGAGAGAGAGAGAGAGAGAGAGAGAGTGATGTCCTACAGCACTGCTGAAGCAAGATGATTTGACTGGGGCTGCTGATACCTGCTAAATCTCCTGCCTGCATCAGGAGCCTCACAGCGCTTGTCATTCCGCTCACAGGCCACCGAGCACCCAGCATGCCGGCAAAGTCTGCAGAATCTCAACTGGGTCCTTTCAAATGTAAGTATTTAGGAGCACATATGACGCTAACATGTTATGCAAAGGGTTTTTTAAGAAAACTAGAGGGTTAG
>CM059268.1:13739750-13777250 GCA_030347295.1 Setipinna tenuifilis | reverse complement strand
GTATCACTGCTCTGAATTGGACCAGCTCGTAACAATGTCAGCCCAATTACACTAGCATGACATATGAGAGACAGCCACTCTAGTCTTCTGCTGTGGATTAGGAAGCAGGAGATGAGGGATATGAAATGCCGACTCCTCGGGTGGTAACTACGGGCCGAGCCCAAAGGAGTGATTCCCTTCTTGGCCGCCATGATGCCTTACTCTGCAACAACAACACATCTTTCTGTCTGGCCCGCCCAGCCCTTTATTGCCCCTCTGACTTGTAAACAGCAGCAGGGCCGAAGCTGGGGCATGATGAGGACATTAGCTATGGCAGCACAAACGCCTGAGTGTCCAGCAAAGAGGCCCTAAAGGGCTCTCAAGGGGTCTTAAAGGCGAGACACCTCACAGGCCTCGCCTACCACCACTTCTCCATCAAACTAAAACTTAAATACAAAAACTGTGTTGAAAAGAAACTAAAGCACATCTATTCATACAATACATAAACCATGAAACTACAGACAAAAAAGTAATTCATTAATTAATATTACTTAATTCTATTTTATGGTTTACTATCAACTTCTTGAGTGACTGCCAATGAATATTTCTTTCAGCCTTTAAACATTATTTGTCAGCACACATTATTTATATAAAAAGTCAAATATATAAATGTTTTTCCCACTAATCACAGACATTTATAATCAGTTTAATAATTTGTTATACCATTCACAGACCAGTAATAATGACTTGCCATTAGACATAAATTAGTTTTCCCACACAGACAAACACATGACATTAGTCCGGCAAAGAAAACAATGTTGGACTCATCCTTGCATACTTGTAGGAGCATTCAGAGTGCTCTGCGTGTGTCAGATAGAGACAGTTTGGAAAGTTATGCTATCGTGCAATCTTTCTCACATATAGCTCATTTTTTAAGCTTTTCTACATGTCAGTCACAGTAACTCTGCTGTTCTGTTTCCTGTCTAATCTATCTGAGTGAAATTCAGGCTTGGCAGTCCAACTTTGCACTTGAAAGTGGTGTAAACAGACAGAAAGACAGAGACAGATCTTTTCCTGCCAGGGCTGTGAATCTCTGCAGCACAGCCTGGAGAGAGAGAGAGAGAGAGAAGAAAAGTCAGAAACACAGTGAGAGACAGAGAGACAGAGAGAGAGAGAGAGACAGAGAGACAGAGAGAGAGAAGAGGGAGAGATCGGAGAGTTGAGGTGTGCATGACGCCACTCCTCACAGCTGGGGGAGCGCTGACGACAACTGCTGTTGCCATGGAGACGACGCAGCGCAGCCCTCACAGACAGAATTCAAGGACGGAAAAATGTCATCCTCCCAAGCTGGTGTTTATTAAGGTGCAGTGGAGGAGCATGAGTCAACCTGGCCTTATATCACTCCCAAGAACACCCCACCTCTGGTGTAATCACAGACAAGCAGTTCCGATCAGCCCGGAGATGTGTTTGAAAAAAATTAATCAAATTCATGGGTCAGTGCTGCTCTTTGCAGCATTCTACTCCATATTGTCCAAAACTGCTGGCGCACATAGAAATCAGTGCTGTGGTGATATGTCAAGCGGGTAAAACAGTTTTGCTGAACTAATAATCTTTGCCAGCGTTAATTACAGGAAAAAAACACAGCTTGAAAAAATCTCTTGAAGCGTCATTGCAGTGCAATGTTTTTAAATATCAGGCAGGGAATGAGACAGTCTGTAGAGAAATGTTACCTGTTTACCTCTTATAAGTTAAAAATAAATTTAAACAAATTTGTATTCTCTGCTTGCTCAAGCCAATGCAGCATTGTATTTGGGCATTATTATAGCTCACCTGTCATGAACCAATGAGTTGTTTGCTTTTTAATAGCAGCCACTGCTCTAAATCCTTAAGTAATTCACTTTGCATTTACCATAACCTGTTTGTATGCTAGTCTCTTCAGACCAACTTTTTACATTGTCCATCTCTGTTTCATCACCCTCCATCCGCACACACTGACATACAGCACAACACAGCCAGACATCAGGAGACAGGAGGAGCTATCTTAGCCTGATGCATCAGTCGCTTTCACATTGTTTCACTTCCTGCAAAGTGTCTGAAACCTCTGCATTGGCATTCGTTTTGCTCCATGGTGGGTGGACTCCTGGTTCAAACAATCGCTACTGCTTGTTACATTAAGGTTTTACTAAAACCCGTAGGAAGTAGAAAAAATAGTGTCTTTCCCCTCTATTAAATTCCTCAGGCATTCTTCTTGTTCTGGCTTTAAATCCTCAGTTTAAAAGCTTGACTTCAACGTTGTCATGTCCCTCCATCTGTTTGCATGGCACGTCCATATTCTGAGACAGAGCGAAACCAAAACTTTTGTTCATGCCTCCTGACGCAGTTGCTGGAGGTAAATGAAACTCAGCCGAGCCACTAGTCAGCGCTACCCTGGCTAAAGCTACCTGACTGACCTGTGCAGATTAGCTGTGGCATCAGTCTTCCCATCACCCCTCATTTCCTGAAGCGACCCACTCAGGGCACACATCAGGCGCACCAAATTACAGCAATCTGGGGTCAAAACAAGGTCACAGGTTCCAAGCCCACAGAGGACACATTATGTGTAACCACCTGCAGCATGGGACACCAAAGCTTTGGGTCATAATGACTGGTGAGCCAGTTGCTGCTCGTTTTGTTTTCGTTTTTTTTTTCTGTTTGTTTTTTTGAGGTCAGTCCCAACTCAGGGACAGGAGGATATCCTTCTTGTCTTTACATGGACGTTGACAAAACTCCAAGGAGTTGTCAGAAGGAGTTTGTTTATATTCGAGTGGAAGGAACAGCAGATCGATGTCACTCAGAGGGAAACACAACACTGCCGCCAAGCAGCGGAGGCAAAAGCAGGGGAAAAGTAGAATGGGCACAATCTGCCAAGCAGTGCCCTGGGGGGAAACATACCTTGTTCGGCTCGAGATGATAATTAAAAAACCATAATCTTTCCTTTTTACGAAGGGGAACTAGGAGGCAGAGTACATGTAAAACAGAGCAGGTCGTCTGGTGGAGGGGGGGGGGGGGGGCGGCATGGTGTTGTCACAGGGCAGAGATGGGAGATAGTGGTTGGGGGGGTAGATTTGGAAAGAGCACTTAAAGAAAGTGGATGAGCATTGTTCAGAGCTCAGCTCATGCAGCAGTAAGATTCTCCGACCTGCATATCTTACATTGAGAGAGTCCCACTGGGCTCAGTCGATGTGACATTGTCATACTGAGTGCTACTGAGGACACCCTGATAGATAGATCTCATATGCAGCTTCTAGATGTAGTACATTCAGTGCCAGACATTTTTTTTTTAAAAAAAGGTGTGCAAAACGACCTTCCATCCCTGGAATTACAAACCTAAAATCAGCATTTGGTGAGAATAATTTCTACCTTGGCTCCTTTGAGCTCAGCTCTGTATTCAGAGTCATGGTGTGTAACACAGGGGAGGGGGCAACTGGTTTGGGGGTCGGGGAGGGGGTGTGGTTAGTGCCGTGGGACCAGGCTATTTTTGGGTACAGACATTTCCTTCTCTCACACTAAACCCAAAGGTGCAGAACGGCATATGTAAATAGAGGTCATGCAGAGTGACAGACCACAAATGAAAGAGATGATCTCCTCTGATACTCAACCACGATGTACAAGCAGATATTCCGACATGCTGGGACAGGTTAGTGCATATCTGACTGGATGTATTTAGGAAATGATGTGAAATACCTCTCTCTCTGTGTCTCTGTCCTCTTTCTATCTCTTACTCTCTCTCCATCTCTTTTGCTCTCTCTCTCTTCTTCTCTCTCAATCTCTCTCTCTCTGTCTTCCTCTCTACCTCCTTCTCTCCCTCTCTCCCCATGGCATAGCTGCTATAAAGTGGCACACAAAGAGAAGGGCTGGTCTCCCCTCGGTGGGTTATCAGCATTCTGCTCAGGCTGTGCTTCAGCTCCCACAGCAGACAGTCTGACTGAGGAATCAACAAAGGCACGCAGGCATATACATGCTTCTCTGCTAATGCACAAGCAAGGGTTAAATAAGGCACACACACACACTGCAATACAGAGTGTGAATTTAGCCATGATGTTAGCACAAAAACAGCTAGTGCCTACAGGAATTAATATGAATCCTAATTGCTCTGTTTTTATGTTTAATAGTGGTCTAGCCTTTAAAGGTTAATTTCCTTTACATATCCTGTCGGAGACTACTTATTTTGGTCTATACAGCAGCAGCCCAGGCTGCCTTGCCGGCAGAGAGTAGTGATGCATCCGGTGCAGTGTCTGAGGATTGCAGTTTCCATCTCACATTCACATTCCCATTCCTGCTTGGGTGGCTGGCTGGTGCAGCCTGTGTCATCATGTTAACTGTGGACGTGTGAACTTACTTAGCTTGGAAACCACCCACCTCACCTGTCAAGAGTCAGAGTTTTTCTAGACTTGCAACCTGGGCTTTGGGCTGCTCAAGCAGACTAATTAGGAAAGCTTCCCTGTGCTCATTGCCTCAGTGTCTCCGGTCTGCCTTGCCTTGCCTCTGACTTGCCTCTGTTCAGCAGACGCAAGCGTCCCGGTGATGGGGATGAATCCACCCTACAGAGACTCTCAGGCATGACAATCAGCAGACCGACAGACTGGACTGCTTGGTGGTGCAGGGGGAAAAAAGTTCCTTTGAAAAATCGCAGTGGCAACACAACTCCAGTGCGCATGTTGTACTGCTCAAGCACAAAATAAACCAATGAGATTGATCATCATTACTCTCCAATGGGGAGCCTGTCAGACTAACTCCACAGCCACCCCCAACCCCTCCCCACCTCCTTAAATCATCAATGCCGTCTGCAACTGCAACAACAGCATTATCTAAAATCAATCATCCCCAACACTCGTCTCCTGCATACTAACAACAACAAAATAACCACAGGTCAAAATATGAGTGTAAAATGTGTAAGCCGTGTTTTGGCAGCAGAATTGAGGACTGTTAAAACCACAGGGTCAATATCACTGGCTCAAATGTACCGAGGGCTAGTTATCAATTATTAACCAAAGCATAAAAACTCAAAACTCTGGATAACTCAGTTACATTTGCCAATGGCAAATCATTTTGACTTTGTTTGAAGTTTGCTACAGAAGAAGAGTGATGGAACTGAACCAGTTTGGTACTCAGTGACATTACAGTGAACTATAATTCACTCTAGCAAAGAATTATAGTGTAAAGAATTGTAGTTGCCCTGCCTGAGATTAATGACGAAGCCAATATGATTACTTAAAAGGTAGACCACTGATGGTAATCTCATTATGATAACAAGAATGGTCCACATTCACCCAATGGTCAGATACCTGGGGGTGAGGAAGCAAACGAGCTGTGACAGCACCAACCGAGTGTACTATGGGTTATGGGAGTAGGCCAGCTAAAACCATCACAGGCAATGGGACAAAAGCTCTCCAGATCTGTTTGCGTTATCAACCTAGTTTATTTACATCAAGGACATACTGTAGGAGGAATAAATAAATAGCTAGAGTTTGATATACTTGTGGTTCAGATTAACACAATTTAGATAAATCCGGACTGTGTTTGTCATGCTTTGTTACTGCTTTTTACTGGAATAAAATATGATTGCTGCATCAATCAAGACAAACACGCATCCTTTTTCTTACAAGGCAGAATCCCAAGGGCAGGACAGTAGAAGAGATCATCACCCCCCCAATGGGCCCTGTAGGGCTGACCACTAGCCTATGACTCACAAACTGTGTGTATGTGTGTGTCTCGGTGTGTGTGTCTCAGTATGTGTGCATATGTGTGAGCATGTGTATGTGTGCATGTGCGTATGTGCTCAGCATGCAAGTGTGTGTGTGTGTGTGTGTGTGTGTGTGTGTGTGTGTGTGTGTGTGTGTGTGTGTGTATGTGTGTGTGTGTGCGCACGCGCATGAACACGTGCGTCATTTTGACGGGATATTTACTGCAATGGAAACTTCCCAGCACTGCACAATACAGCAAACCTGATTAGTATGGGAGAGCCATATTCATAATGACTCACGCATTGTGTAACACCTGAAGTTCTGACAAGCCGCATTATTTGACCACCCTCTCTCTCTCTCTCTCTCTCTCCCTCTCCTCGGCCATCGGGACAGGTAGCGAGAAGGAGTGTCTCAGGGTATGCTTATGCTAGTGATACATGCGGGCACATTGACAGAAACAACGCTGTACAACATTTTGACAGCTAATCAGTCTATAAATGATGTTGGCCAATCAAAACGACTGCGCTTCTCATTTGCAAAAGATTGAACTTCTCTCAACTTCGCTTCGCTCGTCTTCACTCGTCTTTGCTCGTCTTCGCTTGTCTACGTCACCATCTCTTGCCTCCGACAGGAATGAACGGAACACTGAACTTTGCTTCGTTCAATTCGCTTGTACTGTATGCATTACCACCGTTACTGGCCAAACCTTTCTCCTGAGGGGAGGTACACACCGCGCTGCCACGGGAATGATCTTGGCCACATCACCGGCCATTTATAATTCATGATGTTTTCTCCAATACATTATTCAGCCCAATAGCCGGCTGAAGGAGCATGCGTCGATATAATTAGTCTGCAATATTAGCCAGCGCTACATAACAGCAACATTCCTCCATCATTGTTGCCTGTGTGCCACAGAGTATCCTCTGGCAACTTTCCAAAAAACGTTTTTTTGTGTGTGTGTGTGTGTGTGTGTGTGTGTGTGTGTGTGTGTGTGTGTGTGTATGTGTGTGTGTGTGTGTGTGTGTGTGTGTGTGTGTGTGTGTGTGTGTGTGTGTGTGTATGTGTGTGTTGCCTATTGAGCAAGATCCTTGAAAAAATACCAGCCTTTTCTCATCAGACACAGCCATTTAACAAGCACTCCAAATCTCCAATGATAAGCAGGAGGAGAACCAAAAAAGCTAAAATAAATGTCTACCATCAGTTCAACCAGAAGGACCAGGGAGGGGTGCTACCCTTTGTGCCAAACAGTGCCAGTTTTGTTGCTGCGTGAATAACTTTGGTATGCCATTGCACCCTGTTTTTTTCTCGAGGCAATCCAACAAACAAGCTAATAAACACCCCACATAAACAAAACTAAAAAAAAACTGGCACACGGGGCCTCCTACAATGGCCGGTGACACCGCTTAACCCTACGCCAGAGCAGCACCAGCAGCAGCAGCATAGGAGCCCTGCCCCCCCCCTCCAAGGCTATCCATAGAACAGTCGCCCCCTCCCCAGACCCTGCTCCCGCTGCAGGGAGGACAAGAGGAGGACCTACTTTATCACCTGTTGGCCACCGTCCTGAGGGCTGAGCTCCAGTCTGTGCCGCCCGGCCGGCCGCCCGCCCGCCTGACGCTGCTGCTCCATAACGCACCCTCATTAATAATGGAGCACAGTTAATGCCTCGCAGCCACGGCACGCTCTGTGGAGAGGTTCCTATGGGAGGCTGAGATGGGCAGGGAGGGGCGGGAGGGGCAGGAGGGGTGGGAGGGTGTGGGCACAATGGTGATGCTGGTGGTGGTGTAGGTGGTAGTGGTGTAGGTGGTGGTGGTCAAGGAGAAAAAGGGCAACACCATTTTTTCTCACCAAAATAAAAAAAAACTGACAACAGCAAAAACAAAAAAAGGAAAACAAAAATGAAATGTTTGGGAGAGATAGGGTGACATGACTCCCCCCAGTAAGCCAGACGTCCTGTTTTATTCTCGGTGTGGGAGTGACACCACAATGGCACAAAAATACAGACTAGAGGACAGACATTTACCTTCACACCTGGCTAGTGACAAAATGCTGGTGTTGCCCACACAGGAATACCTGATGTTTTGCTGTCAGTTGACCTCCACCACTAGTGCTCCCCCCTCTCTCGTTTTTACTGCCCTACAGTGCAGCCATGACGCACAGGACCACTGCAGAGATGGAAAGCAATACACTCTGTTCTCTCTGGCCATACCTGGGCACTGTTTGGAGAAGAAGAGTGCACTGTTTGGAATAGTGCATTGTTTGTAAACTACTGTACTGCATTGTTTTGGGCTATTCAGTGGAGATCTCTGTGAAATGTGTTGCCATGTTTAATTTCCTTTCAGCTTAAACATGCTCTGTAAATACTGTGTCCTTGTGGTTAGAGAGGTGGTTTTGGGGTCGGAGGGCCACAGGTTTAAATCCTGTTCCCATAGGAAGAATGGGGGTGGGGGGGTAAATCATTAGTGCTCTCCTGCACCCTCATCCATGGCTGAAGTGCCCTTGAGCAAGGCATCTAACCCCACATTGCTCCAGGGACTGTAACTAAAACCCTGTACCTAAATACCTGTAAGTTGCTCTGGATAAGAGCGTCAGCTACGTGTAAAGTAATGAAAAACACAACCTGCCAAGGAAGGACACAGATGAGCATTCCAGTGTGAAGGAACTGAGACATGCTTCCTGGAGGTCTGAAACACACCGCTGCCAAATTTATCTTGGCACAATGCTCCAAAGGAACACACACAGCAGCAGCACACACAGCAAATGACTGAGGATAAGTTGTTAAAACTGTGTGTCTGTGTGTGTGTGTGTGTGAGGGGGTGTGGGGGTGGGGTGTGTGTGTGTTGGGGGGGGGGGTAACAGCTAAGAAAGACAGTGGAGGGATGTGAGCTGAGTTGGGGGAGTGAGTCAGACACCCGCGCTGTGATGGTGAGTCACACGCCCTCTCTGCTCACCTGCTGGTAGCCCAACGCTAATCAATGCCCAGAAGAGAAGGAGCTGTGTGTGTGTGTGTGTGCGTGTGTGTGTGTGTGTGTGTGTGTGTGTGTGTGTGTGTGTGTGTGTGTGCGTGTGTGCGTGTGTGTGTGCGTGTGTGCGTGTGTGGATGGACGTGCACCACATCAGCTTCTGTCTAACGCCTTGCTAAGGCAAGGGGAGGGAATAGGGGAAAAAAACAGACAACTGGGCTTTGCTCTGTCTTTCATCCCACATATCCCCTCTCCAGTCCTATTTCAGACACAAGAGGAGTTTGCAAGGGGCCCAGCAGTCAGAGAAACAGGGGGGTGGGAAGCCACGACTGAGATTAGTCAGTGAGGGAGGAGGAGAGAGAAACCATATAAGCCAGAGAGAGAGAGAGAGAAGAAGAAGAGAAGAGGACAAGAGGGAAAAAAGAGAAAAGAAAGACAGAAAATAGGGGGAGGTATAAGCCTACACTGACAGCTGATGAGCGGGAGTAGCAAGAGCCTGTTGGGAGAGAGAGAGGGACTTGCACAGAGAGAGATCTGGGAAAAACGTGAGCAGAAAAATGATGAGGACTGAAAGGGAGAGAGGGAGAAGGAGAGTGAGAAAGAGAGATAGAGAGAGAGAGAGAGAGAGAGAGAGAGAGAGAGAAAGAGAGAGAGAGAGTAAGAAACCTTATTAGAGAGCAATGATGAAAATAAAGTGAACCTGTTACGGAGGTAAGAGGTTGCTTATTCTTCTCTGGCGAAGAGTAACACACAGCACAAGCCCATTTCATCTGCACCAGCTGCTTCAGGTGGCTGAAGGGAGAGACAGCCCAGGGCAGGGCTAATTCAGCTAGACAGGGCACTTCCACTTTGCACGGCATCATGGGAAATGTATGACCATAGGCTAAAAATAGCATACAGCCAGTCTGGGCCTCACACTGGGAGCCACTCGGGACCCACTCGACATATTATCCATGTGCATCCAAGTCCATCTTTCCCAAACGAGGGGTGTGTGTGTGTGTGTGTGTGTGTGTGTGTGTGTGTGTGTGTGGCCATGGCTTGCATTCATTTTAGCACCACCTTGTGGCCCATTCCACAGCCATTTAAAAATGAGAGGGAGCCAGAATAGCTCAGCCCAGGTCTCCAATATACCTTGTTAAAGTTACACGTGAGAGGCTAAATGGCAGGTGTTAAATTAAGATCATCAACATATGGATAGCTATAGAAAACATCGCTAATGTTTTAAATGTGGGGAGACAAAGACAAAAAAAAACAATAATAACAATATAAGCATAATTAGAACAAATGGTGTAATTAACTACATTGCTGCTGCACTAGGCTATTTTACGGTGTAAAACCGTTAAAAGCTGTTCCTAAAGACATAATGACACCCCAAAATAAACCACACACATTTCCACCATATTTTTTCCTGTGGCCCTCACTCTTCTTCTACTTCTCAATCCACTTTCTGCTAACCTCCAGTTACATTTGTTACAGGGGACAACAACAACAGAACGGCACACAACACCAAGAAAATGTGTGAAAGGAAACAGAAAAGGAAAAAAAAATGCCCGGAGCCAATAAATCTGGCTTTTCTCCTGCAATGAGTGGGGGAGATTGGCAGTGGGGTCTGGCTGCCAAACAGACCTTTATTTCCCCCAACGGCACACGCCTTGAGCCCCAGGGAGCCCCATTGAGTCGGGGCACGGGGAGGGAGGGGGAGGGGGGGGGGGCACACTTAGCTGCAGCTAAGACAAACCCCCACGGACAGTCATTCTCCGTCCATATGGCGCGCCTCTGATACACACCCCTCTCACACTCACGCACACACACACACTAGAACACACATACACACACACACACACTAGAAAACACACGCTAAAACACACACACACACTAAACCACACACACACACACTAAACCACACTAGAACACACACACGCTAAAACACACACACATACACACACACTGAATCCTGCTCAGAAATGGCTTATTCACTAACTGCCCTGACTGCGCTAGCCCAGAAAACACTGGATACCTCACTGCTAGTCTCTCTGATATACACAGATGGACACTACACAAACACACACACATACGCACACACACACACACACACACACACACACACCTGCGCGCACACACACACACACACACACACACACACACACACTCACACACACACACACACACACACACACACACACACACACAAACACACACACTCACACACACACACGCACACACTCACACACACACACGCACACACACACACACACACATACACACAAACACACACACACACACACACACAAAACACTTACACAGATGTACCAGCACAAGTGCACCATACGCCATCAGTTCTCTGCTGCTCAGTCAGACCCCCTGAAGGCTCCAGTCAATAACACAGAAACAATCTTGGCCCAGCGTCCAGTGCACAGCCGGGCTGCCCGCATACTCATGGAGGCCATGGGAATGCTCCAGCAAATCTGAGACGGGACGCTATGGGACGCTGTGGGATGCTTGTGTTTCGCCTCGCTAAAGTACACCATCTTATCTTCAACATGTACTCTCATGTACAAGCACAAGATTTGCTAGTATTGTCCTCACACATACACATACAATGGGCCCTTAACATTTCCTATTGAATCAAATAGAGAAGGCCTTAATGTCCTCTAAGAGGTCCTAATACACAGGGGCAGAGAGGAACCAAGCACCCGTAGTGATGCTGAGATGTATGAAGGACTCTATGGATGTTTCATGGCTTATATGGAGGAAGCAATAAATACAGCAGTGGCTAAAATGTTTCAAATCTAAGGGCTCTCATGGCCTGCACACACCCATACACACACGCGCACACACACACTCACACACACACACGTTTTTATGTCCATATGTGAGTTTGTGTGTGTGTGTGTGTGTGTGTGTGTGTGTGTGTGTGTGTGTGTGTGTGTGTGTGTGTGTGTGTGTTTGCAGTACAGACCCTCCCTCTATGCCTCAGTGAGCATGCAGTGAAACAGTAAAAATGTCCTGGGCCACAAAATCTCCCCCCTCTCTCTCTCTTCCTGTCTTTCTCCCTCTCTCTATCTCTCTATCTCTCTCTCTCTCTCTCTCTCCTCTCCCTCTTTTCCTCTCTCTTTCTCTCTTTGTGACAATATCTTTGCTAATTTGGTCCGCTGCACTGCTTTCCCTAATGACGCCAGGATGAAAAATGCTCCACACGCACACACAGCCACACACACACCCACACACACACAAACACACACTCACACACACACACACACACACACACACACACACACACACACACACACACACACACACACACACACACACACACACATACTGAGTCCTCTCTCTGGGCACTGAAGGTACACAGTGCCCAAGTTACCCAGAGTTGTTACAGTAAGCTGAAGCTCTGGAGCTCCTTAGTGAGTGCAGTAATCAACAAGAGCCACACTCTCCTTGACATCATGACTGCGCAATATTAGCATTTTTATTATATAATATATCCTACTTCAATGCAGCATATAATTGTGAATGTGTGTGTGTGTGTGTGTGTGTGTGTGGTGTAGGCGTGTGTGTGTGTGTGTGTGTGTGTGTGTGTGTGTGTGTGCGTGTGTGTGTGTGCGTGTGTGTGTGTGGTGTATGCGTGTATGCGTGTGTGTATGTGTGTATGTGTGTGAGTGTGTGTGTGAAAGGCCTTGAGTGTGTGTATGCAGAGTTGAGGGGAGATGTGAGCAGATGTGTTATGAAAAGGTTAAATGTGTTACATGAGCGTGTCCAAGTGTCAGGGCATCTCTGGAGAACAGCTGTGCTGGGAGCCTGCAGTAAGGCAAACTCTCTCTCTCTCTCTCTCTCTCTCTCTCTCCCTCCCCCCCTCTCTCTCCCTCTCTCTCTCCCTCTCTTTCTATCCGTCTATCTGTCCATTCTCTCTCCTCCTTACCAGATTATTCCTCTCTTCCTGGCTTTCAGGCACTTTCCATTTTAGTTTACCCCCTCCGTTCTCTCTCTCCCTCTGTCTCTCTCTTTCTCCTTCTCTCTCTCTCTCTTTCTCCCTCTCTCTCTCTGTCTTTCTCCCTCTCTCTCTCTCTCTCTTCCCCCCTTCTCTCTCTCTCTCTCCTCACCCTGTAAGGTCAGTCAGCTGTGCTGTCTCCTGCCCCACAGCCAGAGTACATTAACCACCTCAGCTCCTCCATATTCACCATATTTCCATGTCAATACAGCACAATACATGAATACGTGATATGATACGATACGATACGATACAATACGATACGATACGATACGATACGATACGATACGATACGATATGACACAATAGTGATTATACGATATGATTTGATGCGATGCGATACAATATACTTGTGATGCAATGCGATACAATATATAATATTTACTGTGCCAAAGGGAAATTTGCCTTGGATTCGTTTGCTGTGCACATAATGCCCCACACACATTGTCCTGCTCTGGCTGCATTAGTGACACCACACACCACACACACTTGAGCCTCAAGCACACACACCCTTCTTCAGCACATTCATTAGAGAGCACGGCGTATGGCATCATATGAGTATATGTGTGTCTGTGTGTGTGTGTGTGTATCTTCTCATATGCCGTCATATAATGTGTAAGTGTGTGTGTGTGTGTGTATCTTGTTATATGGCATCATGTAACGTGTGTGTGTATGTGTGTCTGTGTGTGTGTGTCTGTGTGTGTATCTTGTGATATGGGGTCATGTGATGTGTGTGTATGTGTGTCTGTGTGTGTATCTTGTCTTATGGCATCATGTGATGTGTGTGTATGTGTGTGTGTGTGTGTGTATCTTGTCTTATGGCATCATGTGACGTGTGTGTGTGTGTGTGTGTGTGTGTGTGTGTGTGTGTGTGTGTGTGTGTGTGTGTGTGCATCTTGTCAGGGCGTCATGTGACGTGGGACCTAACCTGAAGGTGTGGCTCTGCAGCAGGCAGCTCTCCAGCAGTGGCCTGTAAATAAGTGCCAAGAGGGTGGAGTGTGTGTGTGTGTGTGTGTGTGTGTGTGTGTGTGTGTGTGTGTACAGGATGGCAGAGATATATCGTGTGCATCACAAGTGGCTTTTTAGATGAAAGCGTGGCATCTCAAGTGTCTGATCTGAACAAGTGACCTGAAGACGCTGAGCACAGCATCCACAGCATGGAGCTACAACAGCATGCCACACACACACACACACACATAAACACACACACACATTAACACACACACACACACACACACACACACACACACACACACACACACACAATGGTCCTCAGGCCAGCTGCTAGCTGCACTCCCAAAAAGCTGGACTCTAGTCAAAGGCCTGGGCCACACACAACAGAAGGGGGGGGGGTCATGTATGCATGTGTGTGTGTGTGTGTGTGTGTGTATGTTTGTGTGTGTGTGTATGTGTGTGTGTGTGTGTGTGTGTGTGTGTGTGTGTGTGTGTGTGTGTGAGTGTGTATGTGTGTGTGAGTGTGTGTGTGAGTGTGTGTGTGTGTGTGTGTGTGTGTGTGTGTGTGTGTGTATGCAGTGTGTGTTACTGAAGGATGTGGTGGGGAATGCATATTCATCATCTGATCCCCACTCTCCTTCTTTTATCCTGCTGTGTGTGCATCAGCACATCTATTAGTGTATCTGGTGTGTGCATGTGTGTGGGTGTGGGTGTGTATGTGTGTGTGTGTCACTGTGTATGTTTATGTGGGCATGCATGTGCCACCACCGCATGTTTGTTTGCACTGTGTGTGTGTGTGTGTGTGTGTGTGTGTGTGTGTGTGAGTGAGTGTGTATGTGTGTGTGTGACCCTCCCCTTACCCTGCCCCCTGCCCAAAGATGGCTGCTGTGTCCTGTCAGCAATCCTGCTAAGAAGGGGACGTGCATCACCTGAGAAGATCTCTGGCACACACACACACACACACACACACACACACACACACACACACACACACACACACACACACACACACACACAGAATAGACCCAACCAATCACAATGCACCCCTCTGTCATCCGCTCTTCTGTCCTCTACCTTTCTCTGCCCTTTTCTTTCCACCCATCACTTCTGCTGCTTTGTCTCCCTATTGTTCTTTTCTTTCCTGTTCTTTGCATTCTCTCCTTTCTCTGTATCTTTTCTTTGCCTCCTTTTCTTCTCTTCTCTTCTATTCTATCCTCTCTTCTCCTTTTCTCTTCCTCTTCCCCCACTCATTCCATTAAATGCAAAAGGGAGTGTGGTGTAATAAGAAACACATACATGTAGTATTGATGATAAACTGTGATGTGTATGTGATAAATGTTTGGTTAATTAGCTGGTCCTCAATGTAAAGCATTTTCCCCCCTTTTCTCTCCTCCTTTGGTCCTCCTCTCTCCCCTGGGCAACATAACACTTGCGCAGTTTATGGGAGGGGGGGGGGGTGAGCGTGTACTCTGACGCGACTCGCTGTTGTATTGACAGCTGTGGTCTTGGCCGTCACTAGCAATCGAAGCGTTTGTCTTTGCCTTTGTCCGTCTCTCTCATCTCCTTCTTCCTCCTTCCGTGTGGCTACTCATGTGTGTGAAGTGCTCTGACCAACACAGACAGACAGACACAAAGGAAGGAGACGGTGGCTGCATGAACGCCTCACACACCATCACAGCGCCCCCACCATCACTACAACCACCACCAACGCCACTGCCCCCACCACCACCATCACCACTACAACCACCACCGCCAACGCCACCGCCCCCCCCCCCCCCCCCCCCCCCCCCACCACCACCACCACCACACTCCCCTGACACACATGTGACACACGACCGGAGACAACCAATCACGCGTCAGCCACGCAGGGTTCCAGCTGTAAGTGACAGGAATAATTAAATGCTAATGAGTCCCCCCCTACACACACACACACACACACACATCCCCCACTCCCAACCCTCCCCCTACTCAAACCCCACCCCAACCACCCGCCCACCCACTCAGCCATACACACATATATACACACACCACCCTATGCTGTCCCCTCTGCCACATGGTTGTGATAAATTTGATCTCTGTCACCCTATTTGTTCGATAAAAACACACACAGAAAGAGAGAGAGAGATGGGGGAGGGAAGAGGGGATGGAGGGAAGAGGGGATGGAGGAAGAAGGAGTGGGAGCGGGGGAGAAAGAGAGAGGGAGAGAGAGACAGACAGAGGGAGAATGAGAGGGAGGGAGAAAGAGAGAGAAAGAGAGAGGGATGGAGAGAGAGAGAGAGGGGGAGAGAGACAGTCACCTCAGCCCCATTGAGTAATCCTCATTGCAGTCTCAACAGAAAAACAAAATTCAAATGCAGAGAGTAAATTGCCAAGTGGGTGTCACAAATTGGGCTGAGATGAATTAAACATTAGACACACACACACACACACACACACACACACAACTACACACACACACACACTGACACACACACACACTCACACAACTACACACACACACACACACACACACACACACACACACACACACACAACTACACACACACACACACACACACTCTCACACACACAATAGCAGCAGCAGCAGACCATTGCTAAATGCAACAGCCAACAACAGAGAGCAGTAGCTTTCTAAAACCCCCACTCAGCTTCACTCCTTTATGCTCAGAGATGACAGACAGGGGGTCAGAGAGGAAGAGAGGACAAGAGAGACAGAGAGAGAAAGGGAAAAGGAAAGGGAGAGTAATAAAATGAAAGAGGGAGGGAGAGAGAGAGAGGGAGAGAAAAAGAGGGAAAGAGGGTAAGAAAAAGAGAGACAGAGAGAGAGAGGGAGAGAGAGAGAAACCAAGACAGAGAAAAAAGGAAGAGAGCACTTCATAGCATGAAGGGAAAAGAGAGGAGGCACTCATTGCATGTTCGAGTGGCCCTCTTACAGAACTGCTGTCTTCCATTTGCAGTTACAATGCTTCTCCATCTGTGTGTGTGTGTGTGTGTGTGCGTGTGTGTGAGTGTGTCTGTATATGTGTCTGTGTGTGTCTGTGTGTGTGTCTGTATGTGTGTGTGTGTGTGTGTGTGTGTGTGTGTGTGTGTGTCTGTATGTCTGTATGTGTGTGTGTGTGTGTGTGTGTGTGTGTGTGTGTGTGTGTCTGTATGTGTGTGTGTGTGTGTGTGTGTCTGTATGTGTGTGTGTGTGTGTGTGTGCATGTGTGTGCATGTGTGTGTGTCACTACATATCTTGTGGCCAGTAGTAGTATCCATGCCCAGAGCTGTGCCTGTAAGGGCAGATGGGCTTTCTGTGCGCCCACTCCCAGCAGACCATTTGTCCATCCTGAGGCCCTGTGACCAGCTTTGTCTGGACAGGCACAAGGCAGCCATGCAAAACCCTAGCCCTCAAGCAGTCCAGTCAGTACACAGCAAAATGGACACTGATATCGGCAACAACCATTTTGATCAACACAATGATCACATTGTTTCTATTCGCTTAACTACACAATGTAAATGATCCAGAGATGTTTTTATCATTATTATTATTAACTTAATGTCAGCGTATGGCTCCCAGTGCTCCTGAGTGATGCCAACAAGCACAGTGGCAGTAATCACAGGCTGTTTCACTCCATAGGTTGCTCTCGGAGGCGCGAAATGAAAATATTGGCGTCAGAAGACCAAGCAGGGGTAGCGGAGCAGCGCAGTAGTGTCTGCCCTCCATTAACACGCCATCAACCCCCACGTGACCCCACATGACCCCCCTCCCTGCATGGTCTACTCCAGGACAAATGGGGCGCTTATGTCTGATCATGTCACACCCCACGGCTCTATACGGGCCCCTGGCCAGCAGCATTTAGCATCTCTGCATCAAGAGGAGACGCTCACTCATAAGCTCCACGGTGCTCAGTGTGACATGAAGTTGTGGTCAATAGGGCTGAGCGATAGGGCACAAAATTATTATATTATTAAATTATTAAAAATTATTATATTATACAATATAGTTTGTTATTATATTATTAAATTATTAAAATTATTATATTGTACAATATATTTTGTCATACTGTGCAATAACATTTTTTCCCCCAATACTGCTAAAACCTGTCTTTGAAGGCACAGACTAGCAACCAATTTCTCATCCTGGCCTTATTTTGCTCCATGTCACTTGCTCCATGACCATCAGGTTATTATTGATACCTGTCGGTAAACACAAAAGGTTTGCAGTCTAAGAGGCAGGACGTCCTTACATTGTTTGGACCATAATAACACATAACACATACATCAGACATATCGGACAGGCAGTAGAACGGGTACATAACAGTACATGACCACACTGACTCATGCAGTTGTTGTGCAAAGGATAGCTACAACACAGTACATGACCGAAGTGCTTTGTGCAATGGCCATGACCAGACCATCGCTACACAAGTCATGTCCGATTAAATATGCCCAAGGCTAATCATCGTGATTGATCTCAATTTTATCACGATCACAATCGATTCATCGGCCAGCCCTTACAGAGAGTGATGGCTCCCCCGCTGCACACTCCCCGCCGCACACATACACACTCACACACACACACACACACACACACACACACACACACAGCGCTGGGGAAACCGAAGCTTCTGCAGAAATCCATACTTATGAGGTCAGCTGCTGAATAAGCACCGTGTTCCCATTCAAAGTTGTTTTTTATTTATACATCTGTTTTATTATTCATGGGCTTTGCAGATGATTTCACACTTAGACAATAGAGAGGAAAAGCTTTGAGCAAACTGTGAACTGAGAGAGGGAGGCACAAAAAAACAAAGAAACACTGTAATGGTATTAATAAACAATGAAAACTATAAAAGTATGTTGGAAGCAGAAACTCGGAATGCCAGAAAGTCTTCTGATGAGTTAATGCCAAGCGCATGGTAACATGCTCACATACACTAACACTACTGATTATATCAGGACTCCACAGTCCTCCAAAGACCTCAGAGACGGACAGCTGACATTAATGCCAATTATGTAATCATCCTTCACTGCCTGGCCAGTGGAAACAAGACACGGCACACAAGATCGATTACTTTGCTCCACACCAACCGTGATAAATCAAAATTTGGCAGCACGCGACCTATGAATAGCAATAAAGGCTTTGAGTTCTGGTACAATGGCCATGTTGGGGTCGCAGAGGATGCAGAGGGATGCTAACCCAGCCCCCCACACACCCCTACACACACCCAGAGCCAAGTAGCAGGACCAGACAGGACATGACATGGGTGGGGTGGGGGCGGGCATAAAGGCAGTTATTAGTAATTAGTAGACATGAAAGAGATCAAACAGAGCACTTGAATGAAAGAAAAAGAGACAGAAAGAGGGAGAGAGAGGGAGGGGGGGAGAAGGAGAGAGAGAGAGGGAGAGCGATGGAGAGAGAGAGAGAGAGGAAGAGAGAGAGAGGGAAGAAGGAGTGAGAGAGAGGGAGAGAGAGAGGGAAAGAGAGACGAGACTCCAGGAAATAGAGAGGGAGAGAGGCCGGCGATCAGACAAAAGCTCACCTGTTTGTTTGTTCAAGTAGAAAAGAGATAATAGGCTTTTCTTTCATTGTGCAGCTGAAGTGAATAGCAGTTCATGTGTGTGTATGTGTGTGCACGTGTGAGTGTGTATGTGTGTGTGTATGTGTGTGTGTGTGTGTGTGCATGTGTGTGTGTGTGTATGCATGTGTGCTAATGTTTGTGAGGCAAGGAGCTTAGCGTCTATTTATGTACTGTGGGTGTGTGTGTGTGTGTGTGTGTGAGAGAGAAAGAGAGAGAGAGACAGAGAGAGAGAGAGGGAGAGAGAGAGAGAGAGAGACTGTAGAGCAAGACCCTGGGTATTCTCATTAGGCATCTTTTCCAGCTCAACACCAAGAGGCCCGCAGCACAGAAGAAACTGTGGAGGACTGTGTTTAGTTTTAATGATTTCTTTCCTTCCCACCCCTTACCAGCATGGACAGTCCAGATTAAGAGCCTCACAAGCCAGAGTGTCCTCCAAGGGGCGAGGAGGAGGATGAGAGAAGGAGAGGAGGAGGAGAAAGAGAGAGAGAGGAGAAGGAGGAGGAGGAGAAAGAGAGGGATGACTCGGAGAGGTAGAGAGATGGGAATTAGTAAGCCTGGAAGACTGAAGAGGAAAAAAAAATGTTACTGAATTAGAAAACCCTCCTGCGGAGAAGACCACAGAGGCATGAGAGAGAGAGAGAGAGAATCAGAGATACAGACAAGTATGAGACACTGAGGAGGAAAGACATAATGAGAACGACAAAAGAGAGACATAATAGGATAGAGAGAGAGAAAAAAGAGATAGGCAGAGATAGATAGAGAGAGAGAGAGAGAGAGAGAGAGAGAGAGAGATAGACAGAGAGAGATAGAATTAAAACAGAAAAGAAAGATGCTGAGGAGGAAGGCACAGAGAGGCAAATTCTCTCCATCCTCTGCAAGTAAAACAGTGGTGGATTGGGTGAAACCACTGGTCTCTGTAGAGACTCTTGCAGTTTTTCCCTGAGTCAGGTGCCAACCCTTGGGGAGAGGAGAAGACACACAAGGGCAACACTGGGAGAGAACTGGAGAAAGAAGCAGAAGAAGAGCGAACACAAAGAGATGGTGGCGAATGGCCAGCGAAAGGCTGAAGAGTGCTATTAGTATTATTGTCTACAGAAGAGGAGAAAGAGTTTCCCTGAGAGCAGGAATGGACAGGTAGAGAGGAAAAAGAGTATCTGTGAAGATATTTAAAAAGGTAGAGTGGGGAGAGATAGAGAGAGAGATAAAGAGAGAGAGAGAGAGAAAGAAAGAAAGAGACGTGCACGTAAGAGGAGGTTATGATGATGTCGATGGCTCCTGATAAGTGGAACAGACCGATGTGATTGGCTGACGGCTCCAGCCACTCACTGCGCTCGGTGCAGCTCCAGAGAGTGTCACAGTTGTCAGGACAGCACTGCTGTCTTATTTCATGCTGCCCTTGTAGCAGTGGCCCAGCACATTAATCCATCATCTGGCAAAGACACCCTGACCTTACAAAGGCCACCACACACATCAAACACACACACAAGCCCACAACACAAACATGCACATCACACACACACACACACAGTCAGACAATTACATACACAGACACACACGCACGCACACATGCGTGCGCACACACACATACACACACACACACATACAGACACAGGCACACACACACACAGTCAGACAATTACATTACATACACAGACACACACGCACGCACACATGCGTGCGCACACACACATACACACACACACACATACAGACACAGGCACACACACAGACACACGCACACTCACTCACACACACACATACACACACACACACACACACACACACACACATAGACCCACACACACAACGAGCTCCATACACACAAGTTCCATAGAAACCAGGGCCAGGATAAGGCAAACAGATATGGCTGGCCTTTATCGGGGTGAACAGATGTGTGGACCCAGACCACATTCTATGGGCCTCTCCGTGAGTGTTTAATGTTGTAATTGATGTAGGGTCCTAATTCACATGGTGGAGCAAACAAAGCAAAGGTCGTGCCTTAACATAAATCACGACACTCAATTAGCTTTCAGCATGAGTGTGTGTGTGTGAGAGTGGAAAGGTCAATTGGTGAAAGTGTGTCAGTGGTGATGCTCCATAGCATCCCATGAGCTAAAGCCATTAAACACACACACACACACACACACACACACACACACACACACACACACAGATAGAGAGAGGGAGAGAGAGAGAGAGGGGTGATAAGTGTTACAGTTCATGGGGCGTTTGTGTATTTTACCAGTATAACAGGGACACACAAAAACAGCATGCGCCCAATGTTAGTCAATAATGGAGGAATTCTGCCCCTCATCTACGTTTTTTGCTGCTAAAAAAAACTTCCTCTGCAGACATAAGAGAAGAGCCCCTCTCAGTCCTCTTAAGAACTGTGTATGTCCCCACACATACTGTGTGCACACACACACACACATACACATACACAACTACACACAACAGACAAACAAGACGCTCTAGGCCATTGTATCAGTGTGCTGGGACAGGAAAAAAGAAGAACTAAATTCTGACAATTAGTCCTCAAAAGAGGATTACAGTTGCACCAAACACGCAAAGAAATTTGAGTGTAACTCCAGGCGGGTGGGGTGAGAGTTAGAGCGGAGAGAGTGAAAGAGAGAGAGAGAGAAAATGAGAGAGAAAGAGAGAGAGAGCGAGAGAGAGAGAGAGAGAGAGAGAAAGAGTGAGACAGAGAGAAAGAGAGAGAGAGAGAGAGAGAAAAAGTGAGAACAGAAAAGAAAGATGAGTAGAGGGATGGCACAGAGAGGCAAACTCTCTCAATCCTCTGCAAGTAAAACAGTGGTGGATTGGGTAAAACCACTGCTCTCTGTGGAGACTCTTGCAGTTTTCCCTGAGTCAGGTGCCAACCCTTGGGGACAGGAGAAGACACACAAGGACAACACTTTACTTTTATTGTGCTTGGCATGTCACCGGAGACCTGCTAAAGAACTGCAGAAACCAGGACTAGTCTCAGGACTTTTCAGACTCCTTCTAACTTTTTGTTTTTAAGTCATCATCCATGCACCAAAACAACAAAACCTGACAGTCCAGTAAATCAGTTTCTGGCAAAGAAATTTCATATTTGTGAGTGCGATGTTTTTGCAAAGAAATGCAGATACACATCCTCTTACTAGCATTCCTGTTAAGCATCATTAAAACCACAAACTACAGCAGAATCTGTGAAGATTGTCAGTGCAGACTTGGGCTGAGCAATTAATCAAAAAATGAATTGAACCTGCATATGACTACTAAGTGCTGTTTATTACTAGTGTTATTATTTATTTTGGAAACCTTTTATATTCCGTGCATTCCAATGTGTTTGTTCATGTACTGTTCCTTCAAAACACACTTGCCCAGTCCAGTCAATTGAAGATGATTTTGATATAAAGTTCTATCGACCAGCCCTAACCGTGATAAAAATTGATATAGGGCTATATGGGAAAACATATTGTGATCAATTTTTTTGTCATATTGCCCAGCCCTAGTGCAGACTGCTGCTGACTGTGTCAGACTGAGATAGCAGCAGACAGACTTTGAGCAGCACGGGCAGACTAAAGACTAAAGGCAAGGGGCTGGTTTCTGTGGAAGACTGGGGAAAAGGTCATGCATCTGCACAAACACATTACGCTCCTGCATGAAACAAAGTAGAGCTGTGCGTGCACACACACACAAACACACACATACACACACACACACACACATGCATGTACACATACGCATACGCAGACATACACACACACAGGTGTATGCAGACACACAAACACACACATACACAGACACACACACACACACACACATTGTAACTCTGCAACCAGGATAAACAAGAGGAGAAGATGAAGGACTAGGAGGAAGAGAAGGAGGAAGAGGGGACAGAGACAGAGGAAGGCCTGCAATGGGGTGCTCTCAGTTCTGCTAACTCAGCAATGGCAGCTGCAGCAGCTGCACAAAGCAATCGCCACACTTTCTCTCACTGTTTCTCACACACACACACACACACACTCTCTCTCTCTCTCTCTTTCTCTCTCTCTCAGACAAACACACACACACAGTCTCAAACTCTCAAACAAAACAAATGCCTTCAAAGGGGTTCACTGCTTATGACACATGCACAAATGTAAACAGACACGCATCGTGCATTTGCACAACATCTGCCACCATGTTAGGAAAGCGCCCGTGTCACATCCACCCTTATCCCTTCTGACAGTCCTCGCTCTGTCTGTCGCACTCCATGTGTATTGACCAGCAGGGCTTACTGCACTGTGGGGTCAGCTCTCCGAAGGCTCAGGTTTAAGGCAATTCGGCCCATAATGCTGAGGCGCACAGGAAAATGTAGATGAGAGCTAATGCTTCAGTACACTGTTACAATCAGTTCTGCCAACCCCAGCTCTTTCAATGCACGATCAGAGCGCAGTAATTTCATCCCTTGAGCACAAGCAGAGGCAGAAGCAGAGGCGGCAGAGAACTGTTCCCCACTCTGCAACGCGCACACCCCACCCCCCTCTCCCCAACCTCCCCCAACCCCCAAACACACACCTTGCGAGGCCCTTTGTGCACCTTGTTAAGTCATTAGTGATGCCACTCAAGCACATGAATGCCACCGATAAACACTGCACTCTGTTTACTTTGCCTTTTTATTGCTGCTCTGTCATTTCTGGTGTTGTGCCACATCGCTGATCGCTCTGACTGACTAGGAGGGCTCCCAAGCCGCAGGCCACGTGATGTGCAGACACAAACTGACGTTCTGCTTTATGCTTTTCACTGTACATTAACTGTACAGGCACTAAGGGGTCGGGATATAGAAAGGTAGCCTACATTAGGGTTGGTACAGGACTGAGGTCAAGACTCTGATTTTACATCCTGTAGTGTCACTGGAGGGAAAAAGATAGCTTATTTCTTAAAAGTATTCACAGATTGTTGACTACAGAAACTGGCTTTGTATTAATTAATAAAGTTGTGGCAATTTTTGGTACATTTTGGAAATTGTATTCATTTAACCACATTGAAAGCACAGCTGTCACAGCGATAGTGACATTTCTGTACCCCCAGACGCACTATAAAGTTGCAGCAAAAACAACAAAGCAGCATAAGCCAACACTGTAAAAAAATTGTGTTTTAATTGCTAAAATTCCATCTTAGAAGTGAATAATAAGTGTTGGAGTATTTCCTAATATTTTTAGAAATAAAATGCTCCATTCTTCAGCCACAGATGCTCGATTCATTTTTAGAGTGCCAGATTGAACTTACAAGTAGACAAGAAGGCATTTATTGATGTTGTGCACAGCAATGGTAGCCAAGACATCTTTAGTCTTTACACAAAAGACTTTAGACTTTAGACAAAAAGTCTTTAGACTTAAACTTTTTAATTTCCGCTAGCGAAAAGGAGGTAGAGAAGTTCCAGTGTAGTGAATGTAGTGATGTCCCTTTATTGAACACTGGTGGGCAGAGTGAAATCATTTAGCTAGTTAACTGGACACAAAACTCCTCTAAAGTTGTTGCTATGCAGTGTGTGCAGATGGAGCAAAGAACCTTCCCTTTGTGACTTCCTGGATGGTCACATGGTACTACTGTGGGTCCACTTAGGAAAGTTTGGGTAGTGTGATTATTTTAATAACTAGTCATGGGTGGTGTATCTCTCTCTCTCTATCTCTCTCTCACTCTCATTTTCTTACTCGGTGTCTGTCTCCCTTTTTCTGTAGAATTCTGACTCTGTCTCTCTCTTTCTTTCTCTTTTTCTCTCTCTCTATTTCTATATCCTTTAAGGCACCACAATTAGCAAAAGCTTGCTGTTCTTTATCAGATTTCTTTTCTCTCTTTCTCTCTCCCACTCTATGTCTCCCAAGACTGTACATCTCTGTCCCTGACGTCCCCTCTATGTGTTGCCTTTTTCTTTGTTCCCCCCGCCTCTCTCTCACACACACTCTAGGTCTCCCTCCCTTCTCACCCTTCCTCTGCCCCCCATCCCCATCCCCACCACACACACACCCACACACACACACACACACACACACACACACATACACACACCACACACACACATACACACACATACACACACACACACACACACACACACACACCCCTCTGCTTGTGTTAATTTGTGCTGGCCTGTGTGTGTGTGCGTAGTGGGGGCTGCTCAGTATTCAGGCGGCCAGCTGGAGCGCCACCTCTGCCCCCTCTCCTCTCCGGTTTCTGGGCCGCCACACAATGCAGCCGCCACGGCCGCCACAGGCACAAAGGAGGCCACAACGCAGAGCCATCAGCAACACAGCCGACTGCTCAACCTGCCGCCACTCAGTCCCAGAGTCAGGGGACAGAGAAGAAGAGGAGGCTGACCAGTGGCCATACACAAAATATAACAAAACACAAAGGCACCAGTAAGCATACGCCAACACATATATGTACAGACAGACACACAACTAACAGAAATCCAGCTTAGCTTACTCACCATACGAATGACACTAACATGATAGTCACAAAAACTTTACTGCCCTCTGCACTCAGTGTTTGAGAGTGTGTGTGTTTGTGTGTGTGTGTGTGAGAGAGAGAGAGAGAGAGAGAGAGAGAGAGTGAAAGAGAGAGAAACACAGTGTGTGTGTAAGAGAGAGATAGCAAGAGAGAGAGTATACTCGGGGGGGGGGGGGGGGGCCTTCTGTGTGAGCATTTCAGTGCTCATGCATGTGTGTGTGTGTGTGCACGCAAAGTGAGTATGGGTGTGTGTCTGTCTGTCTATGTCTGTGTGTCTGTCTGTCTATGTCTGTGTGTCTGTCTGTCTATGTCTGTGTGTGTGTGATGAGACCACCTCAGCACTTCTTCTGCCGCCTGGCTGAGCCTGACAGGAGGCATTAGCCTAAGATCAGCACTGCAGAGCCTCCTCCACTGCACCTCCTTCACTGCACCTCCTCCACTGCACCTTCTTCACTGCAGAGCCTTCTTCACTGCACCTCCTTCACTGCACCTCCTTCACTGCAGAGCCTCCTTCACTGCACCTCCTTCACTGCAGAGCCTCCTCCACTGTACCTCCTCCACTGCACCTCCTCCACTGCACCTCCTTCACTGCACCTCCTCCACTGTACCTCCTCCACTGCACCTCCTCCACTGTACCTCCTTCACTGCAGAGCCTCCTCCACTGCACCTCTCCCCACAGACACACACACACACACACACACACGCTGATGAGCCTGAGAGGGGCCAAAGACTCAATGGGCTTCCCAGGTGAGAGCAGAGCATCTCAATCAGAGTTATAAATAACCACACCATCTAGTGTGCAACACAGACACATGTGGTAGATAATCTGGTGATTATAAACATTTCAACAGCATCCAGCAAAAGCTCTCTATGAAACATGGACACACACACACACAAATCAACATGTATCAAACGTGTATGTGAAATGTAGCCTGTGTGTGAGCTTGCATGCTTGGCCATGTTGATGTATGCAGCGTATGTGTGAGAAGCAAGGTGCATGTGAAATGCATCGTGTTTTTACGTGTTGGAATGGTAATGCACTCGATGCTGTTCCATCTCCATATGGTCCCTGTGGAGGTGACCGCCTAGAGCTGAACGCATGAGGATGTTTACAAAGCATTAATGTGGGAGGGAGGAATGTTGGAGCCTGCATGCCCCCTCCGCACCCCCCACCTCTCTTGTTTCCTATCTTTCTTTTTCCTCTCTGCAATCTGTGTCTCTTTCTCATCCTCTCCTCTCCATCTGTAATCACCCCTCTTCTTTCCTCGTCCAACCAATCCTGTTTCTGATCTTGTGTTTTCTCTCTTTTTTCTTCTCTCTCTCTCTCTCTCTCTCGCTCACTCTCTCTCTCCTCCCTGCAATCTGTGTCTTCTTCTCATCCTCTCCTCTCATCCTCTCCTAACTCCAATCACCTTATTCTCTCCTTCATTTCCATTCTGGTCTCTTATCTCCTGTCCTCTCTTTTTTTTTTCCTCGCCTCTATCTATCTATCCATCCCTCTGCTCCTACTTTGCATTCTCTCTCTCTCTCCTCCACTCCTCCTCTGCTCCTCTCCTCCACTCCTCCTCTCCTCCTCTGCTCTGTATTCCACTGGCACCTCCATGATGTAATGCCTCCAGCTCAGCCAGCCAATCAGAGCCCCTTGCTGCCGGTGATGACGGAGGATGGTAAACAGTGGTGTCGCCCCGGCAAGCTTAGTCTTCATGAAACATTCAGGCCTAGCACACATTTTAATCTTTCATGCTCCGCACAGCAACAGTTTGTGTCGGGATCACCGTGATATCCAAGACAGCCACGTACACAAACACACACACAGACTGATTTAGACTGCCCTCCCTCCCCCCATCCCATCCATCTATCCAAACACCATCCTCCGCTCGTTCACACTCACACACACGCACACACACACGCACACACACACGCACACACACACACACACACACACACACACACACACACACACATACACACACACAAACAATAATCAATCTCCCTTAACGTTCTTTATCTCCACCACGCAATCTCTCTGCAACTGCCCAGACTGCAGGCAGACATTAGGGAAACTGTTTGCGGTGGTGATTAGTGTTGCATTCCTCACCCACACACAACACCCCAACACCACCCTCTACACACACACACACACACACACACACCACCCCAACACCACCCTCCACACACACACACACACACACCACCCTCTACACACACACACACCACCCCAACACCACCCTCCACACACACACACACCAGACACACAGAACAAAGCACCAACATCCCTGGATGCCCCATGGCCACTTTAGACAGTTGCAGACTCTGGCCCAGATGTGGCCCATGTCCCGCCCAGCGCCGGCAGGCAGATCCTTGGCACTCCATCAGGCCACTGGCCCTCGGCATGTCTGACGGCTGCTGTGTCTGGTGCAGCGATGACAGTGCATAAATAAGCACACACAGGCACGCCGGCAGCGGTGCAGAGTGCTGAGGCACCTTTTGGATCACCCTCCCAAACACCCCCAATCCCAGCACTTCAAAGTGAATGATGCCATCCATCTTTAAAACGTGTAAGAGCGAAAATGGAAAACAGGGGAGGGAGAAGTGAACACTTCGGCAGACAATCCGTCATCATGTGAACCGCACGGTTCGGTCTGGAATTTTTTTTTTTTAACAATCGTTTTTATTCAGGACACTAGCACTGTTCTCCCAGAGTTATTTTTGTGTTTTTTCCTCACTTAAGAATACTGAATAACAAAATATATATGTTAGTTTTTCACAATAACAACCCAATTACTGTATCTCAGACTGGAAACAGAAAAATAGATATCCTTGGCCTTGCTAATAACACTGTATTAATAGCAAATAAACACACAAGATATATCTCAGTGAACACAACCCATGTTTTTAACACTCTGCTGGAGACTGCAGCTAACAAAGCCCATACACTAAGCCCCTCCACATATTTACATACATATACAGCACAGTATGACTCAACATTATGTGTACTTAATACACAGTCACGAAATGACAATGCACAACTGCAGGTACAGTATTTTCTGGGTAACATTTTATTTTACAGTTCCTTTTTTAGTGTCTCTACATGTAACAACATGTAATATTATGTACTTACACTGTACATACCTAACATTAACCCTAACCCTAAGGTACAGTGTAAGTACATAATGTTACATATTGTTACACACTTTGTTACACTGTACCTCACTGATATAAAAGGGATGGCAAAATAAAGTGTAACCATTTGGCTTGTCACTTGGGCAGGACAACTAAATGCCTGGAAATGGCCAACTCTGGCAAGGGCCATTCTAACTGACTAATTACTCACAGTGGAAAAACAAGGGCATGGAAGAGCCAATCGGCTAAATGATTCTATGGGCTGCTCTGAGGGCCATCCAATCAAAAGGGTCTTGTGTGGCCCTGCAGGAAATGTTAGCCAATGGCAACACTTGTATTGAAAGAATGAATAGTGTGTAGAGAGAGTGGAATTCTTTTAGGTGACTTCAAACCCCTATTCACACGTGCTGCCTGGTTACATCATTTGGAGGGCTTCACTCCCCCTCCACCTCCCACTTCCAACTGCCAACCCACCCACCCAAAAGAAGCAGGAAACAAGCTGCTTTCTTGTACTCTATTCCCATGTTTGTAATCTTATTAAGGGATATCATTTGTTTGCTCTCACAGACTAAACAAAAAAACCTCCTGGGTATAGCTGGGGAAAGAGAGAGGGACAAACACACAAAAGGGGAAAAAAGAGAGAGAGGCAGAGAGAGAGAGAGTGACAGAGAGAGACAGAGAGAGGGAGACAGAAGAGTGAGACAGAGATGTGAACTGAATTGGGTATCGTGAGAGTCCCAGTGTGGGAAAGGAAGTAAACCAGGCCAGGCTAAGAGGAGAAGGACCGCAGGGCTGCAGCTCAAAATGGTGTCATGGTGGCCTCGTAGCCTCAGCCTGCCTCGTAGCCTCCGCCTGCCTCGTCACGTGCAACTCCGGCAGCAGCGTTTCAATCCGAGTAAGACTGTGCTCCATCTGGACGCCAGCCAGAGTAAGCATGACCCCACTGTTGCCACATATGCTCCAGGGCGGCCAGAGAAACGCCACCCACTATTCTGGCAGTGTTGCTAGGAGGTCACTGTGGCAACACCTAAAATCCTGGCACCATGTTCTCAACGTAACACCTCTCCAACCCTCTAGATCAACATGGCCGCCCAACAGAAGACCACTGAGGTCAGGGACTATCAGTCTATCGGTCTGCTGCTACTTTGAGGAACCCATCTCTGAAAATTATTCACGGTGACACTAATTACTGTGGAATTTACTGTAGAGTTTGCTGCTGGCCTATTAATTATTTTGGTCCAATGTTGATGTTCTTACAAGAGTAAGAATGTAGTGGCAAGCCCTATTTGAAGACACTACCCACACATTCTCCTGATGATGCTGTAAAAACAGGAGAGGCACTGTTGTACTGGGTGAAAAATATTCCAAGGTGGCCAAGCGAGGTTTCTCCAGCTGCCTCTACAGAACACATGATTCAGCACTGTACACGGCCCCACCTCAGAACCCAATATGGCTGCCTCACCACTGGGAGTCTGTTCAGTGCGGATTCTGACAGATGGTTTCAGCCAGCGCTGTTGTTTTTATAACGGCCGTAATTGAGGCAAGTTGTTGCATGGGTGCTCTACAGAGGTTCATGCTAGCCTGGGAGAAGGGGGGGGGTGGGGGGGGGTGCTGACACAAACCATGTCAGAGCAGGCCCACAATTCCCTGTGATGGAGTGTCTTCGCCTTCCCTCAATGAAGGATGAAATGCTGTAAACAGGTCAAAACTGCACACTGTGGCCCACACACACAAACACAAACACACACACACATACACACACACGCACCCCCCCCCCCCCCACACACACACACACACACACATACACACACCCAAACACACACTCAGAATCTCATCATTACTGAGAATATAACCTCACTTGTTTTCATCTGCTGAATCTAATTACTCAACTGTCAGCTTTGAATACAAAATATGTATGAAGTGTCTCCACCGCAAAATAAGCTTCGGCATCAATTATATAGCCACTCACAGTGGAACTTCTCCCGGGAAGAAAACAGACAGGACAGATTCGTGCAAGGCGAATCACCAGGTAATCCATTCAGTTGTTTAAACCAACCTACAGCAGTCATTTTGGAAACCAAGCTGTGGTCAAAGCCAGGCTGCTCACATCGAACAGCACGTGAATGCACTAAGCATGCAATTACTCATGCTGAACCACAAGCTAAAAACAATGTCAACACATGGCAAATGTATAATTTAACAAAATTATCACTTTATTCCAGCCGAGATCCGGAACAGGTGATGGTGGAAATGGTGTTACTACACACTGAACGGCAGGATGAATGAATGTGCTGAAGAGCTAACTTGGAGCAGCTGGAGCACCATCAAGCAGCCTCCAAGCCACGTGAGGGCCACATCAGGGCCAGATCAGGGCCGGTAACTGCTCCAGAAGTAGCTTCTGTGTGGGATGTCATCATTGCCGTACTACCCCACCCACCTATCGTGCCATGTGTAATGATCCAACAACTTCAAACTGTATTCATGTCCATTTCCCTTGACACTGCACTACAGGCTTTAGTATGTACCATGAGGCCTTAGTTTGGGGGCAGACATCCACAGTTTACTAGTAATATGTTGTAACTCTGTAATTATCCCTGGGGAAACCTGCACAATTGTTTTACTTACACCTACATTAAAGTATTTAGAAATGTTTCTGTGACTGAATGGGATGGAACACAATAAATGGAAAGTAACTTAGGCTGAACTTTGTTTTGCTAAGGACTATTTTAAAACCTGCTGACACAAGTACTGTGATACAAGGTCTGTGGTATATATAAACACTCCCTCCATATAGGCCTAACCTACACTGTGTAGCAACAGCCATAGACATGCATGGCATATTCAGCTAGCTAGCAAGCACAAAAACACTGCACATTTGCAAACTGCTGTGTCAAATGTATCATGTTTGGGTTTTGTATATGCTTGATGGTATAATATATAATTCAGCAATTGGAATGGAATGTATAAATGGTAATATATTAAAGAGACAGACAGACAGACAGACAGACAGACAGACAGATAGGTAGATTTACTGATGTTCAACGAGAAACGACATATATGATATATTTGTTAGTGTTATAGTTAGAGTTAGCGCCTGTGCCACGCACAGGCAGTAAAATCTGACCATCCAGCTTATGCCATCAAAGTCTCTCCCTCCACCCCAGTGGTTGGTTGGTGGATCATTCCCCCAAGTCTTCCAGCGTGGCGACAGCTGTCAGAGTGGGTATAATGAATCTTTACTGGGAGGGATTAGTATTAGTGGGTGCTCTTTTTCAGGACGGAGACGTGATCAGAGAAGCGCGGCTCTCACCAACTCCAACTCTCACTAGCGCTGTTGCGGAGCAGTGGGGCCGATAAGCGAGCCGGGCCCACAGACCCAGCGCATCCTACTTGCAGCCTATATTAAGCCTCAGCCACTCCAAATAAAGCTCCTTAAAGGGCCAGGGATTATTATTACCGAGTGAGATTTTATACAGTTCTCAGACCCCTGACTTATGCTTGCACATGAGCGGTGCAATACAACAGCAACACTAACACACTCACACACAAACACACAGACATGCGCACACACACACACAAACACAGACATACTGTACACACTCACACACACACACCGATACATCCATACCTGCATACATACAGTACATACACACACACATACATACATACACACATTCAAAGATACATGTGTCAGTTCAAACACAGTTTCCCATCAAGTGCACATACAATTACACATAGTACACAAGTGTTTTATTCCTCCATCAGTTTTACAGTCCTTTACTGTATTTTTCTACCAAGCTCACACATATACATGTGAATACTGTATGTGCACACTTACAACCAATGCAGGCAGAGGAGAATGTATGCGGTCATACAGCTGGGAGATTATGAAGCCATTAATTTCCTTCACCGTGGCCAATACGATCACAGAAGATCACATACATACACTGCGGCACAGTGACACTGAGTCAAGGCTTAGTGGTGTGCGTACTCCCACTGTACTTCAAAACTACAGGCAGTCAGGTTCAAATATAGCTGGGAGAGGTTGGAATATTTTGTGTTTAAAATGGTAAAATGTACTCTTGAATATAATATGGATCATATTGTAACTTGTAAAAGGACAATAGGTTTTGTGAAGGCTTATTGAAGTACAAGTACATTTACTTAACTATGAGGAAATGTTTAATGTTACAATGGGATTCTCCGTATAATGGCGATCAAATGTTCTGTCAAGATCCTTTTAAATCACCCAGATAGGATTGTGTGTGTGTGTGTGTGTGTGTGTGTGTGTGTGTGTGTGTGTGTGTGCCTAAGAGATTGGAAGAGGGGGGTTGGGGAAAAGCTGAAAAATACATTCTCCTGATGACAGCCAACAGCCAGAATGAAATGGAGCCAAATGATCTTCTTTTAGGAATACTGAATTATACATTCACACAGGCTAGGCGGGAGTTTGGCCGTCAAGTTTGGAAATGACACAGCTATGACTTCATTTCCATCTGGTAATACCCATACAAGCTAAGCCCTTGCTATTTTTTTTTATCATAATTAGTAAGTAAGTAAGGAAGTAATTAGCAAGTAAATTGTCATCTATAGCTATATACTGTACACTAATATATAGGGGATAATGTTCTGCGAGGGTTATGCTTGTGGAATAAGCCACGACAGAGTGAGGCAGGACCCTGACGCAAAGTAGAGGGGTCTTCAGTCACTCTAAAGGGCCTTATGCCATGATAATAATCGCCCCACTGAACATTATCCCATGTATTATACGGCTACTTGCCAAAAAATCATAATAGAGAGTTAAACACTTTTAACAATGTCATATTTTAAATGTTTTGTTGTCGCTTCATGGCTTCCACTGCTAAATATAGTACATCAATTAGAATTAGAATGTATAAGTGTTGCGTAGCAACATGTCCAGCTGCTACGTACATAAGTCATGGCAGCTTATTGTTGATATTTCGTTATGGACTACTTGCCGAGTGATATAAAAGAAGCACAAACCCGTTGCCATTGACAGTTGTACAATGACATCCATTAGTGTTATGGGCCTGCCCATTACGCCTGCCTGTGCGGGTCTATCTCTCTCTCTCTCTCTCTGTTCCATGGGTGGAGCTGTGGCACAGGTGGGGCTGATCACCTGATTTGCCCACCTGTGCTTGATAAAGAGCTATCTGGCACACTTCGGGTTCCCCTCTCTCCATCTTTCCAGCACACATCATTTGTTTGTCTTTTTTGGTTTACTCATGACTGATTCACACAACATTGTTTTTACCATTACACTCACACTCAATCTTTTCTCCCAGATTTACTTTAACAAACATTTATATCTTTCAAACTGTATCCTCGCCTGGTGTCCTTTTATGTTGCTGGCCAAAACGAGCCTTGGTCCGTAACATTAGCGACACAACAGTAGCACTTTTTCCATCCGTGATATGCATATTCATAATCCCGTTTCTGGACAAGAGAGAGAGAGCGAGGCAGTGTGCCTCCCAAAGACATGCAGATTCCCCACAGCTCAGCATGCAATTAGCACTGATAACTGCAGTCAGCCCAGCCAACCACCACAGGATAACGAGGGGATGAATACATTTGGCCCCTCATGGATTCCAACACAACTGACCGCACACTTCACAAGCAAGCTGTCGCGTGAGGGAAAGAATGTCCAACTGAGCCGAACAACTCCATAATGTAGTGTCGTCAACCCCAATACACTGACATACAGAATAACATGTAACACTGAAGAATAACATAGTAATAAATACATTCAGGACATAAAGCAAGAATAACTCCAAAGCCCGAAATTATATATATTATATCATGAACACATTTCAAAGTTATTATGGCTAGCTAGTAGCAAATGTTAAATGTAGCCTGCTGTCCCATGCCTGACTGACATTAGGCAGCAGCATGCCTGAGATTGTTCAGCCCTGTACATTGTAATGTTTCAGTGACATGCTAACACATACATTGGAGCTCTGCCTTGCTGTGGGAAGCTCAGCATCTATTGGTGAAAGATGAGCAGGGCCGTGGGGAGGCTGTCATGCGCTCGGGAGGAGCGGCAGGAACACACACACATACACACACACACACACACACACACACACACACACACACACACACATCATGTGCTCAGGAGGAGCGGCAGGAACACACCCCGGACGTGCTCAGGCGCTCGGAGCCGTACCAGATTTATCCTGTTCGTTCTGACGGGGGGCAGTCAGTCAGGTGTGTCCTCCGCTCGTCTGCTTCCGCTCTTTCCAGCTCTTTCTCTCTACCTTTCTCCCTCCTTTCTTCTCTCTCTCTTCCTCTCTCTCTTTCCCTCCCTTTCTCCCTCCTTCCTTCTCTCTCTCTCCCTCCCGTTCTCCCTCCTTCCTTCTCTCTCTCCCTCCTGTTCTCCCTCCTTCCTTCTCTCTCTCTCCCTCCCTTTCTCCCTTCTCTCCCTCTCCCTCTCTCTCCCTTTCTCCCTCCTTCCTTTCTTCCTCTCTCTCTTTCTCTTCCTGTCTCCCTACCTCCCTGTCTCTGTCTCTCCTTCTTTCAATGTCTGTCTGTGTCTATCTCTCACTTTATCTCACCATCTCTGACATTCAGATCCCCTCTTCTCTACTTCCTCTCACTGGTGTGCACATGACATGTAAACAAACAACACAAATTGTGCACACATACATGCATACACGCATGTAAGTAGATACAGACACACCTAGACACACAGACACACACACACACACAGACACACACACACACACACACACACGCACACACACACACACACACACACACACACACACACACACACACACACACACACACACACACACACATACATGCATGTAAGTAGATACAGACGCACCTAGACACACACACATGCACACACACACACACACACACACACACACACACACACACACACACACCTCACCGCAGCAAAGCAGCCTGTCTGCCATTCAGATGTGACCTAGAGATGTGAGGAGCCTCTAAATTCCCTGCTAGGCTGGAAGATCTCAGCACGGAGAGGGGCAAAGGAGAGTGAGTGAGGGAGAAAGAGAGAGGAAGAGAAAGAGAAAGAGAAAGAGAGTGTGTATGTGAGGGAGCAAGAGAGAGAGAGAGAGATTAGGAGAAAGTTGGGGCCAGGACCAAAGCACTAACTTCCATCAAACTAACACTCCTCCTGCAAGGCCACATTGAAGGATGAATGCTACCTTTTACACCCCCCCCCCCCCCCCCCCATCACTCTCTCTCTCTCTCTCTGTTTCTATGTATTCTTTTCTGACCAAACAGTTAGAAAGAAGAAATGCATAATTAGCCTGGGAGATAAAACCCTTTAGCTTATTCATGCCAGTTATGAACACTTTCAGTGACAGATGGAGACACAAAAATGACAATCCAGTTTTTAAGGCCAACCTGCCTTTGTCATTGGCTGCTGACAGGAAAGGAGACCAGAGGACTCTGCCACGGAAAAGGTCTACATTTACCTGTCCTGAGTGTAGGGTGCCACCACTGAAAATCTGTGCCCTCTGGTGACAATAACAAGCTTTGTGCCACCAAATGGTGTGACAAAATCACTCTGACCATAACAAAAAACAGATCCAGAGGGATTTAATCTCAGCACATGGAGGGAATTGGATACATGAGAGGAGCAGAGAGGGGGAGGGATGGGAAAGAGAGAAGAACGAGAGAGAGGATAGAGAGGGAGAGAGAGAGGGAGGGAGAGGGAAAGAGAAAGAGAGGGTAAACAGAGAGAGAAAAGAGAGAAGGGGGGAGAGAGAGAGGGAGAAGGACAGAGAAAGAGAGAGAAAAAAAGGGGGAGATAGAGAGCCTACTGAGTATACAGAAATTCATAATACCACTGAAATACATGAGCCCGAGAGACACAGAATAGGGCTAGTGGGAAGAACACATGAGTGAGAGACAGAGAACTGAGAGAAATGCTGAGAGTGAGAGAAAAGGAGAGAGAGAGACAGACAGAGAGAAAGACTGAGAGAAAGAGAGCGGGAGTGAGAGAAAGCGTGCCAGGGGGAGAGTTAAGGGTGACCTAGTTCCGCCTTTCACCGCTCTCTTCCCCCTGCCTGCGAGGTGTCGTGGAGGCCTGGGACACTCTGGGCCTGCCTGGAGCCAGTGGCGGGGAGCACGGGAGGTGGGGCGGACAGACTGGACGCTAAACGGAAAGGGGAAGGTGCTCCATGCCCTGCCTGCCGCCCCGGCTGCCTGCCTAGTGAGGTGGAACATTCCCCAGCCGGCAGGGAGACTGCAACAGGGAAGGGACACAGGCTCAGAGGAGGAATCCACAGTGCATATGTGTATATGAGATAAACATACAGATGGGGGAAAAGAACTAACTGAATGACTGACAATCGTGAATGCATTGTAGAATAGAGAGAGAGAGAGAGAGAAAGAGAGTAAGGGGGGGGGGGTAAAGAGATGGAATTAAGAAGGAGGTATGGAGAAAAACAGAGAGAGGGAGAGAGACATAAAGACAGAGAGAGAGAAAGACAGAGAGAGGGAGAGAGAGTGGGGGGGTAGAGAGATGGAATTAAAAGGGACAGTATAGAGAAAAACAGAGAGAGGGAGAGAGAGAGACATAAAGACAGGAAGAGAGGAAGACAGAGAGAGAGGGACAGAGAGAGTAAGGGGGTAGAGAGATGGAACTAAGAGGGAGGTATGAAGAAAAACAGAGAGAGAGGGAGAGAGAGAGCGACAGAGAGAGGGAGAGAGACACAGCAACAGAAAGA
>CM059268.1:13612250-13737250 GCA_030347295.1 Setipinna tenuifilis | reverse complement strand
TAGCATTTAGATTCAAGTCGATCAACCATTTTGCACTGTTCAATTGCTTTCCTATGCAATTCCCTTTTGGCAGTTTAACAGACCAAAACTATCCATTATTAATGAAATGCACTACTAGTATGTCAAAAGGTGGGTCCCACATCAGATCAGATTCCCTGCTTTCTACTGGACAGTTGATATTATTGCCTTCAAGGACAATATTGTTTATGGTGTGGAGACACAGCTCTTACAAGATTACAAAATCATAAAACGATAGTCCCTCTCTTCACTGGTGGACCTTTTTACATAAAAAGCGTATGATAAATTGAATGGAAACGTATTGAATGATAAATTGAGTAGCGTACATTCTTATCTTGGTTTAAAATGGGTTAGGTAATGGATTGATGGAGAACGCCTTCTTGTGTCCTGATGCAGCTCGTTTTGCCTTCACTCCTTCATCACAGTACTGTCACCATTAAAGGATGTAAGCAAGCTAAATGAAGTTTTCCCGGCACAGTCCATGAATTACTGAGTCATCAATACTGCTGTAAACACATTGAGCGAGACTGTCTGACAACCTATGTAGTGAAACAACCAACTAGCTCCAACCTCAAGACGCGGCAGGCCAGGGAGAGAGAGGGAGAAAACAGGAAAAAAAAGAAACAGGACACCTGACAGAACACCAGCTGCAAATGTGTGTTTTTCGGTCCTCAAAATCTAACAGCCAAGTTTCATGTTTGTCCGGACAACGATAAACTTTCCCTCCCACAGGGGACACTCAACACGGCAGTAGACATCGAATGGATCTCCAGCCCTCCGTCCCATTCGCCTCTTACATCGCTGTGCTTAGGTCAATTGCACTGTCCTACAGAATGTACAGTGACAAGTCCACAGATTCCACAGATCGCTATCGAGTAGCAAGTGTCTAAATGAACACCCTAGCTATTTGACAAAATAGAGAACCCCCACATGACTTCTGACAATTAAAGAGGCACCCATACGTGGGATTTCTCATCACCCAGACTATGTCACGTAGTAGCCTCCACAGGCAGCGGTGACAGAGACGGGAAGAGCGGGTTCTGTGAGATGCAGGTACCAGCCGTCTCCCTAAAACGCTGCGCATGTCGCTTTGCGCCTAAAACAATGCTTTATTGTTGCACTGGCCATGGGGTTTCTGCGGTGACACTGAGTGCAGTTCAAGCGATGACGAGCACAGGTGTTTGCACTGACCTGAATCGTGCAGGTATACTCCGTATCATCCAGAAGTCTGACGGTGCAGTTGTATTCTCTGTCCAGATTCCTGATGCTGCCACTCATGAATCGACTCAACATCTTCTCACACGATTAGCTGGTCTGCGTCCAGGACCAGAACAATAAACTGAACACGGCATAGAAGCAATGTCAAATTGACCACTTTCTCCGATCGTCCAGTTGAAGCACAGAAGGAAATTCTTCTACCCAGACTAAGAGCATCCTTGCCCGATGTGCTGAACACTGCGCTTGGAAGGGAGACGTAGCGCTGGAATAAGCAGGTTGCACGGCGCATCCAGGTCCAGGATCAGTCACAGCGGTGCAGTCAGACTGTTGCCTCCTGCCTGCTCACCATTCACCGCTTGCAACTTGAGCATATGGGCGGGCACACAACGAAAGACTGACATGGACGCAAACCAATGAAACGTCTGACCAAAAATGTGTATTTAAACTAGCCAATGAAAACGGAGAATGTTGCCCCTCTCAGGTTAGGTGTTAGCCAGTGAGAGCAAGCCGACGATAGATTTTCGGTGTCCGATTCTGCGTCGCTTTTGCGGGTGGTGGTGAGGTGTTATCCCCAACAAAAGAACAGCCCAGCCCGAATCACGCAATAGGCCTATATTTACAAGACTGTCTCATGGTGACAAAAGTAAACTACCTGTTTGATTTGATTTTGTACGCAAAAACAGTTCATTAATATAGGCTACTTAATTTCCAGGTGGGTAGTTTCTATTTTATGCTTCTTTGTTGTCATTATTCAAAAGATAAATTACTTTCTTTCTTTTATCCTGAATGAATTCAATTAAAAACCGCGGGCTTGTAGATGAAATGTCAATAAACCCTGGAGACCCGAGTTAAATAGCTCACTGGCCCCTCCTGGTGTGCTGCTTAAGCACGCACAGACTTGCATGATCGAAGTGCACCTGTTTAATCAATCAATCAATCTATCAATCAATCAATCTATCTATCTATCTATCTATCTATCTATCTATCTATCTATCTATCTATCTATCTCTGCCTACCCCACTATGGTCGCTATGGTCCCAATGCACTTAACAAAATAAAAGTCATAGATCATACAGCCATCTAGTAAAAAAAGGAAAACACAAAAAGAATTTTAAAACACTGCATACAGTAGTATATATAATAAAGTTAATCATTCTTTGATTTAAACTTAAAATGCTTTGAAAGGTGATACTCAAGTTTTAATGGCACTGGATAGTGGTATAAAAATTTTCAGCTGCTATTTACACATCTGAACTTAAGATGCATCATTCACAAATAATGTGCATATCTTCTTACATTAGCGAACGGGTAACAGGCCAGCAAACACTAAAGAACTAATGATTTTATAAACTTTGCTATGGGTTCAACCACATGCAAAAGCCTTATAGGTGAAGAGAAAGATCCTAAAATCAGCCCTGGCCTATATATATAATTCCTAAGGAGGGCGCCAGAATAGGTGTTATATGATTCTAGTTTCCAAACTGAATTCATAATTAAGTAAACCCAGGCAGACTGTAAGGCAACTTTATTTTATTGAAAGCTCAAATACAGAGCCAAAATACATTCATTCATAACCATGAACAAATAAGTAGTTTTTTTCAGTGTCATTACATAAAGACAAAATCACACTTATACAGCAAAATCAATGCTATAAATAACATTTAATCTGAGAACTACCTTTCCACTGTGAACTGAACCTAAGCAAGCCAACAAAATGTATCAAAACAATTTCCAGCCGGAATGCAAGATAAGATAAAAAAAAATAAAACAAATTTAAAAATAACACATTGATTAACGTCTAAATCACACCTGATTCTGGCAATGTATGAAAAATACAAAAGGAAACATAGCAAAAAACATCACTCACAAATATAAAGCTTCCTTAATGTCATGTTTCATTAGGTCCTTGATTAGTAAAGCAACATCAAAGCATTACTGAGTAACAACATCAAATGGCATGTGCAGCTTTTCAGGATTTTCTCCCCCTTTAAAGTGTTACCAGGCAAAAACAGACACGAAAATCACAACACATCGTATACAGCAAAATCAGTGTCTTCTTTGACTCCCTCCTCAGTCTTGTTTGTAAAGGAAAGCCTATGCTAGTTTTATTTCATCCCATAATTACATAATTGTTTTATTATAAGTTTTGTTGTTTGTAAATTGTTTTATTTAAACCTTTATATCTTTCTATGAATGCAAGGAATGTCTGTCTGTGTGACACTCTGTGGGTCTGTCTGTCCCACACACAACTTTCGAACCATTCGTTTCACTGAGCTCAAGTTTGGTGGTTGTCTTGCTAATGCCATCAGTAAGTGCAGTGCCAAGTTTCATGTTGTTAGGACAAAAAATGACAAATACATCGGTAAAACAAGCTTCGATTGCCTTTTGGCTGTGTGTCACTGAGGGCAATATGGCCACTTCCCCCTCTTACACAACACAACTGCATCAACAGGCTTTGTACTCGTATCTTCATATCTATGACTGCACACCTGCAATTGGTTTTATTTCATATTGTACAGCCCCTTTGTATCCTTGTTTTGAAAAGTGCTTTAGAAATAATGATCATCATTATTATTATTGGTACAGAAACTTCAATACATAAAACAAGAACTCTAGAGGTCACTCAGAGGTCACTTTCGTCGTTCTCCTCTGGCTGATTGCCACTGCTGGAGGGGAGCCACATCCTGCCGTCCACCCTGTTCTCTGCCTTGCGTGTGTGCGGCCGAGGCGAGAGCCTGGCCTCGCTGCGCGCCGGTCGGCTGCTGTAGGACTGGGGGGCCTGCTGGGGGGCCTGCTGGGCCGCGGCTGTGGCCCCCGGAGGGTTCAGCGAGCAGGCGGCCACCAGGGGCATCCCCACGGGCACCAGCCTGCTCTCCGTCAGCCTCCGTCTGCCCTCAGCCCTGTCGCTGTAGCACACGTTCACTTTGATCTCCAAGGGTTTCTGTGTGGAGGAGGAAGACAAGACATCTGTGAGGCTCTGAGAATCTCCCACTTCCTACACACACACACACACACACAAACACACACGCACACACACACTTATGTGTGCTCATCATGACTAAGTAACTGTGTGGTGGGAAATCACCGTGAGCACACACACCACAGGCCACAAGAAGAATCAACACCCGTATGAGCACGCAACATGGGGCAGAGTGCATACTGTGAACGGTACCTGTTCCCAGGCAATAATAGCGTTCACTTCTTTTATTGCTTTATTGTTTTTACGATGCCTTCCCAAAAGGAATAATTGAGCCTTAGAATTGCAGTGGCGTTGTCTTTCAGAAAGAAATAAGATCTTCAATTAAGTTTTTTTTTTCTTTTAGGAAAAACAATTTAGAATTCAGTAAGATCTAGCATTTGTCATGTACTTTAAACTGCTTAGAAACAGCAACCAGTGCAGTACGATATAAGTCCACCTTAACTTCAACTTAAGATCTTCACATAGTCTTACATGGTTTCTTTTTTCTCCTCTGCATGTTAGAAGATACAGATCAGAGGCCAATAAAGTCTTATTTATTTCTAAGGGACAAAGATAAGACTGTTGCATAATGTAATTTTTATACCTCTAGGCTGTGCCCCATTCTTCCATTAAATTTACTAACAAGAGCATTTGCTCTCACACAAGGTGGCAAAAGTGTCCGATACAGGGCTAGCAAAAAACACACACAAAAACAACCAGAGAACCCATGAACTGTGCTAAGGGCTGGACAACTGAATGTAGAGCTACAGCATTGTGTGACAGACTCTCACTCAAACAGGATTAGTATCGGCTGAAGCTAGATTAAGCAACACACACCTGAAGTCTCTGAAGACAGCAGAGCCGGAGGCTGGAGTCCGCGTTATCAGCCTGACTCATCAGAAGAGAATCCAAGTCTTCTACCCGGTCTGGCCCGGAGAAAATATCTTCTAGTTTCTACAAACACAAGAAAGAAAAACCAAACAAAATTAGGGACGAAATAATACCAATGTGAATAAAAGTTGAATATTCTCAATATAATAAAAAAAAATGTTTAGCGTTTATATTAAACAGCTGTGTTGAGGTACAAATGCATTCATTTGTGAGGGAATTTCCCAAAGTTCTGTGTCATTTTATTTCTTTTCACCACAAGATGTCAGCACAGTCATGGGTAAAGAGGCGTATCGTCTTCTCTTTATCTCTATCGCGCCTCCACAGGAAGTGAGGTCAGAAACAGAATATCTCTTTCTCATTTCCTTTCCCATCCGCTTTTTTTTTTTTTTTGTATTTTATCATCAAACGAAGGCAAGCAGCACATCTGCATCATGCTTAATAACCCCAGAGCAGATATCCTCTTGATTAGTCTCCCATCCTGAGCTGTCTGGTCATAGTCATACCATTATTTCCATCTCTTAAAAACTTGGTCAAAGGGCATACAGTATGTGTGGTCTACATTACAGATACACATAGGTATTACAATGTTATGTTTTATGGCTGTCATAGGTTACCATGTGGCCTGGTGCCCCTTTTTACATGGTACTGACTACAGAGGAGTCTGTGTGATTTATTTTCCATTCTTTAACTGGGGCCCAACTGAGGCCATTGCAGCTTTCACTTCACAGGGACAGTGTGTTTGCAATGGAAACGGGAACAAGCCTCTCTCTCTTTTTTCTCAGCAGCACGTGTGCTCAATTCCGCTTAAACAGGAATCTGGTTTTTACCTGAATGTTCAACCATCCCCAGCAGATTAGCCATGACAAAGCAGAGACCACAACAGGAAGGAACTGCTTCCTTTGGTCATGTATTCTCTTTTTCTTTCCTTTACATCATACTTAAAAATAACATAAGACGTTTGTGCCTAACAGAAATGTATAGTGTGTGTGTGTGTGTGTGTGTGTGTGTGTGTGTGTGTGTGTGTGTGTGTGTGTGTGTAAGAACGACATCTTTAGACACTGATTTTTAGAGGACTGCAACACCACCAACTCAACAACAATTGTTGAGGTTGACAGCTCGAGCCCACACCAGCATTGCATCATGACCTTAGCCAACACTACCCACACCCTTGTGCTCTTGTGCAAGGGGAGTCGGGGAAAAGAAAAGAGAAAGTTAAGCTCAAGCTCACCGGTGTGCTCTCCAGGGTCACTGCGCAGTCCTGAGCCTTGGGTCCGGTGTCCTTGACCGTGGCAAAGACAACCAGGACATTTGAGAACAGCGCTGAGAAGCTCAGCTCCACCTTGACACCACTGGGGAAAACCAGAAGTTCACGCTTGGGCAAAGCTGAAGGAAAAAAAGCACACAAATAGGAATAAGAAAACATGAGGATGACCTTAAGGTGTCTTTTCAAGGACATTAAATGGCACTGGCAAGTATGCACAAGACAATAATAGATAAAAATGGAAAAATGCATCTGCCAAACACTATAATTATAACATAATTACAACATAATTCTATTCTATTCTATTGTGTTCTATTCTATTGTTTTCTATTCTATTCTATTCATGTATTTGTCACAGATAAAACACACACAACCACAAATAGAGGTTTCATTTTCATTTCTATGTTTGAGCAGGTACAGTGTTTCACTACCAAGCACGAGGCCTTCTGTGGAACATAAAAAATAGGAGCGCTTTCAAAAAGAGGAAGTTGTGCCCTCAGTCCAAATAAAGAAGCTATTCACCTGACTATGGTGTGAACAACGCCAGTTCCCACAGGTGTGAAACTGACACAAAGAAGTTCACTAAACTTCAGTTCCCTAATACTTTGCACGCTCGCAGGCACAGACTGCCTTTTCTCTACGTGCCTTTGGAGTGACTAGGCACCCTGATGTCAGCCACCCCGTGAGAATGTGGGGGAGAATAGGCTGAAGCCAAGCGTCTTTGTTAGATGTCATCCATCTGGCAGACAAAATGGGGTTGGGGTGAGTGGGGGCCGGCGGGTGTCATAATCAAGAGTAGTAGGGAATTATGGGGGGAAAAAGTGGGGTCCAGGGGGGTGGGTGGGGGGGTTTGGTCATAATCAAGAGTGCTAGAGAATTGTGGTGGTGGTGGTGGTGGTGGGGGGCGGGGGGGTGCATTGACCTTGAGAGATAAAATGACATCACATTTCACAGGAAAAGGTTTAAGGATATTTTCTAAAGAACAACTGTGATCATTAAATCCATGTGCTCCCTCATGTACTCACGCACAAATTCTACTCTCAGTATCACAGTATCACATGCTCAAGAGATTGTATCTGCACACACATTTGTGTGTGTGTGTGTGTGTGTGTGTGTGTGTGTGTGTGTGTGTCTGTGCGTGTGTGTGTGTGTGTGTGTGCGCGCATGTGATTATGTCTGTATGTGTGTGTGTCACTGTGCGTGCGTGCATGCTTGTGTGTGTATGTTGCATGCTTTGGGATGAGAGATGGGGTGGTTAACAAGCGGCCTGTCACAGGAGACAGGGAACTTACCGTTGGCCTTCCTCCAGCAGCTGTCCCTCACGAGAACCTCGCAGGTGTGCCCGGCCGTCCTGACCGGGTCCGTGAGCGACCTCGGCTCCTTCAACATGTGCTTGATCTCACACGCCTGCTTGCCCTTCACCAGAGGGTCTTTGCCCAAATCTGCAACACAAGGGCCAATGTTTCAGTCCCAGCTGACCAGGTTTACAATGCATTAAGGATTGGTTGTAATCTGTGTGACATTTGTATCCACTGAGCCTTCAGGATTTAGGTGTCAACATACAGGAACGTAGTTTAACCAGAGAGAGAGAGAGAGGACTGTGCACTGGCAAAAGCACAGTGTTACGTTGAGTAATTTGTAAAGACCAGCAGAACACACGATCAACAGGTTGTCTGGTGTACAGTTGATTGACCAATGGCAACGATGAAAGATTAATAGGAAGGATGTATTACATCAAAGGCCTCGAAATAAGTCTCAAAGGGAGTTATTTTTGAGAACCCAACAGGTCTGATCCACTGCTAATGCCGTGGCCAAAAACAAGTCAAAGACGCTGGCAGAGAGAGTAGCCCGATATGTTCCTTAACCCGCAGTTATAATTAGCCAGCAGTGCATCTGGCACACACAAAAGGAAGCCTCGGCCGGGCCATTTCATCTAAGCCGTAATGCTGTTCCGGCGAGTTCCTTTACAATGAGCTACATCTCATCGCCCGCTTTCCGAGTGTTGCGTGTTAGGCTGAGAGGGATCGGGGCCTCTCGTGTTCCTCTCTAAGTCCCAAATGGGATGTGTGAGTGTTGTGTGAGTGTGTGTGTGTATGTCTGCGTGTGTGTGTGTGTGTGTGTGTTGGGGGACGAAGGGGGCAGCAGGGTGGCTGTTGACTGACCAGTGTGTAAGAAGGCCTCTGAAGACAGGGGCAAGGCTAGGGTGGGGCTTGGCAGCGAGGACATTGGTGCGAGATGGGCACTGGGTGGGGTGGGGTGGGGTGGGGTGGGGAGAGGGTGGGCATATAACGTGCGTGTCGCAGCGAGCAGCTGTCCTCAGGTCAAGGGCTCTCAGGTTTCCCCGCCGCCCAGCGTGAATTTCCAGAGAATGAGGTCACATGTTTGTACGGCTCCCTTTCACAAAGCCAAATCGTGTTGCCACAGAGACCCCCCCGTCAAACAACCAAACAAGCACACGGCACATGAGGAGGGGGATATCACCCCCCCACCCCCCAAAACATTCACTCAGAGAGGTAAACATCAAGAGAAGAAGTGCCTGTCAGCCACACTGTACTGTACCTGTCAATGTCTGCTTTGAGGATGCTAACGAATATACTAGACGAGACGTATCACAACACACACCCACTCACACACCTACATACAAAAATAGCACTGTACATGTCAATGTCTGCTTTAAATATAATGAGACATAGGATACACACCCACACACACACACACACACACACACAAACAGTACTGTACATGTCATTGTCTGCTTTAAGAAGGCTAACAACTATAACGACGAGACATACTCCATACACACCCACACACACACACCCCCCACACACACAAATACACACGCAAACAGTACAGTATATATAAACGTCTGCTTAGAGGAAGCTGACAAAGATAATGATGAGTGAAAGCCCTCCAGAACCTGCCCTTTCGTGATCTCGTCCTCAGAAGGGCATGTGTAAACAAACCAGGCCAGCTTCCCATACACAGACTGACCCTAGTACTAGACTAAAGAGACGATTTCAGCAGAGGTCTGTGAGAAAAACTTGTATTATTATTAGGACTAGGCTAAAGGCACTAGACTAGGTCTTATATTACAGCAAGAGACACATTAGCTCGTCCAGCCAGCAGTAACCATACATTATTTTTAGCATTTCAGCATTACTAAGAAATCGAATAAGTAAAGCTAATCAAACCAATATGGCTAGAAACTACAAAGTGGTCGGAAGGAGGCAGGGGCCTAAGGAAGCAGCTGTGACATCATCGCCACTAATAGCCATGAGAGGCTATCTATCGGACGGAAATATCTCACTCAGACAGTGTCGGATAAGACCTGCAGTTTCAACCACTGCGGCTGTGAAGTGAAGTGAAGCCCTTTACAGCGAGTACAGCGAGCGTTCCCCAGACAGTAGGGGGTTAGAGAGGATATGCTGTGAATGTGTGTGTGGGTGTGTTTGTGCATATATGCATATGTGTGCATGTGTGCGTGTGTGTGTGTGTGTGTGCGTGTGTGTGTGTGTGTGTGTGTATGTGTGTGTGTACGCATATGTACATGTGTGTGTGTGTGTGTGTGTGTGTGTGTGTGTGGAGGGGAGGGGTAAGCAGTTGACGAGTCGTACCATAAGAGACCTGCTCCAGGATGTGGGTGACCTTCTCGCGCTGCAGAATGTGTCTGTTCAAGTATTTGGTGAAGATGCCTGTGCTCTTGCCTTTGGCGTCCTGCACCTCGTATGCCTCAGCATCTTCACACCTGTGTGATGCAAACGTAACAACAGCATTAGTGTGATATCAATCATTCTGATGGACACGTGTGCCATATGTAAAATAGAAGAACAGAATTAACTTTATTAATCCTGTCAGTAATAATAATGCTTTTGATTTCAAGCTACATGTTTTTTTGTTTGTTTTTCTGAACAACATTATTCCAGAGGCAAAGAGAATTAGGTGGTGAGATTATTTTCTACTACCACCTCAGTGCTTACACTACTGCTGCTATTGACAATATTGTTCCTGTTGATATACTACTTTTCTAGATGTTCTTGCTGATCCATTCTAATCTGTGGTTGTGGTACTGTAGGTGTGTGGTACAAATAGGATATAATTTAACCCACAGTTTAGATTTTAAAACACAGATTGTGTTTCCTCCATGTACTTTTTGTATGTTTACTAACCACGTATGCATGTATGTATATGTAGTATACACTTACGTTCCGTATCCATAGACTGTGTTGCCTAGTGGTGCCAGTGGCATGACTTCTGAGACATTAAGGGCATTTCTGTACCTTGAAAGAAAGCCACACAAAACAGATTACAAATGTTATAAACACTGAAACAACCCCTGTATAACAGTGAAACTATGATAGTTGACGAAAATTATTGTCACCAATGTCGTCAAAGGAGCTAAGTTGTAAGCAACTGGACTCTTTCAAGCTCCAAAAAAAGTCTGGTTGCTTACAACTACCATGACCTGGATGACTGAGAGTCTTCACAGACATACTATGACCAGTGCGCGGAGCTAACCCCTTGTCCATGCCGTACCACGTGCGGCAGGTGTCCAGGAGAATGACATTGAGGGCCGTACGGCGCTCCTGCATCTTCTTCATGACCCGCTGCACACACACGCAGTTGGCCGTGCCGTAGGGGCGTGGGGCATCGATGGGCACCATGTAGTTCCTGCCTGAGTGCTCATAGCCGTGACCAGCATAGTAGAACAGGCCTGTGGAAAGGACAATATAAGTAAATAACATACATGCCTACATACATAAATACATACATACATACATACATACATACATACATACACACACACATCCATAAATACATACATACATACATACATACATACACACACACATACACACGTACACACGTACACACACACATACATAAATAAATATATAAATAAATAAAAAACATGTGAACATTGTAGAATTCTTTTGACTCAAAAGAAAATAGAGAGTAAGTAGGCGCATGCTGCCTTGTACTACATTAAACAGGCTCTCAGAAATAAAGCAAGAGACTGGCGAATCATAGGAGAAAAGACCCAATCTCACTTACTTAGAGCCACCATACCAATACATATTACAGCATATTGTATTATAGACAGTAAATAGGAAACTGTGTGAAAAGTATATAGAAGTCTAGATTTGCAGGCTAAGTTTGAGAACCGTTTTTAAAAAGGAAATTCGAATGAGCGGAACTGCTTGCCGATGCTAAACACAATGTTGTTTCACATTTTCATTCAGACAGTTCTGCAGATATGTGTGTGTGTGTGTGTGTGTGTGTGTGTGTGTGTGTATGTGTGTGTGTGTGTGTGTGTGTGTGTGTGTGTGTGTGTGTGTGTGTGTGTGTGTGTGTGTGTTGGGCTAATATCATTCAGTAAATTAAAGTGCTGACAGGATAAGGGGGGGAGGGGATGGCTGTCCTACCACCAGTGTTTACACAGCTCAACATCATGTGTCAGCAAAAAAAACAAAAAACAAAAAAAACAGCATGTATGCAGTCTATACTCTGCCGTCAAACGTCATCTAAGCGGAGACACTACAGACACAAGACAATTTCCTGGGTATTTTGCTGCTTTGTCAGCTTTGTTGTCTTGTGACAGGTCGCGTGGAACTAGAACGCAGCATAGTTGGGTGATGTATGCTGCGCAGTACTATATGTCTTTTCAACTGCCTCTGACTTCAGTGAAATGTTATGTAGGGTAGTGTAATTCCTTTTATATATATGTTCCTGGGGATGAATTGTTAGTCGCTGAAGAAGACTCAGAGTGTAAGTCCACATAGGTGCTTCAGTCAAATGCCCTTTTGCAGTGAAAGCATAAATCTGTCAGGTTAAAAGTGCAACAGGGCTCTCGGACATTGCTAAACATAGCAAGGCATGTTGCAAACCAGCACTGCACACCCACGCTTCTCATTTCTGATACTTATCTCTGAGCTGAACCACACTTTCCTCACCACCACCGCAAATGTGCCGATCTGGTGCAGATATGGTGTGACGTATGGAAAAGACTGAAGGTTCACTTAAAAAGACAAAAAAACCCTGACAGCTGTACTGTACATGCTGTTCAAGGCAGCTGTCTTAATGTCTGTCTGTACATGTGTGTGTGTGTGTGTGTGTGTGTGTGTGTGTGTGTGTGTGTTTATGTGTGTGCGCGCATGTGCGTGCGTGTTGGACTGTTGTATTTTGACACTAACAGGGTTTCCAAGGGCTGTCATTTAATTTAAGCCCATGTTGATATCTATGAATTGACATGGGCACTAGGATTGGGAATGTCACACACAGTAAATAGAAACAATGAAACTATTGACTGAAAATCAGAGCCCCCCTGATACAAAATATCATGATTTGCTCTTTTGTGGAAGTTGATGGTGATGAAAGACAACAGAAAGAGGAAGACGACTTTGACTATGTGTCATGTAAACACTTTTAACACATAACTAAATGGCAGAACAACACTTGCACGGGTCACTCACAAAAGGCTCATTCCTGTGTATTCACACTACATACAGCAGCTATCCTAATGCCTTCCCCTCTCAAATGTCAATCAATTTCCCATAAGCCTCTGTGCTCTGACTCACCATACACTCCCCTGTCCAGCAGCTGCAGGAACTTCTCGATGGCGCTGTTCATTTCCTCCTTGGAGAGGTCGAGCAGAGAAACCACCCTGAAATCCAGCTGCCGGAGATGCTGAGCCAGCTCGTACACATCCATGGTGGGGGCCATCAGAGGGGGGTGGTGGGAATAATTCAAGTTCCCGATCAGAAGAGCCACTTTGTCTGTCGCTGCACAGCACACAACACACAACAAGGAACAAAAGATGTGAGAGTGAAACTACTGGAGGGGACATTCAGTGCAAAACTGCTGTGATGCTGCTGTAAAAGCCACATATTTAACATATTTGACATATTTTATAGAAAAAGTGTAAAGGAATGACACAGATTGAAGCACTAGCACTGAAGCATACCTGTATGCCGGGACACACATGGCTGGTCAGGAGTCACTGTGGGGATGAGAGAGGAATAGACAGGGAGATGACTACAGAGGAAAAACAAAGTCTATCAACACTGTGCAACCCACTGTTAATTTCCCATACAACCTTGCTTTAGTCTCTACACATTTAGTTACCAAAAACGTACAACTAAATATTCTTCCAAGTAATGTAATTACTAGGATAACTACACAAGTATAATACTTTCCAATTAATCATTTAAATTCGGTTCATTTCATGACACAGTGCGTTTTTCACTCAAAAAAAGAGCTGAAGCAATGTCTTAAAGAGGAAGTAAGCCTTTAGAGGGCTGGTTTCGGTTCTGGTCACTTTGTGCTTAAACACAACACTTAGCTTCCTCACTAGTGTGCCTCAGCAGACTGCAAGTCGGTCGGCCTTAAGGCAGAGGGGAAGTACCTGCATGGGCCTACTACACCAGTGGAAAACCCCGCTCCATGGAATACAAAGCTTACAGGGATGAGTGGGCAGCCATGAGAAACTTTTCCACTGTGCATTTTTGCTAGATGCTAGCATATGAATGGAATTTTGATGGTGTTCAAAAGACTAACCCTTTGAACTGTACACAACACATCACTGGAATCACACATATTCCCGAAAGCTTTCCATTCTGCGGACACAACTTTTATATTGTGACTTCATTTTTAAAATTTCAAGAGTACTTCTATCACAAGTCCCTCCAGTCATAGTTAGAGAACAATATAAGCACACACTTCTCCAGTAAGCGTTAAAAAAAGTTGTTTGTAAAAACTGTCTTACCAATTTCTATTTCAGCTGCTTCTGTCCAGGACTCCCCATTTACATTTGTGACACAGCAAAGATATGAACCAGCATTCTTTACACTCGCCTTCTCTATCTATTAAAGAAGAAGACAAACATTTCTGCTTAGTCTCACTTCACGCCAGCCAGCCCAGTAAATCAAACACCAATGTTTGCAAACAAATCAGAGCCAAGGTTAAACATTAAGCATGGTTTCAACACGGTTCCTGGAAACCGAATGTAAACTTGCTGATGGATTAGTGGCCCCCAGCCAGCACGATATATTGATGTTGAGCGAGCAAACACAATGCCCTCAGCGCTTGTGTAAATGTTTCACAAGCTGCCCGACTGCACAGCAGCCATACCTGGAGCGCCTTCGTAGTCTGGTCGTCTAGGATGCGGCCATTCTGGTACCACTGGTAGTTGGGGGGAGGAATGCCAAAGGCAGCACAGCTAAGGGTCAGCCGTTTGCCCGGCCTGACCTTCTGAGATTCGGGGTGGGTCACAATGTGGGGCGCCCCATCCCAATTAACTGGCAGTCCTTTTCGATGAAAAAAATAAAAATAGCACAGGTGAGTGGGAGAACAAGCACATGCGTGTGTCTGTGTGTGTGTGTGTGTTGTTGTGTAATGGATAACTAATAATAATAATAATAATAAAAATAATAACAACAACAATAAAAAGAAGAAAAATAGTAATAAATAGTATTAGTAGCAACAGCAGTAGTTGTATTAATAGTAATAAAAAATTATAATAATAGTAATATTCAGAAAGGCTGCATTTGTAATATTAGTAAAAGTAAACTTATGTTATACCTGGGGAAGGACAATCCAAGACGTCGACTTTGATCCAGTCACTGAATACAAACTGTAAATGTGGGTCACTGACCCGGCACACATAACTCTGAGATCTCCTGGGACAAACCACCAGGTCGGCCTCTGTCCCATTTGGCACCTCAATAATCTACACCATTCAGTTCAAGAGAATGAAAAAAAAAATTAATGACAGTAGAAATGCACGATGGAGCTTTCATTTACCACAAATTGTAATAGCAATTGTATTAGTGCCAGAACTGTTTCCATTCTACATTAGGACCTGAGGGGTTTGGCAGGTTACACCGCATATTTTACTTACTGTGTTATTACCATTCACATGAGTGTGTAATTGCTTTGAAGCTTTCCCCCCAAGGACAGCCTTACTGACGTACCTCTCCATTTTTAAACGTGAACCACTGGTAAAACAGAGAGCCACTTCCTTCTGCTCGAATCTTCAAGGTCACGGGGTAATTCGGTGGGACGATTGCAGGCACAGGAGGCCCCACAATAACAATACCTATCAATCAAAGAGAAAGGATGTTTATAACGAACCAAAAACAAGGGCCGGCCGAATCCTGAAATGTTCACTCACTCAGTATATAGAGCACTATGTAGGGGACAAAACAATGTAACTCACACCCTATGTAAACAATGTAAACTATACAGTACAGTGAACGAGTGAACATTTCACCACACTCTTTCCTGACTTATTGTGAGCCTATGGACACTCACCACCGATCATTATATTCACCAGCTCTTCATAGGGCAGGTAGGATGGAACATCCACAGAAATAGTGTTTCTCCGAGGGGGTCCTAACATAATGTCAGCGCCGAGGCCTGCTGAGAAACAGAAAGAGGACACACATGCACCCCATGAGCATCACAACACTGCCTGTGCACTTTGTTGTATGTTCCAAGTGTGTTTGTGTGCACCCCATGCATCACAACACTGTGTGCGTGTGTGTGTGTGTGTGTGTGTGTGTGTGTGTGTGTGTGTGTGTTTCTGTGTGTGTGTGTGTGTGTGTGTGTGATAGAGAGAGAGAGAGAGAGAGAGAGAGAGAGAGAGAGAGAACAGTCAATCATACATCAGTCTACAGTAAAGACCAGGCCAACCAGTCCAGAACACACCACTTTGAAACTCCAAGTGTGCACTGAACTTGAGTGGGAGTGAAGATTGACTTGTTAAGTGAAAAGTCCTTGTGGAAAGACGGGGAAAGTCCACTTTTATACCTCCATATTGATGGAAAATATAATACACGATTCTCTGTTGACAGCCAGAGGATGTGGTGACCACACGTGTTTAAAGTCTTAGTAGGTGTGTAATTCCCTTTTCACACTTATGAATTGTTGTTTCAAGGTATTCTCATTCATGGAAGAAAATCTTAACAGTGCACACCAGCCTCTAGGACATCGACATGGTAAAAGCTGATACTTAGTAACAGCAATTAATAATGTTTTGTGTACTGCAAATAACAGAATCAAACTGTGTTCCTCTAGCTTTGGACATATCGATTTAATATAATCACCCATGTGGACTGTAATACACTATATTTTATTTTTAAGTTAAAAAACAACTTTACCTGCAAGTGTGGGTTTAGTGGATCGACATCATAACATTATGTCTATGAGCGGTAGCGATCACAACCACACCTATCTAATAACATGTAGACTACTTCAGAGTAAAATGACAATCATTACAATAGCTTTTGATTGAGCAAAATGTTAATTTCAGCAGATGCTCTGAACAAACAGAATTAAAGTCCAATAGGCTATACACACGGCGCACAATACACAAATGACAAATGTTTGCATAGGATTTAAAATATATATTGTATAGGCAAAGTCTGCAGGGACATTCACTGAGTATCATTTCGATGCGGCACGGGTAACCTGCCACAAACGATCAATGAATAAACATTGTAACAAGTGTCGTCACTGGGTAGCCAAAAATGAATAAATCCCAGTATGCATTTCTTAGACATGGGCCTATCAGTAGTCTAACTTACCTGGCATGTCGACCAGCGTTAAACTCTTTACAAATGTCAGCTACGTATCCACAGCGAACTTTCTCCTTCCTCGCTTGTGTGGAGAATGACATGAACTGGTCAAAGTCTGTAATAAGTAAACGCGAGCGAAACTCATTTCATGTAAAGAAAAAAAATGCTTTCCGGAACAATCACGCCCACTCAGCCCATCTTACCGTGGTTGTTCGAAAAGCAGAGCCGCCTACAGACTCGTGTAACAGCGAGCAGACACAGACAGGCGGTAGCCTAAATTCTGACAACGGCAAAAAAAAAAAAAAAAAAAAAAAAGTGTCTGTCGTCGTTGCCTCATTTCCTTTCTAAGTGGAAGAAGAACTGATAAGTTGTATTGGCTGAACTCAACGATTCCTCCTCTCTCCATATATGTCTTTCTCTATCTCTCTCCACTTAATCTCTCGTTTTTTTTAATTTTCACTGTAGGGGAAAGTAGGGTGAAAGTTGTGCCTGTTCTTTCCTTAAAGTGACATTAAAGTGAGGTCATGGCAGCAATGCATCCAACATACTTATGTACATATATTGCAGGATGTGGCGCATCCCTGGGAACGTAAATTTTAGATCTGCAATAAAATAGAGAAATATAGCTTTCGGAAAAAAGTGTTCTCCAGGTGTGGGCTAAGTTGTGCCTTTTTATTGAGAATATGTTGGGGTAAATTGTGCCAGTGATTATTAAAGTAAAACAAAATATTTTAATCTTATAAATTGTAATGCTATATACAAGCGAGACACATTCAATACAAAATTACTCATTTAAGGTTTATTTGATATAGTCACCTTATTAAACTATTGGCATAAGTCATCTCTTCCAAGAGAGGTGGCATGACAAGTGCGTGACATGAGGGGGTTTTGGTCTGAAATTAAAAATATCACATAGTAGTATTAAAATGTAAGAGTACAATATATAATTACAATATCATAACATGTTAAAAAATAACCATAAGTGGGAATGAGTTGTAGCACTGGCAGAACTTAACCCAGCCCCTTTGGCACAAATCACCCAAACCTCACAATTTTTGTGTAGCCCACTAAAGCACTAAAACAAGTCTGAAATGTTTTTCAAACTTGCCTGTGAATTTTCAGCCACAACAATCAAAAAAACTCAATCGTAGAAATTTTACTTTGAAAGGCAAAAAAACTGTTTTTTGAGCTAAAATGTGCTTACTTCCCATGCAACATGTCTGAGTATGAGTAAAATGGATGGCTCTTCAAACATATGTGGTCAGATGAACATTTTTTTCTATGGTTGTCTAGAAACAAGGGGTGGCACTACTTCCCCCTGGCACAAATCACCCCACTTTCCCCTATAGGTAGCCTAACCTACTTGATTCTTCTCTCTTTACTCTTTGCTCTCTTTAGTTCTTTTCACTGTATAGTTTGTGAATAAGTACAGTAACCAGGCTTACAGTAACCAGGCAAATCTTTTTAATTGTTAAGATAGTAGCCATTTTCTTACTTAATCGAGACCAACAGTTCAGTTGGGTTACACTTGTGTATTTAGACAATAGCACCAGCAACAACAACAAGAAGAAGAATGATGCTGATGTTGTTGTTGCTGCTGCTGCTGCTGATGATGATGATGATGATGATGATGATGATGATGATGATGATGATGATGATGATGGCCTGGATGATAATAATGATTAAAGTGATTATAAGTATTTTCCAATTTGTTCTCTGGCTCTTTCTGTCATTTTGATGTTCAGTGTTGCCCAGGCCGTGAATAAGGTAATTTTTTTTTCAGGCAGCCCAAAAAGGTTAGGCCTATATGGGATAACAGACGAAACCACATTCTGACAGAGACCAGCAGCTCAGACTTAGCTACTTCTAGCATAATAATAATAATAATAATAATAATAATAATAATAATAATAATAATAATAATAATAATAATAACAATGCATATTACATTATAATAATAAATGAATAAAATAATAATTTCATTAACAACTTGTGAACAGGTCGTGTTTGTTAAATGAAACAACCACTGTAAATCTACCCTGTCAAGTTGTGTATGTAACCAAAGCTCTTTTATGCTTGGAAAATGAGGCAATGTGAATTGACGTCCAAGCTGCTGGACACTCCTACCCTATGGGGGTGGAGTGGGCAGTGTTGTGACCAGCACTTGTAGGGGCTGCCTTGTCTAGAAAAAAAAACACAGAGATGTTTTATGCAGATAACGTCTGTAAGCGAATATAACAAGGTGTCCACGATAATATGGATAATAAGCTGATTTTTTTTCATTTCGTGATCTATTGTGATAGGCTATTGTCTCACCTTTGGTTTATAAAATAAAGTTTCTAATGGAATTTTATGACACACAAAAAAGAGTGTCATTGATTTGATAATGATTTTGAAATGTTCATAATTTGGCCACTAAAGTTATACAGACGTCTAGTTTCGGAAAATGTGATGTGCACTTGTGCCTATTTGTAGGCCTGCTATTAATAGCGCCCTGCTGGCACCACATGCTTGCCTATGATTGACAATTGCACTGCCTTAGTAATAGGACAGCAGCCTCCGGGGGACAACGCAAAACACACGTATGGTGAGTTTTCCACAACATTATATTCGAAATAATCAACGTCAGACCAACTACTAACACCACACGTCTGTACAGTTAATGTACAGTTAATATTTTCATTCGTCACCAGGAACAGTGTGAGTAAACTTCTCAGTCTACCAGCAACACCTATTTTTAACTTGCTCCAGTGCAACTGGTTTTCCAAAGACAGCCAGTACCAGAATAAGCCTACTCTTTAGCATTTGCTAAAACCTGAACGTGGAAATATGCTAAAATTATGCTAATAATATAACTTTATCTTCCATTAAAAAGTGTTATTTTTTATTTTTCCTTTACAGTAATAACTTTGACCAGTGACTCCGAATCACACTCGGTTTTGGGGCTTTGGTAACAGAGGACTTGTTTAGAAGGACAACATCCAGCCTCCTATGAAAAGAAGTCGGTGCCGCCTTTGGGAACTTTATCTCTGGTAGTTTTTTCTTTTTCTTTTTTTTCTTTGCTGTTTCTTTTATACTTTTAATCGAGTTTGTGAACTATGACATCTCGGAGGCCTATGACTCGGTCGTTCTCCGGCAATGGGAGATCCAACAGTATTAATGAGGAAGACTCTGCCCCCAGTAGTCGAGCAGACGGCCGCAACTACCTCTCCAATGTCCGGCCAGAAAACAGGTACAGCTACTCTCATTTCCTCTGTCTGACCTAGTGACATATGAAGTGACTTCAGAGACAAAAGTGCCGTTTTAACACAAATGTCTGCGGAATTGAGTGTAAATGGCATACAGGAAGTAGTTAGCATGGTGGTCTGTGTATAAATCCCATCCCCAAATGGCTGTACAGTATATTAAGACCCCAGGGTTGACTGACTTGGATTTGGGCAAATTTGATTTTGGCAGATCATTATTTGAAATACTGTGCATCATTAATGCACAAATTGCAGCTAACCTGATGGCTCAGACGTTAAAGATTTAAGAAACTAAATCTCCAAGTAAAGGGGATATTCATGTTCTGTTCTTTGAGTTAGTCTTTGGTCACAAAGTATCATGGATCGTATATGTAAATGCTGTTGCAGTAAGAATTTCAACATAATCCATAGTATTACAGAAACTTCTGTTTGAAGAAAAAGTGCAATGTGGTACTAAGTCACCTCACCTTCAATTTGTATCAGCTTTGTTGTTTTAGTTTTTTGTGCCCCAAAGAACTAAAATGTGATTATTTCAAATAGTAAATGCCAGTAGGATATATGGAACGCACAAAGATATTTCCAAGCAAAGCAAAATGAGGTGTCACGATCATGGATGTGTTAGTGAAATCGAACCACTGGTTTGTCTGATAAGCCACCTCTTGGTTTGCCTTCTCTCCGAATAGCTATTCACCTCACAGGTATTTTCACTACAGGCCATCGAGGTAACGTTAATGCATATACTTTTGTAATATCCCTCCCAGACTAATATTCGATCCACTCCTAACTATAAACCCCAGAGATTGTCGTTTTTCTGTTTATTGACAGCACAATGACGAAACCACAAACCCGCTCTTAACCAAGCAGTTACCCCTGCAAATTTGTGCCGATAGTTTCTGTCTGTTTTTTGCATTTGTACATTCTTGCTTTACCAAAGACACAATGTCAGTGAGTTAGATAAGAAAAATAAACTTTTTTTGTCCCACACTGCCATAATAATTAACCATTCCCACAGCTTCCTTTACCCCCCCTCTTAGTCCCCTACCAGCAGCAGCAGCAACAATAATAATAAATAATAATACTAAAAGAAAGATGGCTTTGATGTTTGACCTGACAGCCTTGTTGATGTCATGGTGTAGATATTAAGTTAATATTAGATTCCACGCTGAGCAGAAAAGTCACAGGGTCTATTAAGAAATGTATGTAATGTGCCTGTGTACGTGTGTGCATGTGTGTATCTGTGGTGTGAGTTTGTGTGTGTATGGCAAGAGTAGGGGGTTGGGGGGTTGGGGGGGGGGGGGTTAAGATGGGTGTTTGACTGTGCTGAAGGTCAACCTAAGGGACAACCCAGGAGTGTTTTTCTCTCTCTCTCTCCCTCTCTCTCTTCAGGAGTACATTCTGTACTGTGATGTCTCAGCTGACTGAGGAAACACAGCCATGTTTCGAGACAACCATAAAGCCCAAAGCAGTGTCAGAGGCTTGCAATGTAAAGTTCACCTGTGTAGTGACAGGTACTGTACCAATACGCTTTGAGTACCACCATCAGCCTTCCTTAAGAACAAAGCATTAATATTTTGTGTGCAGTAAAATGTAGTATTTTGTAAAGGGAAGTTCTGTTCGAACCTTAAACAAATATGTTTGCTTTCTGAAGAGGATTGAAAGTAAGACAGGGCAATTAAATTTGCTGGTTATTGCTGGTTTGCTTAGCACTTACAAAACAATGCTAGGTTTGTGCACTTTCAGAAAAGAAGGTACAGAATAGTAGCCCCCAAAGGCTAATATTTGAACCTTAAGGTACTGATGTTTACCTATTCAGCTCTGGAGAAGTTACAAACTAGTTATAAAACAGTAGTTAAAAAGGAACAATTACTTGCCTTTCAGGCTACTGCCAGTACAATGTGAGCCTTAATTTAGAATCGCTGTAAGGAGAGGTTAAAGCCGTCTTTCAGCAAGCACTTAGTTGGGACTGGAATGAACTTTCCACAGGCTTCCTGGCTAGCTCTCTGTAGATTATGATGCAATGGCTTGAAACATTCACTTTTCATTAAAATGACACATGGCATAGATATGTGTCTCAATTACAAGCTAAGAGTTTGGTGACGTGAATGCAAAAATGGTGGTGACAATGGAGGTTTTTGTATGGCCTTAACATGAAGACAGTGATTTTGAAAGGCTTAAAAGTTTTTTTTTGTAGCAGACCAGTGTCCATAATAATTTAAAATTGCACATATTACATGTGCTTGTGCAAGGAACATACACACTGCAGCCAAAGATGCAATTTAGTATGTAATATTGTACTTTGTAAGTATGTTAGAGCAGATCCTATACAATGAATTTCCCAGAAATGCTGAATCAGTACAGTACAGTCAACACCGGATTTAGATAGCTTTTCACAGAGCCAACTATTTTGATGACTGTAAGCTACATTTGCCAGTATTACCTAGCTTACCTTGTCTCTTTAGGCTACCCTGCTCCTGAACTCACTTGGTATAAGGACGATGTGGAACTGGACAGGTACTGCGGCCTTCCAAAGTATGAAATCTTCCGCAACGGAAAAACACATACACTCCATATTTACAAGTAAGTAATCAAAATCTTTTGCCCATCATAAAAGTCTCCAGATCATCATAATCAGCTTGTGTGGAACCAACGTTTCACAAAACATGAAACATGAAATACATTATGTCACAAAAGTGAGTACACCGCTAACATTTTTGTACTTTTTTTAATATCTTTCCATGGGAGAAGTCTAAAGATATAACACGTTTAGAATGGAAAGTAGGCAGTGTACAGCCTACACCTACTTTACATTGTAAGTGTTATATCTTCAGACTTCTCACATGGAAAGATATAATAAAAAATGTACAAAAATGTGAGGGGTGTACTCACTTTTGTGACACCTGTTTATTCGACTGTCTGTCGTTTTGCAGTTGCACACTGGATGACGCCGCCATCTACCAGGCATCTGCCCGTAACAGCAAGGGCATCGTGTCCTGCTCGAGCGTCCTGGAGGTGGGCGACATGAGCGAGTACAAGATCCACCAGCGCTTCTTCGACAAGCTAAAGCAGAAGGCGGAGGTGAAGCGCAGGGAGCTGGATGAGAGCCGTCGCCGCGACAGGGAGAACAGGGAGCAGGAACAGCTCATCATCCTGCACCAGGACCGCATCATGAGGAAGCGCAGGACTCCCGAAGGTGCGGACTCCCTCAACTCTACCGATTCGGCCCAGGACGCTGAGGAGGCAGCTGAGGAGACCGCAGAGGAGGTGGAGGTGGAGACCCCCTCTGAGGTGACTAACGCAGAGGCCATGGAGACAACTACCATGGTGACCTCTGACACGGTACAAGAAAACGGCAACCAGGAGGTAAATCATGTTGGAGTGGAGATAGTCACTACAAAGCCGGTCAGTAAAGAGAAACTGGCGAAAAAGAAGATCAGGATTTCCAATGGATTTGATGAGGGAATAGTACCTAGCACTCAAAAAGAGGAAAAACATGTAGGAGACGAGAATATTAGCCTGTCACGATACCTGTCTGAGGCAGTCGAGGAAAATATTGCTGGTCAACAAGAGAAAGAAAAAGAACTTCAAAGGGCCAGTGAAAGAGAACGGGAGAAACACGAGAAGGAGAGAGAACGTGAGAAAGAAAGAGAACGTTTACGAAAAGAAGAAGAACAAAGACAAAAAAAGAAAGAAAGAGAGAAGGCTCAAGAGATGGAGAGGGCCAAACAGTTAGCAGAAGCCAAGAAAGCAGCAGCAAAATCAGAATCCAAGCAGTCAAATAAGAAATCCACTTCAGAACCACAACAGAAGTCTGCTATTACTAGTGTGCTGACCTCTCTGAAGGACATCTTCTTTGGGAAGAGCAAGAACAAGTCCATAGATGCTCCAGTGGAGACTCAAAGTGCCTGTGAAACTAGCTGGGAGACAGACTACCCTCCAGCTCCTCCGGACTCTTACACCGCAAGCCAACCCTACCATGTGCCTGCAGAACAAACCACAGCAATGGAGGTCGAGGAACAAGCCATTAGCACAACTGCTCAAACTGAGGAGGACATTGCTGAGGCTTCATGGTCTCCACAGTTGCCACGAAGCCTGAGGTCGGTAGACAACCATGGAGTTACAGGAGCGACCACAGAGGAGCTCTCGCCAGCTCCTCATAGACCACCAGAGGTTTCCATGGAGACATACTTTGTGGAGGCGCCAGAAAGTGTGAGGGAGGTGGTGAGCTTTGGTCTCAAGGAGGAGCCTGCACCGCCAGCTCCACCTCCACCACCACCACAAACACAGTTGGAGGTGAGTAAGTCTTGGCTCTTCTGCTTTTGTCCAGCAGCTGTTCTGAGAGAGGGGGGTGGAGGTGGTGGAAGAGAGTCAGAAACATACTTTTCACTTTCAAAGTCTTGTGTTGAAAGTGTCATCTGAAAACCACTGAAAGTAACACTGAAAAGAGTCTACTTCACTGGTTGAGAAAGACAGTGGTAACTATGGTATAAACATGAAGGCAAGAAGTCTAGTCTAGAAACGAAATTATTTGTTGCCATTGTTCAATTCAGCAACCTCTCCTCAAGGCCACCTCACCTTCTGCACAATAGAGACTTATACAGCGGCCTCCATGAGGGAGACAGACACCCCATTAGCCACTGAAACATGGGTTCCCTAGTTGGTGTCAGGTCTTCCTCTCTGTTGTGAGTCATATACAGGCTCAACACAAACGAAATGAAGCGCCTTCCTCCTGTCAGTGTGTAGAAACCCAAGAGAGAGAAAGAGGCCTGCTGTGTAGCCAAGGCGGTCTATTAATAGACGGTACATTTCTGTGACGAGACTTAAGTTTGATGACACCATGGGCCGGGCCATGATAAAGACATGCTGTGGCACAGCCTTGGGCAGGGGTGAAACATGCTTGATTGATCTAAATATGACTCCTTTAAATATTTGTCTGTGGATGTATATTGGTGTGTGTGTGTGTGTGTGTGTGTGTGCGTGGTCCATAAAACAAGGGAAAGACACTATTTAGTCTATTGTAGTCTCTGAGATTCCAAACAAAATAGTTTTTGGACATATTTTTATTTTAATTCCAATAATATACATACATACATACATACATACATACATACATACATACATACATACATACATACACACATACATACACTATATACATACACACATACATACATACATACATACATACATACATACATACATTGCATGGATTTTGTATCATTTTAAATTAACACTAAACAAAAATCTGTATGGAAACATCAAAAGGATAACTTTGACAAGCCTCACTAGGCTGGTGAGTCTCATTCTTCCAGGGCTTTGAATGACGTTTTTTTTTTGACTGTGCTGGCCCTTTAAGGAAACTTTGAGCCTAGAGTGTGAGTCAGCCTGGCTGTGTTTCATATCTCGACTGGTGAGAGCATGTGTTTGAGTGCGTCACACCACCGCTCCGCTCCGCTCTGCTCCAGCAGCACAGCACACCACAATACAGTGGGAGGACCGGGCTACCTGCCCACATCCGTGTGCCAATTCCAGTCCCCACAATGGACACGTAATACCTACCCTCTCAGATTCCACACCGTGCCGGAGACAGCTCCCTCGCCCGAGGAGATTAGCGGAACCGTACGCCGTTGTAAAAAAACATTTATAGACATGCCACTGACCTGAGGTGGATCAGACATTGTGGGGGGCGGTGGTGGGGACGGGGGCAGGGAGATTTGTGATGGTCACAAATAGATCTATTTCGACAGCATTTCTAGGGGTCAAGGAGTTTGTGCTGATAATGTGTGGTGGTTAGTAGATTGCAGAAACTAGGGGGGAGCACAGGTCTGACTGAGCATGGCTGTGGAACTAATTTACATTGTCCAGATTCCTAGCTACTCCCCGAGTCTTAAAATAAACCTGTTCTCCATCAGCTTGGCGGCCAGCCTTGCCATACAAAGAGGCATTGAGAGGCTCCTGTAAGTCCTCTATCTAAGACACTCTTCAGTCTGTCACTTGTCCTCATGAGAATTAACTCTCGCATGGAGTGCATGAGGTGTGGGAACTCAGACGGCCCTCCCATATAGGCCTAGCACATGACAGTACATGTCTTACTGAGGATAGCTTGTCAGCTACAAATTTTTAGTGTATACCTTATCATGAGGAATGTACTCTTCCTTGTTATGTGACCTGATGTTAGCCTAATAAGTAAAGCTTGAAGCTGTTAAGCACAACTTGTTATTGTCCAAGATAAGCACTACACTATAGCAGAAAGATCTCTATAATGTTTTCTTAGGTTGCTGAATATAATGTGGCTACTTTCCCAATATCTGGAAAAACAACAGAAGTTGTCCTGAACCTCCATTTCGTCTTTGCTTGAACTCGCACGTATAGCATAGCAATTCCCCAAACATATTTTAGGGAAACAGGTTCACTTTATCAAAACTATGATGAAATACAAAGCAGGTCGTGCCCACACAGCCCAACCTCAAGAAGCCATTCAGTTATTTCCTGTCTTGTTCGCATCCCACAGCTTCAGTGAAACCATGCGTGATATCATGCTTGACTTCTCTACACTTTTCATCAACTGGCTTTTATTGAGCTGAAAGGGAAATACCCACAGCCCCCATGGTTAATTACCCAGGCCAGTGTACATCTAGTCACGTTTTGAAGGCTCTTGCTGGGGTATGAGGAGAAAAGCACCACCGTGGGCTGGTTGTTTTTTTTAAAAAAAGAGGTTCTCTATATTGACAGATGTTTTTTTTTTTTTTTACAGAAACTGAAACCCCATAGTGAAACAAACAACTCTTGGCATTTTTTTAGATTTAACACATGTGACATAGCTCAGCTCTGCTCACACCTGATAGGGGGAGTTTTAAAATATGGACAGGTTGTAAATATTAACTTGTTTTGGCGTGGGATGGCGTCAGTGTTCGTGAAATTGTATGCTAGCATATCCATCAATCACTCATCACAAAAAGGTTTGGAAAACACAAAAGAGGCTAAGCAATATGAAGGGACAGCCCAGAAGTATATGTCACATTAAATGCTTTCATATGGTTTTGATAGTAGTTAGCAAGTACTCAGGCAGACAGCTTTTACGGACTGTAAAACACTTCAGGACTCCACAGTGTTCAGGTCAGCTTTCACTTGGCTAAAAACGACTCAGAATGACCAAAGGTGAAGGTTTTTACAGTCCCCACATGCATTACACATTATACGGAGGACATGATACAATGACCCTGTCTCAGTCTGTGCTTTACTTTCCTTACTGAACAAAACAACATAGAAAGACTAACATAGATAGACAGAATTGCAAAGTGGTAAATAATTCTGATGACCCTGAGGTGGCTAGATGGTGACCGATGTTATTCAGATGCCTACAGAGGGCTGTCGGTCTGCTTTCATTGCGTTCTAAGGTGATGTAATTCCACGAGATAGTATCTGTTCATCAGTGTGTTTCATCATAATCCACGGCACCAACGCCATTGTATTTATTTTTAGCCCAGTTTTCCAGGAAGCATTTAATGTGTTTACATTCTGTACTAAGCACTCGTGCTTGTGCTTGTTTATTTGTTTTTCCAGGCCATGGATGACCATGTGCAGTCAGGCGGGTTTGAGAGTCCTGTCCAAGAGGAAAATACCGCGGCCATACGAGACCTGCAGCCTGAAGAACAGGCGTTTTTCACAGAGCCTGTCACAGGAGATGCTGGACATATGCTCAGTTTACAGGCCATGGGGCCCTCTCTGGGAGCTCAGATAGCACTGAACCTGGAGAGCACAGACAGTCATGGAAGTCCATTAGATCTCCCCATAACAGCAGAGCCTGAGGAGGACACAGCCTGCCACTCAGGAGAGACACCAGAGCAAGAAGAGTCAAAGTCAGAGTTAGAGGTTGGCACCACCACAGCAGAAAGTGGCTCAGAAATCCCAGTTATAAAAGAGGAGGAATTTACTCTGGGGAGTGTAAAGGAAAGTGAAGAAGAGTCAAGAAAGAATATGTTACAAGTGGAGAATGCATTAGAAGAAAGAAGTATTGTTTATGAAGAGGTTGCGTTAGAGGTTTCTAGTGTAAACCCTGATTTGGGTCATGGACTAGAAAATGTAGAGGATATGCGGGAAGTATCCAGTGCAGAGCTTAACAAAGATGAAAGCAGAGAGTGGGTTGGCGAGAATCAGAAGTTAGATAGTTCTGCAACTGGTGAAAAGGTGGAAGCTGAGGAAATGGAGACAGAAGCGGCCACAGAGCAGCATGAGGGCCAAGACTATCAAGTGAGCATACCGGTCATAATTCTTCCTCCTTCTGAACTGCAGACAGAGGTTGAAGAAGAGAAAAACTTCCTCACTGCACAAATTACTGTAGAGCCCCCAAGTCACAACAATGTAACAGCTATTGAAGTTCCCTGTTCTCCGCCGAGCGAAGTCCCAGAGATAAGGGTCACTATCAACGAGGAGACAGCACAAGAAACACAGCCAGTAAATATGCCGTCAATCAATATCCTGTTGACTGAACCTGAAGAGCCAAAACCAGTAGTTTTGTTAATGCATTTACCTGAAATGCAGGATCATGCAATTGAGTTATCAGACCAAATGGTAGTGGACTCCAGTACAACCGTTGGATCCACGCCTGCAGGTACAGGTACAAGCGTAGGTGAAATACCTGCAGACATCCTCCCTCCCATGACAGACACTCACTCACAGGAAGTTGTGCAACAGCATGTGCCTGAAAAGACTAGCTTGGAGAAAGAGCCAGAGCCTGCTAAGACAAGCACACCACTCGACTCCTCTTCCATTCCCATAATCAACATTGCGGAAACGGATGGTGTCATGCCTCGGTCAGACAAGGATAATGCAGTTGCTGTCAATATCGCTTCATTTACTGCTCCACAGGAAGAGGTTCATAAAAGGCCAGCAGTCGTGCCTCCACCTATTGCCATTACATGTGTGGATAGCAGTCAGGAAACAATAAAAAAAGAAGATAAACAAAACGAAGAGATGCAGTCTTTGGCTGCCATTCTGTGGGGGGTGAAGCACAATATTGACCAGGAGAGAAATGGGGTAGCTCCCCAAGTTCAAGAAAGTTTCAAAGCCAAAGAACAGCCCCTAACTGACAATTTGTCTACACTGCCACCGAGAGCCCCCCTGCCAGCAGAGACAGAGCCCAGTTTACGAGCAGACACACCACAGATTAGCATCTCCACCACAGATAAGACGGGCGTGCCCAAAGAGCCTGATCTCGGAATGGACAGGCAAAAGAAAGACAAGGCAGCTGTGGAGAAGCTGGGCGTGACAACCACCCCACTGACTCCTCTAATGAGTCCTTCTTCTATGCGACGCTTGATGGCCAGGGGCCTTTTCGGCATAGAAGGCTCTCTGGGGATATCCATACCAGCCATCACCGTGGACTTGGAGGGAAGAGGGGATGAGAACAGTGGAGGAAGCACCCCCACGTCTGTGCTGAGCTGTGAGAGCAGCCCCAAGATGAGGCGGAAAGACAGCCCATCGCCCATCCCCTCCGCCACCCCCGAGGAACTGGCCTCCGGCGCCAGGCGCAAGATCTTCGTCCCGAAAGCCAAGGCCGAGGAGGCGGATGGTGCCGTCTCGCCAGACGGCCAGGGGAAGAGAGACATGGGGTACATGTCTCCCAGTCAGGCAAGGAGAGCAGCGTATCTTCAGGCCAACCCTGGACAGCAAACCCCACCGATGGAGAGGCGATCGCCCTTAGTTAGTCGCAGAAAGGCAACTCTGGAGGTCCCCAAAGTGCCGGAGACCCCAGAAGAACCAGAGCCACCAAAGGTCGAAGCCAAGCCGGCTGAAAGACCAGACCCCTTCAGAGGTATGAAAAATAATTATGTGGTAAGCCTTACCCAGTTTTCTTCACCTTACCCCACAGGGCAAATTTATATTTTGCCAATTTGCACAGTTTATGTCTGCAGAAGTTATTCACTCTGTGTGTGTTTTAGTAATATGTGTGCTCTCAAGAAATTGAGCCGGTGACCTTGTTTGCTTTAGCATCTTGCTAAACACTCAGACATGTGAGCTGCCTTCCTAGCTATCTAGGACACCTGCGGTGCTCGCTAAACAGCCTGCCCTCAAAAACAGATAGTGCACATTGCTGTATTGGAGGAAAAAGGCAGCTCCAGAAAAATTAATCATAATTATAATTAATTATAATTACTACTATAAATACTACCTACATTATGATTATTTGCCCTGTTTTTATGCACAATATCCTTGTGTAAACAATGAAAAAAAATGCATGTATTCATACGCTAAGGGAGGGTTTCTACAGCACCTAGTTTACTCTGTTTTTCTTCAAGTGTGTTGTCAATGCAGCCCTTTACGCTTAGGACGCCCTCATGATGTTCAGAGGACACTAAGGGAGCAGGTGCATGCACAGTCACTGTAGCGTAGGCCCTGGGGAATGATTCAGAAGCTAGACAGACTGGAAGTGGTAACATTAGAAAGTATACAGTATATCTTTACCTTGCTGGCCGTGTCGGGGTGACTCTGCACATGCCCACCCTCCCTCCTCTCCCTCCTCTCCCTCCCCTCCCCACCCCACCCCACCCTCACCCTCCGCCCACTCCACCTCCCCTTCTGTCTCAACGTTGCCCATTAGCTCCTCAGGTTATTCGCAAGATCAGGGGGGAGCCCTTCTCAGATGCCACCGGACACTTGAAGCTGTGGTGCCAGTTCTTCAACGTTCTCACCGACTCCACAATTACGTGGTACCGGGATGAGGTGGAGGTGCTGGAGGTGAAAAGAAGGTAAATCCCCGGACGGCCTTGCAGGGCCTAACCCAAATCACGTGCGAGCAAGCCAATCCTGTGACACACACAAACACAGACACACAGACACACAGACGGACGCACGCACACAGACACAGACACACACACACCTCAGAGTAGATTTAGAGACCACATTCTCGCCACCTTTAAAAAAAGAAAAAAACACACACATACACACACACACACGCACACACACACACGCAACTGTCATATGACCTCTACATAAAAAGCAATCTCCCAAACCCATATATGTTAACATGGTAAAGATCATAGCATGAGGAGTGAATGCTAAACTGAGCAGACACTATGTATGAAAAGGTAAAATGTGATAAAGATAAACAGGATATAATTAGCCTAGTCGGAGCATCCCAGAGCCCCGTGTCACTGTCTCATTCTCACTGCAGAGTTAGCTAGAGTGAGTTAGCCAGCCCTTGTGACCATGGGCAGTGCAGCTGTGATTCAATGAGGTGAAACTCTGGGCAGACAGAGAGAGTGTAAGCTGATGCCCACCGATTTCGCCATCACCAGAGAGCGTTAAAGTCTAATTCTGTGTCGCCCACTGCTGCATCAGCGAAACAACCTTCCCACACACACACACACACACAGACACTCACATACACACTGTTACTCACACTCTCACAAACACTCACACTCACACATACTCCCATGGGCTGGGGGGACTGAGAGGGAGAGAGAAAATGACAGAAAAGAAAAGAGAGTGGTATAGGGAAGGAGAGAAAAAGAATATGCGTCATGCAACTTTGAGGTCATCACATGCACACAAATTGTTTTCCTTCACTTACATAGTGATACATATTCACATGCACACATATAGAGGATACTATACCAGAGTACAATGTCCAGACATCCTGGGCTCAAAAAGTAAAAGTCCTGCCACACAATTGTTCCAGCCAATTCACTGAACCACCTGATCCGAAAACTCTTTATCCAGATAGATGAGCTAATTAGTGGAAACACCTGTGTTACGAGCACAGCCAGAAGGAATATATGGCAGGACTTTTACTTTCTCATTTCGGTTTGTCTACTCTTTGTGCAATCCACTACGCATGCATGATCACCTAATTCCTATCATAGTGAAGCATGTGACTATACTGCAGCTCCCTCTTGTGGCTATTGGCTGCCATTGTTTTTTTCCTCCCCAGTGCTGGCGATGAGAGTCAGGTGGCGTTGGCCATCGTCCAGGCGTCCAGCAGAGATTGCGGGGTGTATGCTTGCACCATCAAGAATGAATTTGGCAACGACACCACAGACTTTCTGCTCAGCACTGATAGTAAATTAGCTTCAAATTAATTTTTGGACCCTCTCAGCAGTCATGTTTTTTAATTTTGCTACAGAGTATGTGCGCATGTGGTTGTGTGTGCGTGTGTGTGTGTGTGTGTGCGTGTGTTTGTATGTGTAAGTCTGTGTGTCCGTGTGTGTGCTTACATTCAGAAATAATTTTCCCATATTTCTTTACTTGCTTAACAGAACATTTCTCTGAAGTATCCTCATGATGTTTTACATAGTTTACTGTTTCCACATGTGCATTATAGAGATCATGTTTCTACATCTCATATAGTAACACTGTCTCATTATTTTCCTAGTTCTGGCAGAGTACGTCTTGCGAGATGAATTAGAAGGTAAGGAACAGTTTTCATCAGCTAATGGAATGTCTAGTCACATCAGGTAGCTTTGAAAAAAATAGTCATCTCCTGCTTGTTCTATCTCTTTTTTGACAGTTGGGGAGGAGATCGAGATGACTCCACTGCTGTTCACCAAAGGCCTGGCAGATCCTGGTTGCTGGGGAGAGAAGTTCTTCGGGCGCATCATGACTGAGGAGATGCACCTTGGGGAGGGCATTGCCCACAAGGCCTGCAGGGTAAAGGTCATCTATGGACTGGACCCCATATTCGAGTCAGGGAGCACCTGCATCACAAAGGTGCGCAATCTCATCGCGTACGGGACCAAAGAGGAGAGCCACCTCATCGAGAGAAACCTGGAGATTACCAAGCAGGTGCGTCCCTCTTTGCCGCTACCGCTTTCCTTTCGCTTTGAGAAATGTGAAAAATGAAAACTCTATTATCCATAAATGTGGAACTTTGCCTTTGGTTTTACCATAAAAAACATACAGACATTAAAAAAGCTCAAAACAATAAAGCAACAACCATTAAGTAAAAATAACAGCGTTAAGACACTGGCTGACCAAAGCTGTTACAATCCGTTTCATGTTGAGATTGGAGACTGTATGCAGCACTGGAGCTGGAAACAAGCTCTTTTGTTTTTGGGAAAGAAAGCATGACCTATCACAAGACTTATTATCCTGTCATGACTCATTGTAATTTAGTCGGCTAAGGGAAGAAATGGTTTGTGTAATAGAAATGCGGAAACAAAATGTGCCGGGGGACGTTATTTGTCATTTTTTTATCAACCACATCACACACTTACATTGTGTGATTTCATTGGATCTGACCCACATAAAGAATGTTTTTCTCTTTTTCAGTTATGCAAAATGCAGAACGTACTGCGAGAGTACTGCAAGATCTTTGCTGCCGAGGCAAGGGTGATTGAAAACTTTGGCCACGCACTGGAGTAAGTAACAGTCAGCATTTCCTCAATTTTGTTATGGGTTGATTGTGCCATGCTTACAAGAAGGAACAGGAGCTTGACTAATCGCTCTGCATGGATGACTTACTTTCAGAATGAATGTTTGTAGCTTTAAGTAAATTCTTAAAATATGCTGTTGTACTGTTGTTATTGTTGCCAAAGACCTGGTATGATAAACATTAATTAATTTAATTTTACAATAAAAGAACAGATCTCAATGGTACTTTCACAGTACAGCAATATAATATACACAGGATGCATTCCAGTTACATCATATAAATCATAAAGCATCATATAACAATATCTTGTATGTTTTGTCTACTAACACAAAAATCTTTTGGCTCTTTAAACTGCAATAAACAGGTACTATGAGTAAGCCAGCCTAATGAGCAAGTAAATGAAACATGACAATTCACAAAAAGCTTTTTTATTTTTTACAGCAATCACCATATAACAGAACTTGAAATGTTCTCCATTTTGTATGTTCTTGTGTCTCTCCCTGTTCCTGTACCCACTGGGTGTGCTTGTACTCACACAGAGTGAACCCCATGTACTTGATGTACCGGCCAGCCAACACCGTCCCGTACGCCACGGTGGAGGCCGAACTGAAGGGGACGTACGTGAGGTACTGCTTCATGGATGCTTCTGGGCACCTGGTGACAAGAACCGGCTCTGAGGTTGAGCAGAAGTGCAGTACATTCCAGCACTGGATCCACCAGTGGACAAATGGCAACTTGGTAGTGACACAGCTTGAAGGTGAGTGTCCTCTTTCAGAGTAGTTTCGTTTTCATGCACATGGTGGTACCATTGTAGGCATCATGAATGACTTTGTGTATGTTTTCATGTTTTCATGTAGGAGTTGAAATGAAAGTCACCAACATCAGAATTGCTGCCAAGACTAAAGGGTCAGTATACGTGTTGATTTTGTTTTTCTGATTAATGTTTTTAAGAAGGAAGCATTGGAGTCAGGAAGTACTGGAACAGTCTGGTGTAATCAGAACACAATAACCAAAGTAGACCTACACTGCTGTAACTAATTAGCAGTAAATGCTTAATTTCTCACTGTTTGACTTTACACTAACTGAGCCAGGACTGTGTTCCAGGTATCAAGGCCTGACAGAGGAATCCTCCCCGAAGGTGCTTGAGCAGTTCCTGTCCCACCATCAGTGCAACTACTACTGTGGACTCATGGGCCTGCGACCGCTTAAGTCCATGGACTTTCTCCAGCAGCCAACCAAGGCAAAGGGCTCCAGAAGCCCCATGCTTAACCGCAAGGCGGGAGGCACGGGCTCATCTAGCCCGCAGCTGCAGAGGAAAGTGGTGGGCAGCCCCCAGACTACCAGGAAGGTAGGTTCCAGCCCGAAGGTTGCCAGGAAGACGGGTGAGACGGGGGATGGTTCAGACGCCAACACCAAGCACAAGACAGTGGAAATCCCCAAAGTGGTCAGAATGAGGTAGAAATGTGAAAGGAAGACGGAAAGGGGTGGGAAAAAAAAGCTGCTCAACCAAAGCTGCTTAGTTTTTTCTCCTTTCATAAAAGAAAAGATTACCTAGTCCTGTTTTAACGTCAGACATCTTTATCTAGATTGGTGCCAGATGCTGGTGTTCGCACATTATTGTGGTCTTGACTAGAAATGTGACAGACACTTTGTCTGACTGTCCTTCTGAAGAGAGACAAGTAAAGAAGAGATGGCTCTTATAGACAGTGAGATGAAGGGTCAACAGCCATCGGCACTCTTTATGTGAGTTCTACTGTGAATTGCCATGCAGACTATCATATGCCATCGAGTGAGGTGTACCCTCCTCCTCATCCTCCTCCTCCTCCTCCTCCTCCTGCTCCTCCCCCTCCCCATGCCCCCTCCTTTCTGGTAGTACATTTAGCAGGCAGAGCTAAAGCAGAACATTGTGTCTCTGTCCAGCACACAGAAGCTTACTGAGGTGAGACTTCCACTCTCAGGAACAGAGCACAGTGCTCTGGACGTCCTGTCCTGATATTTCAAAATGTAGCAGCACAGTTGCCAATGGATAGGTGGAATATACATATATAAATATAGTTTTTCTTTGAAAAACACTTTTTTTTTGTTCATCTTTGACTTTGTAAATGTGTCCACTCTGCACACAAATGCCCGAGCTAAAAGAAGAGACTGAGGTGCGATGGCAACCTGCACAGGGGAAGGCCTTTAAACATGTGTTATGCAATGAGAGAAGTGATCTGCTGTTTGTACAGGATAAATTACTCTATTTGTGTGACGGCTTGTCAGTCATACGTTGGGGTAGTCATGTGTTCACTGTTTTGTTTTGTGTTGTTTTTTTTTTTCTTTGTTTCTTTCTTTCTTCTTCTTTCTCACTACTCAGGCTGTGATTTATTCTGTACAGAAATTAGTTGATCTCTAGTGCATCACAGGAAGGGCAAACCTATCCCCTGAGGTTGCTATTTTGGGCCTTAAAAATGTTTTGCTTGTTTCCAAAGTGCAGAAAACTCTTAAAAATGGCTAATAGTTCTTTTTCTTGTTGTTCAGCATTTATATGAATGTCACAGTGTTTTCCTCTTTCAGTGGTGTCATTAGGTAGCCCTGATGCTGCCTTACCAGACGACTCATTAGAGAGTTTAAGAAAACGTTTTGTAGTCATATGATTTAACACAACGCTTTCGTGAACATCTTGGTGAACTTTGGAATTGTCAGTGGTTGTGCCATGTCCATAGCACAGCCATGGAATGAGCAGCTTGATGAACTGCTTGATTCATTATTTTGTGCAGAGTGCAAGTTTTCCACAAAGTGAGTTAGCCAAGGCCAACTCACGACTTTTGACACCGGTGAAAGGGTGCCAATTGTTTTAGTCAGGGCTCTTATTCAGATGATGCAGAAAACCTTTGTGAACTGCAACATCCAAAAACCTTTCCTCTAATGAGACGTCATATCAATATTTTTGTGTTTCTGTTGAGCCATTGCGAAAGATCATTTAGAATGTCACAGCTTAAAAATATAGATGGGTTTCAATACAGAATGTGTGTACTGTGTCTCAGTGTGTGTCTGTGTGTGTGTGCGCAACTGCGCATGTGTGTGCACGCGCACATGTGTGTGTGCCTATGTGTTTGTGAGAGAGATAGAGAGAGAAATATGAAAGGAAAAAGGTAAAAGGGATAAGAGTAAGACTATGTTGTGATCTTGTGCGTTAGGTAAGTGTGTGTGGTGATGTTGTGTCAACTGTTTTTATAAAATAAAAATGTACAGTGCAAATAAAACGAGTCTGTTCGTCTCTAAATGTATGCAATGTTATGCTTAGGAAAATTAATGTATTTACAACATTACAAAATGAAATGCACAGTTTTGCTAATATCAAAGGTACATAATGGCAAATTACACACTTTAGGGTTCTTAAAAAGTTATATATATATATACAAAGCTGCATTTGGATTTCGAAAATAATAATTTTACAACACATATAAGAAAGGTTATTACTTATAGCTTATCGATTGTGTTAATTTTTTTTACACATGAATACAACTACAGGTTATGTCTCTCACAATTGTAATAAATAACTTGGCAAAATTTTGTTAAAAGAAAATTGGGATGGATAACATAAGTTGATATATATACATATACATATATATGCACAGTAGCTCAATACCCCATGGCATTCCATGTCAAAACAAAAAACACACTTCTTACACTTCTGCATGTCAGTTCAGTGAGAACCCCTATTAAACAGTGCTGTTATTGGCACACCGTGGCATTGTAGAGACTACAGCAGTTGTTAAAGTAGATAGTGGCGTTTGTAGCCTGACTCCAGATACCCTCGAACGACACGGTCCCATTGTTCACAGTGCTGCAACGAAGGGCGTGTACAGGTCAAGAGCATATAAGCAGGAGGTCACAAGGTAAACATTGCCTAGACTTGTGACCTCTTAACTGGTTAAAAAAAAAACCTTGTCATCTTCTGTCTGGTGATAAGGTAAACTCACCTTTTGAAGAGTTCGTAACAGCAAGTATTTATGTCTTGGTTAGCGCTGTCGAACACAGCGGTCCCAAACAAATCCACACAGTCCAGAGGCACATAGAGGAGGCCTGGAGAAGATAACATGGCACAATAAACATCTAGGGTGGGAGACCGCAATCTTTACTGTCTCCCAGATTTATGTGAGGTACTTTCAGGCGGTTTCAGGTGACGTTTCAGAAACTTGTGAACAATAAAAGCTACTTTGAGCGGAACCTTGCCTCATTTGTGTTGGTTCTACACACTACGAACCTTTACAGTTTACCAGAACACACCTAGGTTTAGTAAGTTTAATGATCAAAACACAAGGTCATACACGGCGCGTAGAGTGCTTCTTACCTGCAACGCAGGCATTCATCAGAGACACACAGGTACCAGTGAACAGGGCCCTCAGCACAAGCTTGGAAATATCACCCTTTCTTGACGGACAGATGGAGGCTGCCATAAATGACATCAGCTGAATAAGTTTTACATAGTTACTATTACAAAGACCAATACTGTACAGCAGGGGCGTAGCCAGAAATCATAAAATGGCCCGAAAAAAAAAACAGGTCTGCCTAGCCAAGAACACATTAGTTACTATTATTATTACGTAAACAGTCTATTAAACAAAAACAGCCTTCTGACTGGGTGGGCCTGATTGACAAGTGGGTGGGCACAGACCCACCCCAGCCCACCCGTGGCTACGCCTATGCTGTACAGCCAAACACAACTTGCTAAAGTCAAAATTGCTAACGTGGTGAATACTTACACAAGCCCCCGATCACAATCCCAAGTGAACTGAAGTTGGCAAAGCCACATAGTGCATAGGTGCAAATTATTTCTGTCCTGATCTGTAGTAGAAAATGCTGTTTTAGTATCATGGATACAAATTGTACATTTTGACCAACATAGGCTGTTCAGCTGATGCTAATACAATAACAAGAAATTGGAACATTGCAAAGTTGTGCTTTTATACAACCAGAATGGATAGCAGTGCTAATCAAAACAGTGTGCGTTCTATATCTAGCCTTCTGCATTTTGACAAGATATCTTTTTGCATCTAGGTACAAATGTCTTGATTTTATGTCCTCCTTTTGTAAGTCACATTGGATAAAAGCATCTGCTAAGTGTAGAACTAAAACTTTACTAACTATAAGTTTGTAAAACTAAAAATTATATCTTTGAGCATTATAAAGAAACTTCATTGTTATATTGATAACGATATTGATGAAATCTTTATTGTTATATTGATAACTCAGTTCATTTGTATAGTGTAATATCCCTTATACCGATAACACAGGCAAAGACATAAAAGTTGTGTCATTACTGGATAACAGACACAATGTGCTGATACATGTTGCAGTGCCAATAGATATCAATTACTGCATAAAGCTGACACCATAAATTGTGGTCAATAAACCATACCAAAACCAAACCATAAAATGATGTACCTGATTTTAAATGTGAGACCCAATGGGTCGTACCATAACAGTTACTTACAGAGATGGTGTCTTCAGTCATGCCATTGAGCCTGTTGCTTATCATTTCAGACAGTTTCTCATAAGCGATGAATTCATTGAGAAAGAGCTTGGTGCCAATGAGCTCAGCGACGATAAAGGCCTCCTCCATGGGAACACCCATCATGAAGGCTACAGGCATGAAGACGTAGGAGCAGACTTTCTGTGGGAAAAGAAAAGGAAATGCTGATTGCAGGGAAGACACTGTCCCCCCTGTTTACCTTTCACCCAGCAGAATGCTGAAATGCACTTTAGACACAAGACTAATCCAGCTGCTAAGTACGGCTGCATGGTAGGAAAATGAGTGATATGCGATAAGATTGCCTAATGTCACAGCACTAAGGGCTGCTCAGTCCGTAGTTGTGTAGGACAACTTACAACTCACAAAAGCCAGAGATTTCTTCATCCTGACAAAAAGTATTGTGCCTCTTTTTTTTAAGTCAACTAAACTCAAAAATTCTCAGTTAGACGGCATGGTACATGTGTGTTCTTGTAAAAAAGTTTGAATCCAAATATAGTTTCTGCCTCAAGCAATTGAAGAAACAATTCATATATTTTTTCTCTTTATTCAACATAGAAGGTTAAGGACAACATCCTGACCCCGACCTTGGGTGCTGAAAAACATTTACCTGTAAACTGACACCAGCCATATAATGTGAGCTTGAGAAATGTGTGACTCACAAACCTCAAATGTGATTCCTGGATATCCCACCAAGCCTCCAAGCCAGTCAAATGCTGCATTCACAAAGGCCAGGATCGAAAGGAAGGCTATTAGGTTAACTGCTATGTTAGCCACGAGTCCGATAGAGGCCGAGGCACCTCCGCTAGCAGCCTCCAAAATATTTTGTTCCCCGCTTTGGAAAAAAAAAAACAAAAGAAAAAAAATATTTTTAATTATGAGACAGAGCTTAACAAGCACAGAGTATTGACTAACCCAGCCAAAATGGCTAAAGGAATGTACAGTATATATACAGTACATAACCAGCGTCATGCCCAGCAGTTTCATTAAGGCCCATGTAAGATTTCCGAGGACAAGCGTCTTGTCTGAAGTGTTTATTTGGCACACAGTAAGGGCATAGGTCACTCACCCTCCATCCACCTTCACATTTTTAGTGTTTTTAAATTTGCTCTCTTCCTTCTCTGGGTAGGAAAGCTTGGCGGCGGCCAGGGCACAGGGGGCAGCCATAACAGAGGCTGATATCAATGCAGACGCATCAATCTGTTGGGTGGAGACCATATTTTTTTTTAAAGCCCTAGTCACGTTCGCCACAAAGCCAGTCCTGAGTTACATAATGCCAGGTAATAATAAACAAAGATAAGCCGATCTGATAACAAAAACCACATGTATCATTACTCAGACATCTATCATTACTCAGACATATATATATATATAGAGAGAGAGAGAGAGAGAGATAAAATCATGCTGGGGTGGAACCATAATTTTTTGTACCATATAACAGAACACAATTTTGGACCCTGTTAGTAATGTAAAGGATAATGTTCTGCGAGGCAGTCATTCTCATGGCATAGGCCCTGACAGAGACGTGAGAGAGACATGAATCACTCCAAAGGGGCTTATTCCACAAGAATGTCCAACTCACAGAACATTATCCCGCTTATTATATGGCTACTTGCAAAAAAATAATAATTCTAACAATGTCACATTTTAAACATTTTGCTGCCGCTTCGTGGCTTCATGGAGGAAATGGAATGTATTGTGTTGCATAGCAACATGTCCAGCTGCTAAATAATTTGTTGCAGCTTATTGTTGATATTCTGCTATAATAAGCGAACTGACTACTTGTGGAGTGATCTGAAAGTAGCACAAAACCCATTGCCATTGACAGCGGTCATTATACTTTTTCAGCGGCCATTATACAAAAATTTGACCACATATTTGACCTCTGAACGTCGTAGTGGCCCATTCAAAGTCAATGGGATGTCCGTCAACATTCTAAAGAGCCGTATAATAAAAAAAAAAACATTAATACTGTCCTGCAAGGGCCCCCCTCCCAATGCTGTGAAATGAATCATGCTAACCTTCCCCCCATCCCAACTACTCCACTCTAATGACATAACAGTCTTATCAACATCACCAAAATGTGGTCAACAAACTTTGGGGTGGCAAGGTCAGAAGGTAGAGAGGGATGCCGCAATAGGACTTTCGAGAAAAAAAAGTCTCACCCCAAAGTTGATGAACGCTCCCATGACACTCCCAGCAATGGTGGCAAAGCCTCCGGTCATGACAGCATGGATCTCCGACTTGGTCATGTCCTCCAGGTACGGGCGAATGAGCAGCGGGGCTTCCGTCTACCACAGAGCATCAGCTTCAGTTTATCAGTATGCACAAGTATATCTCATCACCACCAATGTGATTGTTCTGCTAGTATATTATTGATACTTCTATGGTTTTAATTGACAGGAAGACAGATCTATCTGTCTGCAGAAAAGGTGGTGCAATTGTACAGCAGGCGAACACCACCACTTTTTTCATAAGAGGTTGCTGTGGATGTTCCTAGTATTGCTACAGGTCAGCTTTAAAAGCTATTTTGCTATTTTGTCAAAGACAGGGTCTTCCTCAGAATCTTCCAGGAAGTGAAGAACTACAGGTCATTACATAACTCATTAACAGAAGCACAAACAGTCTGCTGAAGTTTAAGATGATGTAAGGTTATGCAGTGACAGGCATTAATAAAATCTGTTCAACAAAATCATGGGTGTTGGTACTTTAAAAAAAGCTTTGCTTGAAAACGCTTTCACCTCACCTGACCCACAAAGATGTTTCCCGCAACGCTCAACGTCTCTGTTGCAGTGGTTCCCATTGTTACTTGCATGAGCCAAGAAATCTGAGAAAGACCAGTTGCATAGCTCCCAGTTATTACACATTCCAGTCAGTCAACACTTATATTCCAGAACCAGCCGGGCGACAGACAGGGGTTTTTACCTTCATAATGACCCACTGCATTATTCCAAGGTAGTACAGGACAGACATGACACTGCTGAAGAACACCACAATTGGCAATGCCTACAGGGACATAGATACACTGATGAAAAACAACTCTGACAAGGCAGCTGTGAAGATCACTATGAATGAAAGCTCTATGCAAAGACTACATGTACAGGCTCACCTGAAAAGCAAAGATGTCTGCCAGAAGCTTTCCGAACACAAACTCAGATCCTTTTTTGGTGTAGTTCAAAAATATCTGAAATAATGAGAAATGTCATATTTTTGGTGTTTAAATTCATTTTCGCAAGAGGTTGACTGAAACACTGACAGCTACTTTTGCCAACTATATTCATTAGTTTTTTATGTTTCAAATCATTACAGTTTCATATATATAGAGCACAATATTGTAAACGTTCCCCAAAGTCTGACTACATTTTAAAAACTGTTGTATTGACTGAAACTATAGTCTGTCACTTGGACAGCACACCAGCTCAATGTTTAGTTTATCACATTAACAGTACCTGGACTTGATCTCCAAGCCATCTGAATGCAATGAGACCTGGGTCTGTCCTTATGACAAACAGGCCAATTGCAAATTGCAAACCAAGACCCCAAAAGACAGTCCGCCATGGCACCTGCATGTACAAATAAAAAGTACAAATAGTATTCTTTTTTTTTTCAGAACTAACATTACAAAATTGATACATTTTATATAAACATATTTCAGATAAGATTAGTTTTTCAATTAAAAAAACGACAATGGTGGATTGACCTAAGGTGTCAAGGTGTGTGTTAAAGTCCACAGGAAATCCAAAGTCTACAGCATGTGCCCAAAGATAAGGGCAAGTGGTAAACTGCAGAAGAGGAGTGTGCTACATAGAAGAAGAAGCCATGTAGGCAGGCACCCTGCTCACCGCACATGACAACACCCTTACCGCAGTCCTCTGAGCTGAAAAGAGGAACAGGCCCGCAATGAACATGCAGATACCAGCGAAGGATATGAGCTGCTCTGGCCTCTTGCTGGTGTCCACAGCCAGCCAGGCCACCAGCAGCCCCACCACGATCAGTATGAACACCCTGCAGAATAGCAAAATGAACAGCTCTTTGCTGAGTTCGAGGAGGAAACTTACTTTGAAACTCAAGCAGTAAATTCTACATTTAGTGAGAAAAATATACTTTGTTCACAGCACTGTTACATATCATTACATACCAAGGGGATTAGAAAGTCATTTTGACTGATGTGAATGTAAATACTAAAGCAAACATGTAAATGGCAAAAAGCTAGAAAAAAGTTTTTTTCACTGACCATTTGATCCATCTCAGGTTGTTTTTGAAGCACCTGTGTGCAGGTTTGAAGCACCTCTTGATGTCCGCTCCTTTGTACTTTTTAATGAGGTCATATACTGTGGAGACCACTGCCAAACTGGTGAGGACTACAAGGGCAATTGCCCTATTAAAGTCCAACACACAGGCTGTGATGAAATATGCAACATAGCCTGTAGGAAAACACATATGAAATCAGAGAAAATCAACTGTTTGGAAATGTATGATACATTTAGTCTTCACATCAAAATTAGAATTGAATTCTAATGAAAACTCTCTTCCCAACCTTTTTTTTGCACAAGGTAAAAAGGTGACTAGGATAGGCAGGATAGACCATCAAGTTCAACTAAGCCATCAAGTTCACACATGTGCTTTCAGGTGCTTTCAGGTCTGGTGTGTTACTTCATGCCCATATCAAGTTTAGACATGAGCTGCAATTTGAAGAAAACATGGAGGTTCCTCCATTTAACCTTAAAGCACAAGCCATCCTACCTGCTCCGAGAAGGGCCAACACGATGTACTTGATGATCCTGGAGTGTTTCTTGCAGTAACGTTCAGCTGCATTGATGGGTTCAAACACTTTACTGAGAAAGAACAAAACAAACAGGTGCTTGGACATTTAGTCATACAGCAGCACCCTATGTTTTTCTCACCTCAACCTTCACATCTGCAGGCTCCCATACTAGTGGAGTTACAACATGGTAGCGCAATTCAATGAAATACGGCGACAATGACCAACACTGAATCACAGTTATTCTTAGAGTGTTGCCAAATCAAATTCATCATGGTCACATTGTTGAGTCATGCCAATGGAAATTACAATGAAATCCTTTCCCTGACAGGTAATCAAACCAGTGAATTTTACATTTGTCACTTGTGAGGGATGTTGTAGAAGAATGGCTTGTCAACCATTATTCATCTGGGTAATGACAGGACAAATAACAGAAGAAAAAAAGAGAGCTAGTGGGTGTGTGTTAATATGTATGCATTCTGACTCGGTCAGTACAAGAGCAAATATATAATCAAACATACAAACAAGAGGTTTCCGAGAGTTGTTAAGTATTTTGCCATTGTAGCACAGTACCTGCAGCATGACTTTGATTCCTTGTTCGATTTATTTTCATCAGGATCCTCTTCATGAGTTGACGCCTTGCTGTCAGCATCACTGCTCTCCTCCTACAGGGCCACCGTAGGGTTGGTAAACAAAAGTTAAACAACCAGGATAAGACACAGATCAGCTGTCTCTGGACCACAACATCTGCGCTCTGTTCAGCTCCAGATTCAACCTCTGCCTAAGCCATCTGTCTTATGCTAATACCCTGAAACATATCCATTATCTCTGTGGTGTTGTTTTTTATCAACTTTGGAGGGGTGTAATACTGATACAGGTAACACAATAGTCAACATCACATACTGCCATAATAGGTAATCCCCGTCCCGTCACTACCACTTGTCCCTACAAGCAGGTGTAACAAAAACACATTGCAAAACAGCACTGCCATTGTCTCTGTCCTATCAAGTGGCCAAATGAAGTGAAAATCTCACCGCATGCCATTCTCAAAGTGTTGTATGATGCCAGACTCACCTCAGATTCAAACGCTTTATTGTCCACCCCGTGTCCATTTGTGTAAACACCTTTCAGCTGAATATCTTTTGCTTCCGCTGCAGAACAAAAAAGAAAACATCATACTCATATCTGTACCTCACCTATAGGTAAAAAACAACAAAGAGAAATAATAAGAAATAGACAGGGAGTGAGAGTAAAAGAGAGAACAGGTGGACCTATCCAAGCTTTACTAGAAGAGAACAGGCAAATAGCTTACTCATTCTGTCTCCTGTTTCACTGAGAGACAAATGGCATTCGGTTTGAAACGAACAGGAAAAATATGCTCTGTCCTCCCTCTGATCTTATCATTAATTAACCATGTTGTAGTGAATCTATACTCAGACACTGCAAAGGAACTCTGACTCAGGATAACAGCACTGGAATGTGTGTGTAAACCACTTTATGACACCAGACTCTTACAGCGCCCCATGATAAGGCTTTAGTGAAAGGTGCATGCCAGCCCAATATACCAGTAAATAAACAGTTACACAGAACTGTTATGCTGCCGGTAATACATGTGTAATGTAACCTTTGCGCATGATATTCTTTTGCATTGGTGCTTAGAGCAATTTAACCTTTTGACTTATTTTTATAGGAAAATTCTAGATAATATGACTGAAATGATTATTCAGTCGGTGATAAAAGATAAAAGCAAAGTCTGGCATACAACAAGCCAAAATGTCATACAGGAAAAGACATAGTTTCCTTATAACTTCTGGGCAGGTCAACAAAAGAATTCAAACCACAAACAATGTTCACCTGGGACTAACTTATTTCCCACAGTAGACAGATATTTCCAGATCACATTTTTAAAATAAATTTACAAAAATAAAATAAAAAATCAGAAAAGATCAAGATGATTCTGTATTTTTCCAAGTTGCTTAAATTCTTACAAGTCCAGAGTGCAGTCTGTTTATTTCTACAAAGCTGTACTTCAACACTTTCGCATTTTTTTCCTCTTAATGTGCCCTAAAAAGGTTTCTTCTTTTATTTTTACGAGTGCCATAAACACGAGTGTCTGCAGAAAAGGTGGTGCAATTGTACAATTGTGCAGTTGGCCATATGCAGTCTATTACATGTCTACTGTCACGTAACAATATAGTAGTAGATAGACTGTCATGGTCACATTTTAAACACAAGAGGGCAGTATTGCAAAGAAAGAGAAAAAGAAATCAATTCTGTTTCAAGTTCAATTTCATGTACTTGATAAAGACAATTATCAGTAATAAAATTATTGGACTGCTATTGGATGCTATAAAACAATGTAACCACTACTGGATTAATATATCCCTAAACCACTAAAGCGTAGTGTAAGTGTGTGCGTTGTCTATATACAGGGTAAAAATGTGAATGATTAATTGTAGTGTGATGTCTTTCCCAACAATCATAAACATCACAATGAAGAGGTAATACTTTTTACAGATTACTGATAAATGTCAGTGTTCGTGACTGACCTCACACCAAGCACTTTAACCTTGACTTGTTAATTGCAGAGGAGAAATGCATGGGGCAGAGCCAAACAGTTCCATAAGGATGTCCATCTGAAGGGCTCTTTCTTTTTAACTCTTTCCAGGTTGAGGAGTTATTTCAAAGAGTAGTGCTTTGTGTGCATGCCATCAGGTATGGTGTGACATGCCATACATGAAATTAAAGTATGTGTCAAAAGCAATTAGAGCAGTGGTTCTTAACCTGGGTTCGATTGAACCCTAGGGGTTCGGTGAGTCGGTCTCAGGGGTTCGGTGGAGCCTCGGTGGAACTGTTAATGAACGGTTCATTTTGTGCACCAGTAAAAAAAATCATATATATTGTTTTATTTTTTACTAAAGAAGAGTTCGGTGAATGAGCATATGAAACTGGTGGGGTTCGGTACCTCCAACAAGGTTAAGAACCACTGAATTAGAGCCTGAAAACACGCAGTAGAGTTTTTTCAGCAATTTGGTGTCATATGCCTTTTGTTCTATATCAGGCATCTTACAACATAAAGGGAGCTCCGCGAATTCCTCAAAAGGTAAATGCATAGGAATGTTGTCTTTTACCAAATTTGTGGTGACTAGTGAGGTCAAATAAGTGTAATGGGCCAAGTCAGCAATGTGATCAACAGGACAGGAAGGAAAAATGATGTAAGATTTAATTCCATGGAAAAACTCACACCCTCTCTTTGCACTATATTCACATCTTAACAAAATCAAATGAAAGATATATGAGAAATAAAGGGCTGGTGTGAAAATAGGTGATAATAACGATCATTATGCATCCCTCATATTTCGAGTTATTCATACAGACAAATTTAATTTAATTTCTAAAACACTACAGTATTTTAACATATGCCCCAAAGGTTAATAATTTCATGAACATGTTCAACTGGCTTTATAGGCTACTCTCCGTGAAAGTAAAGCCACGTATAAAGGCCCTGCCTTCAAGCAAATTTCAACTATTCAGCCAACAATTCCCTTGGCTTTTGGATTGGTAACAACATTTTGGATCAGGCTTATTTTAGGACAAACTCATGAATTCACACGCAAGTGAGAGTGTGAACGCTACATTTTTGCGAACCCCTGATGATAATCATATTATTTTGATTTGCATTTGAACTTGAAAAGATAACCTCTTCAATTCACATACTGCCATATTATATTTGTTTTAGGAGAAATAACTGCTGATATGGTCACAAAACTACGCTTGGGGTCCTCGGTGGTGTATGCAGGCAGTAGATGGACAGGAACGTCTACATTAGCCAGCCATAAACGCGAACTGTAAACAACAACTGAAGTATAGATAGCTATCTAGTTAGCACTAGCTGCTAGTATAACTAAAACCGAGATACGCTTTGTGAGCGTTACTGCATTTAAAAGTCATGGTGCACTGTGGAGCATTATTGTTTTTGACTTAGTCAGTGTTGTTCCTGTTTCATGTTAGATAAAACTATCACGTAACTAAGATGCGGAATGGCATCAGCTAACAAGAAACCATAGCTAGCTAGATGGGGAAGCTTACTAGCACAGGTAGCTCGACAGCAGTGTGTTAGTACATTGCGTTGAAGTAATTACTTAGGTATGCAACCTTAATCTGTGATTTAGAACTGGATACATGTAATTTCAATTTAACGGTAAGGCTTGTTTCTTACCCTCGTCGTTACAAAAACAGGTTTTGTGCCAAGCTAATGTTACCTTGCTAGTTGGTTAGTATCGCGCTAGCGTTGTCAACGTTAGCAAACTTGCTAGGTGGCTAGGTTCAGCGGGGTTTAGTCGTTGTGTAGAAGAAGCTGTCACATTAACTACTAGTTTCTGTGGAGGTTGTGTCCAATAATAAAACTAAGTATATCTAAGTGTGATTGTGGTACCATTAATAGGTCAGTCATAGGAGTTATCGGGGTGCTCAACAAACGTCATCTGTCCAAGCGCCACATTGACTTGCTAGCTAGTTGTATGTTATGCGAATGGATAACAATCCGAAATGCTATGTGAATGCATTAAGTAGCGTTAGCTGTCAAAGTGAAATGTCATGAGATTGAAGCAGTGTCTTCTACAAATTTGCGTTTTTGTCTTTTTCCCGTTTTGGCCGCACTATTAGTGTTTTGGTAAACCTTTAGTTCTAGGGCAGTACTTAATTCAATACTATGGTAAGGTGAAAAGAAGACAATAAATACGATGCCACGCATCCATACAGACCCGAGGTTGGATAACAGCTTCATGATTATCTCCACAGTAGTGCACCGGTGAATAAGCAAAATTCAGATGGTAAGTGTAATTGTAAGATTTCTTCCATTAGCTGGTATGGTATTGGAGATTTTTACACAGTTGTCTTTAAGTTGTCTTTAGTTGTCTTTAATATGATTCATTTTGATATCTGAACTGTGTACACTAAGTGAAATATCAAAAAACAATGTATAAGTTCCATGATATTGTCTCTCACGTTTTGGACCGTTGGGAGTTCTCATATGATACTGAACTTTGTCAACAAAAAAATAATAATAATAAAAAACAGTATGACTCAGAATGTGGAGATGACAGGACAGTATACATTTCACCTCAGAAATGACAATAATGCAGACTGTGTTTCTGAAGTTTGTTTTAAGCTCTCCAAAATGGGTGACATGAAAACCCCAGACTTTGATGATCTCTTGGCGGCTTTTGACATCCCTGATGCCACTGGTCTGGATGCCAAAGAAGCCATTCCAGAGAGTCACGATGACACAGAGAGTCACCTCAAGCATACAGGCATATGTATGGATGACGGCGTTTCTCTTCCACACTCTGTGTGCGCAAGCGACATACCAGCTGTCAGTGTCATTGTGAAAAACACTAGCCGGCAGGAGTCTTATGAGTCTGCATCGGAGAAGGAGAACCCACATTTTGGAAACCTGCTACAGAATGGTTTCAGGACTACTGGAGGGCCCCTTGACACACACCATGTTGGCCACAGCAGCTTTGCTAAAGTTGACAGCCCCTCCACCAACGGGGACTGCACCAAGAGTCTGTTGGAAAAAGTCTCCTCTCAGTACAAGGCAGAGAGACTGACATCATTTGCTAAGTCATTGCCCCAGTTTAGTCCCATATCCAGTCCAGAGTCTGAGGATGTTCAGACCAATGGGGTGATTGATGGTCCGAAGCAAACAGACGGGGCCTACTACCCAGCTGGCTCCTTTTTTGCACCTGTAGACACCCCCGTGCCTGACAATCAACGACGAAAACAGCCCTACAGCCTGATTGACCAGTGCCATGAAAGAGACCCCTTAAATGAAACTGTGAACGTTGTGAAGACTGACCGCATGCCTGACAGGGAAGAAGTGAAATTTGACTACAGTGTACAAGATCTGCGAAAATCTGCGGCACCTGTTTGTAATGTTGCAGATGTGCCCGCAAGAGACCAACAAAACAGTATCGGTGAAAAAAACAAGCATGGTGTTCCTGAGACACACACCACCTTATCTCGCAAAAGTGTCAAACCGCCAATGTCCAAACTATCGTCTTGTCTTGAGGCTCTGGAAGCTCTGAATGCTAGAAAGGATTCAAATGAAGTAGTCAGTAGAGAAGCATCCACACCTCTAAATGAAACAGTAAAGGTCAGTCCAAAAGTGCCCATTTCACCAAGGAGCCCTCGAAGTCCACTTGAAGTTGTGAAGCAGCGCCTGGTCAAACAACCCGACAGTCCTATGAGCATTTGCAGTGACAGCAGTGGGAAAGCATCCCCTGCACTGGCACCTAGTTCGTCTCCAGCCATACCAAGAGTTAGAATAAAGACGATCAAGACCTCATCTGGCCAGATTAAAAGAACTGTTACCAGTGTTTTACCAGACTCTGAGGCAGAGGACCTAAATTCCTCAGTTGAGTGGTCTCCTGCTCCTTCCTCTATAGAGGAGTCCTCGTCCAAGATGACGCCTGTGCATCGCTCGCCTGACATGACTGGTGAAGTCAATTTCGAAAATGAAAAGAACTGTTCCCCCAGAGCCCCCTTAACAGGCACCCGTCCAATGAAAATGAAGTCTCTGGGGAGATCCAAGAAGGCATCCATTTTGCAGAATGCTGGTGGTACTGCCAGGAGGTCTGCACAGGGACAGAAGCAAAAGAAAGGGTCTTCAGGGCAAGCAGGCTCTGCTTCCACCACTGGCTTCCTCCCCAAAGCCTTACACCTAGCTAACCTAAACCTGGTCCCCCATAGTGTTGCTGCTTCTGTCACCGCTAGATCCTCAACCCAAAGACAGAACCAGTCCCAGCTGTCTTCCTCAGTGGTGTGCAGTGGAGTTCCTTTGGTTCACCAGGTTAAAAAGGTACCTCCAAACTCCCGTACCGTGACCCCCAACACTGCTGCCATGACCCTAAACAGATTGCTCAATTACGCTAACCCCATCCCAACGTATGTACCTAATCTTAACCCACCGCCGGAGTGCAATATCAGCATGCCAGCTCAAGGCTACAGCTGCGCTGAGTGCGGTGACTCGTTTGGGCTGCAGAAGAGTCTGGCGTACCACTACAGCCGAAAGAGCGTCCACATCGAGGTGACCTGCACGCACTGCGCCAGGACGCTGGTGTTTTTCAACAAGTGCGCATTGCTGGCTCACGCACGGGAGCACAAGAACAAGGGCATCGTGATGCAGTGCACGCAGCTCTTCATGAAGCCTATTCCGGTCGACCAAATGTTTGCTCCGTCCAGTACAGTAGAACGCCCTCTACCCGCCACAAGCTCCCCGGCCCCTGCTGCTCAGCCTGCCAAAAGCCAGGCAGTCATGCCCCTGTATCAGGACAAAATCATCCGGCACGGACTGAAATGCCTTGAGTGCAACAAGCAGATGTCTGATTACAAAGCACTTGCTGGTCATTACCAGAGGCTGTCAGAGGAAAGTGATGGACTGGTGAGTAAATCTAGATAAGGAGACTCTTGCGTGCCTCTTGCATGTATTTAGCCTCGTTTTTTTGTGCCTGAACATGAAAGTAAGAGACCTTTTTTTATTTTGTGTATTGCACACAGATGTGCAAGGTGTGCATGATGCCCTTGCCCAACAAGTGCAGCTTCAAGGCCCATCAGCGAATCCACACCCACAAGTCTCCCTACGTTTGCCCTGAATGTGGAGCAGTCAGTCGCTCTGTGGACATACAGAAACATGTTAAGGAGAACTGCCTTCACTACTGTCGGAAGGCAGGATACAAGTGAGTGCCAGTGAAACCTGCATTATGCTGCTTTTATTTCTCTTACCAGAATCAGTTTTATAGGCCAGGTACACTTACACATACAGGGAATTTGACTCCGGTAGATGTTAGCTCTCTACACACCCAACATATAAACATGTAGTAGTATACAGATAATACAACACAGTACCATAAATACAAGCGGCAACAATATACATATAACAGTATAACATATACGTGAGTTTTCCTTTGGTCAATACTCATCATGCTCTTTCTCTCTCTGCAGGTGTATTCATTGTGAAATGCTCTATGTGTCATTTAATGTTCTTAAGAGCCACATTGAGGAGAAACATTGCAATGTGTTCTACAAGTGCAGCACCTGTCCAGTTGCCTTCAAAACCTTTGACGGCTGCGTGACCCACATCAGAAGCAAGCATACCGACAACACATTGTCTCCACAGTAAATACATGGCGTTTGCACACAAACACTCAGAAAAGAATGTAGTTTTTCTTAAAAAGGAATCCATAGATGAATTGTGCTTATGTTTTCACAGGATAATATACAAGTGCTGCTGTGAGACTGTTTTCAAAAAGAAGCAGTTGTTGTTTCAGCACTTCAGTCAACGTGCCAAAAAGCTCACAACCTGTGTATTCAAGTGCCCTGAATGCACATCATTTTTTATGCAGAAACAGCTGTTGGTGCAGCATTTCAAGGTTTGACATGGTTTCTCCATTTGTTATAAATTAACATTGACAGGAACAGAAACGGCAAGCCAGTCCACAGTATTTTCCTCAGCTGTACAAAGCATGAAGAATGTTATGGAAATGCATAAACCTGCCTACTAGGCATAGATGCATAAATATGCATTGTTTTGTTTGTCTTTGTGGTTGCTGCGTTAGGAGATTCATGGCGGAGTCTTCAGAGGAGAAGCGGCAAGAAGCACAAAACAGACGATAGAGACGAGTTCCCAGCGGCCAGAAGCCTCCACAGCGGTACAGCAGCCTCGGCTACCCCACCCCACTGACGCCGCAGTGAGGAGGGACAACCCTCCGCTGAGCAAGTCCAGCAGCACCACCACCACCGTCAGCATGAAGAATGCTGGCTGGACCTGTGGAGAGTGCCTGCTCTGGTTGCCAGACAGGGACACCTACGTCGCTCACATGAAGTCCAGCCATGGCAAGGTCTCTTTGACTTTTCAGTAGTTTTAAGAATTTAGGAACACTTACCAAAAAAAAAAAGAATAGAAATAGACATCCTGCATAGAATTTCTACACTCAGATCCAAGTGTCTTTAATCATTATTTTACCTTTAGGTAACAAGACCCTCATCAGGACAAGAAATCAATAACTAAATTCCTTTACTAAATGTATTTGCTGTTACTTGTTTCTAATGGTTATGTATATAATGTTTATGTAAAAGCTAAAGCTTTAGTAGCTTCTGTGCTGAGTGGATGATGGTATACTGAAGGCTTAACCGCTGTGAGAATAAAGAAATGAGTTTGAGATTGGTCTTACGAGGCATTTATGGAAATACTGCAGAGGGCATTATATTCCAAGGAGATGGTAACGTCTGATGACTGCAGCAGAGAGAGGATGTGTGCACCACTTGTATGTTTCACAGAAGTGTATTACAATGTTTTCCCACAGTCGGTGAAAAGGCATCCCTGTCGACAGTGTGACCGCTCCTTTAACTCTTCCATGAGTCTCAGGCGACACATTCGCAATGACCACGATGGGAAGAAGAAAGTCTACACATGTTGGTGAGCCACTGTTTTTCCAGCAAAGCAGCACCAGTGTTATTGATCAGCATAGTCTGCTGAAGGCCATCTCTGTTAACACATGTGGTTTGCTTGGATCTGTCCATCTAGGTATTGCACAGAGGAGAAGCCAACCTTCACCAAACACTTCATGCTGAAGAACCATATCAGCCTGATGCATGGAATCAAAAACCCAGACTTCAGTCAGATGTCCAAGGTGGCACCTCCGGAGACAAGCAAGCCATCAAGAGAGGTCAGTCTCAGGCTCATGCCTTTTCTTTGAGGCTGCAGTCTATGATTGTGTTTTAGTCAAACTTATTTAATTGGTCCTCAAGCTGCCCATCCCAGTGTTAGTGTAAAAAAACTGGTTGTAATCAGTGTTATTACACTTGTAAATGGGGGGAAAAAACATAATGACCCAACAAGTCAATCCGTTTTAAAAGCAGCAAAGGGCCACAGTGTATAATATTTATTTGTTTGTTTGGTACAGCTTATCAGAAATGAAACCTGTTTTTGCACCTGTTTGGTGCACAACAAAGTGCGTGTTAAAAAACTAAAGCCGAAGCTACAAATTCAAGGCCAGTAATGATAAGAATATATGAAAAAGGAAAGACGGTTTAGACAAGTGGTGGTGGTTTTGCATTTTTATAGGTCAGCTTTGTCAGTAAAAATGTCACCACACACACACACCACTGTGTCCTTGTACGGTAATGAATGGACATGACTGAATAGACCTTAAATTTCTCACTTTTACAACTCATACAACTCTCCTGCTTTCCTACAATGATTATTGAAACAGAGGCCACGATAAAACCGAAATAAGGATCAATCACTGAGACACAGTTGCCTCTGTTGTATAAGAAGAGTGTCCACACACCAGTACGGTTCCCAAAAGGTTTAATAAACCACAACGGCAGCATAAATCAACATGATGAGAACCCTGGTGGGTCGAAAGGGTGCCCTTATGGTCGAGTAGATCTTTTAGGAGCTATAATGCTGTGCAGACTCTCTTATCTTTCATTTATTGCATTTTATGTTCTGCACCCGGCTTTGCTAAGAAGGGACTGTGCTCACTTTTACCTTTTATTATGCCTCTGCCGCAAAGCATTAGTCTTTTATGGTTGTCGTGTTGAAGTCTAAGTCTCAAGACGGAGTGTTATTTTTGTGTGTCCTACAGGCTTTAAAGAGAAGTGCTGGGCAGATGCAGGCTGGAAGAGGTGGTAATGGTACACCGACAGACGCCTCCTCAGCCAAGCGCCCGAAGCCCCAGTTCCGCTGCTCCAAGTGTGGCTTCACCACAGACGACCAGGGCAACTTTCTGCAGCACATACCTCAACACAAGACCCACCCTGACACTCCCCAGTGCCAGAACTGTGGCCTCTGCTTCACCTCCCAGCTGGCACTCAGTAGACACCTCTTCATCGTTCACAAGGTCAAGGAGCCAGAGAAGGAGGATGAGGAGGAAGATGAGGAGGAGGAGGATGAAAAAGAGGAGGAAGAGAAAGAGATACGAAATCACAAGCCTGAAGAAAAGGCACCTGAGATGCCTGGCAATGCAAAGCAGAGCGAGAGGGCTACACTAACGCCTCCGTCGGAGAACGGCGCACCCTCTGTGTTGCAGGAGGCTGCCCGATTGCAGTGCAACACATGCAGTGAGACTTTTACTGAGAAGTCCTCATACCGCCTCCACATTCAGACTCATGAAGCAAATGGGGTGTCATCAGCAGGTGGTGCTAAGAAGGAGCACTGAGAATGGCTTCCAAGCACCCAGAAGCTGCTGTCACCTTGTTATTTTTCTGCAGCGAAACGATAACTTAAGAAACCTACTTGCAGAGTATGCAGCTACAATATGTGGTACTTAAAACTTGTTGCCTTACAGTAAATGCAGATGTCTAGTTTACTCATGAACAGTTTTATCAGAAGGATAATTTAAGTTCTAAATTTGCGCTGAAAAGGTGCAAATGAACTAAGTTCAGTATGGTGTGGATGCAGTGAGTCCTGTGCGTTTTGTCTTTTGTATTTCGACTCCCTATATGTACAGAATATTGATGTGTATATGTATACATATACATATGTATATGTGTATATACATAATCCTATATCTATGTTTCCTTAGTCTGTGTTGATAATCGTAAATTATTTTCTTGACATTTACGTCCATGATTATGACACATGTATTTTGAAATATAGCAGAACAAATGTTTTTTGGTACATAGCCACACATAGATGTCGAGGCACAACATTTTATATGAAATTGTATATTGCAAGAAGCTATTGGTCAGTCATTGGGCACGTTAGAGACAGTTTTTAGGGTCACCAAAGATCTGTCATCAAAGATCATTTAGAATGGAGTTAGATTTAGTCAGATATGCATCTCGGGACTTATTGCCATAGTAACGTCGGCTCGTGCAATAGGTAGCCATATTGTGTACAGTTATTGTTTAGTGCACAATGACTTAGTTACAGATTTGTTATGTCCACGCTTGGATCATTTACAGTAATGCAACTTGCCCGTGATAAATACACAAATGAGATTTTGCAGTATTTGGGATAAATAATTCCCTACCTTTAACCCAGGTATTTGATCTCAGAGATTTTTTTTTCATGTGTGAAAAAATTGTTCACTTTCAAAATGAGCCACTCACAATCAAAAGTAGCACTTTTGCAGTTAAAGTACAGTAGCTTTAGTGTAGTTTTTTTCCACATTTCACTTTGTTGTCCCATATTACACTTTGATGTTGACATTGTCTGTGGGAAATATTTAGAAATATCAGTCTTATTTCATTGTTTTATTTTTTAAAGTTACTGCAGTTTGTTGTCATGCTCAAGTGGCCTCATAGATGTTGGCATACCAGTGTTTAATTTGGTACGCAAATTAAGCAGTATGATCCATCAAAACATCTACCTTTTTTTTGGTAATTGAGTTATCAATGAAGAATCATGTGTGGAGTTAAGGCAAAAACTTTGGTCTCTGTATTTGTATGCTGTGTTGATACGAAATCTATTATCGAGGATGCATGTATTGTGTGCTTCGGCGGGATATGTGAGTTGAACGGGTAGTCCTACCTCCATGGTGTACTGCAGTGGTCTGAATTTGAATATAAATCGTCTTGAGCATTTAGACTGTTCTAGGGTTGTAAATGGAGTTATTTTTAAGAATATGTTATCTCCCATATTACTCAATTTTATAAATTACTTTGGAGATGTATATTTATGGTCACATTGACTTCACATTGTAATTTTTTCTATTTAAGTGTGTCCATCCATCAACCATTGCAATGTAGTTACCACCCCTAAGAACGTAGATCAACTTTCTACAAAATGGCTCCCTTAAATCTTTAACGTGTTTTTATACTGCCCAATCACAGAAACTTTGTACTTTTGATAATATACATAGAGTAATATCAAGGACTTCACTTTGATTCATGTACAGCTGTAATGCAATCTCGAGGTCTGTCATCGGAAGCTTTTCATAAGCCATCATATACCTATTTAACCTGCATTGGTCATTGAGCCTGGCCGGTATGTTTACTTCAGATTACTGCAAATAAAACTCCTATGTCTGTAATTTGCTTGTTGTACGTGCAATGATTTTCATACAGCCCTCTGTAGTTTCCAGCAGGAACTGAAGCATTTACATTTTCAGCACAAATGAGCAACATACAAAAGGATCTGTGCTCATGCATTTCATAAAGCTGGTGGAATATTATATGAAAGTTAATATTCTATGCACTTATGCCAATTCAATGGAGAGAAATACGTTTCTGTGCACGCAGCTTCCAAATCTGACAGTCTGTCAACAAAGTTCTTTCGCTGTAGGCGGGGATTCCGGTGTGAAGATACACCGGAAGAGAGTGCACCGCCACCGTGCCTGCCTGCTCTGCAGACCAATTGTTAGGATAGCGGATTTGTATTTTGGTGCGGTGTAATTTATTTCTCCATAGGTAGTTTTCTACTTACCACAGGAATACCATTTTCTATAACAGAATGTTGTCTTTAGACTTCCTTGATGATGTTCGGCGAATGAATAAGCGTCAGGTAAGGCAAATGTCAAATAGTTGGCTAGCTAGCTAGCATGCTGTGTAGCCAGAGATCAGGAACTGTTAATACACGTCATTCTGACTAGCGCCACTAACTTGTGGTATCTACGAGTCTTACTAAAATTGTTGCTGTCCACTTTGTAATCATTGCAACGAAATGCAAACATTCATAATGTTTCAGCTCGCTAGACTGTATTTGATTCTTAAGCAAAGATCCAAATTGCAACTTGATGTGTTTGCCTACGAGCTAGCGAGCTAGGTTGAAACCCACCAGTATACTGATGACCACGCTAACGTTACTTATTTTAAAGCAGCCAACCAAAATTACTTGCTCAGTTCTGATTTTTTCATAAAAGTGGGCTATGTGTACATCAACCGAAACTGGTTTTGTCATGCTACGCTATGCATAGTTGATGTGAAAAATCAATGATTGTCTTTTGAAGGGACCATAACCATATGGTGATGCTTCTCCCTCTTCTCTCGCAGCTCTACTACCAGGTTTTGAATTTTGGTATGATAGTATCTTCAGCGTTGATGATATGGAAAGGCCTAATGGTCGTGACGGGCAGTGAGAGTCCCATTGTTGTGGTTCTCAGGTGCGTTATCCTGGCATATATTCTATCACGCCATCACAATAGCTCAGCAGGTTTTGTTCTTTAGTCATGTTGATGTCCTTTCTTTCAGTGGTAGCATGGAGCCTGCATTTCACCGAGGAGATCTCTTGTTCTTAACGAATAGAGTGGAGGACCCAATCAGAGTAGGAGAGATTGTGGTCTTCAGGATTGAAGGGCGAGAGATTCCTATTGTGCACCGAGTGCTAAAAATCCATGAGAAGTAAGTTGTTTTGCCACCCACTGTTTTACCTTTCGAGTCATCAACACGATGCAGTTTGCTTTAGCAGTTGGTCTTTGTTTACTGCACGCATCCAATTCTATGTGGTGCATCTGATTCCAAAAAAAAAGTTTTGCATGCATAATAAACAAATACGTAGTAGTAATGCATGCATTATAAACAAATAAGTAGTTTTTAGTGTAATACAAGCCTTTCAGGTCCTCAGATGAAACTCCTTACTGCTGCATTGAGAGCCTATTTTTTTTTTTAAATGTTAGATGTTTAAAGGAATAGTTTCATGGATGTCATTGTTTAGAGTTGATTATCAACTATACATATAGTTTTGCAAAGCATGTGTTCAGTCTTTCTTATGGGTCTTAATCAGGACATACTGATCATATTACTAAGATGCAATCAGAGATATTCAAGTCTAAAGTTCAACAGTTAAATATAGGCGGAATTTACCCGTAATGGCCCACTGATTCAAACGGTTAATGTCTCTGCTTTACCTCTGCCTACAGGGAGAATGGAGACATCAAGTTCTTGACAAAGGGAGACAACAATGCTGTGGATGACCGAGGGCTATATAAGCAAGGCCAGCACTGGCTGGAGAAAAAAGATGTGGTGGGCCGAGCGAGAGGGTAAGCACCTCTTCAACTGACCATGGCTTCCTGATTGGAGCACCAACTCTCCTTTCCTTAGTTTAATTGTTTGTTTGTTTTTTACCTGGCACCTGGTAGAAATTGTTTGGATGTGCACACCCTATACTGCCTGTTATCTGATAGGAGGCTCTACTTGAAAGCCCACAGGCATGCCAAAAGCATCATTGGTGCCATCTGAAGTCAAGTTATTGCTAAGGTCCTCATACTAATAAAATCACCTTTTTCTAGTTACTAATTGTTTTGTCTGTAAGTTCTGAGTGAATATGAACATTGCTACAAGATAAAATTAGATCTCAAGGTGGTGAAAATGTAGGCGGTACTTTTTATGCTCGGATGCTACAGGAGTGTCTGCTCAAAGTTCTGAGGCACCACCTATGTGATGGTTTTCTGTGCTAAAGATAACCTCATGACATAAGCAGGATGTTTTTTAGTTGTGCCCTACTTACACCAAAGTGGTAAAAAGTTGTTAAACTGCATAATTCGACACCGCAGTAAAACTGACTTCAGGGGTTATCTACAACATTTCACACACAGTTTTATGATATATTTTATGTTACCAAGCCAAGTACAATCTTCATTGAGTCTTTAAAGATGTCATCAACCTCTAATAAAACAACACCTTTCACCCCCCAGGTTTGTGCCATACATTGGGATCGTGACCATTTTGATGAATGACTATCCTAAATTTAAGGTATGTCCTGACACTTCAAATTATTTGTCATTTGGTACAGGCTGTATGACTTTGTATTTAATCCTCCTCTTCTTGTCAATCTTGTTTTGTACTGAACCACGATCTTGTTTTGCCTTTGCAGTACGCCGTGCTGTGTATGCTGGGCCTTTTTGTCTTGGTTCACAGGGAGTGAGAATCGTCCTGCCAGCTGTAACCTCAAGATGCTTACACTGTACACATCCAGCCGTCTGCGTTTTTGAATGGTGTATTTAATTTGCTCTAGTAAATAATGCACTTGTTGTTACATGGTTAAAAATGGAGTTTTCTACCACGTTTAGCAGTATACACATAACACGCTGTGAATGAAAGATGACGAAACCCAAAAGATTTTCTTTTAAATGTTACACCCCTATTTTCAGTTTGTGGTTCATTTTGTTCTGTATACTGCCACTTACCTGGCCATTGTCCAACCTCTTTCATAATGAAGATTTTTGTATGAATTATAAATAAAGATGTTGAGCCAGATTGAGTCTGGTGGTGGTTATGAGGTGGTGTTTACATGTTCTACATGTGCTTACAAAATATGTTTTAATTTAAAGTAAGTTTAGTTTAGGTGTATTTGCTTGTGACCATATAGTCTATGATCAGACCAGATATAGCTGCTCACTTGGCACAATGTGCAGCTATTTTCTTTTTTAGGCAGTTGTATGTGGAACAGGAAGTATTAAAATCAGTGATACGCACTGCACTCTGCAACAAACACAAGTATTATTTACACATCATTTAGAAGCCAACCTACCAACATAACTCACACATCAGCTGTACCCAAATAGTGAAGACTTGACCATATTTCAATATACAGTACATTCAATAGTGAATGCTATAATATAGCCTTACACATTTGAAACTACATATTGTACACTATTATGTGCAAACATGAGTATGCATACATAGGTTGTTAATAATTATTTTTAGGTAGGAAAAATGAACTGCTTTGTTAAATTAAGGCTGATATCTCTGACAAATACATTAACATAAAGTATGCATTTATGTATACAGTATGTATGACCAGCCAAAAAGGAAGGCCTACATAATATCCCAAGAATGTTTACAGTTACAAAGGCATTACAATAATAACCATTTTTTAACCAACTAAATTCTAATCCACTTGTTTTAGCCAGTTCCTTTAGTAACTCAAATGAGCCTCTGATGAATTGAATACAGTACATAAGGCTTTCTGTACTGTGCTGATATGCTGGCTCAACCCAACAGAATTAGTCTTGGAGCTACAAACGTGACCTTATAGGGACTCTCGTTTCAAGAATTGCCATCGACTTAAAGCAGGCAGGCAGGCAGTGTAAAGTTTATGATGAAAAAGCCGATTACTTTTGCCATTTCACGTGTACCAATGTATTGAAATGTAGTCACGTGAAGCATAGTGGTGTTATAAAGGTTTTTTACTAGGCTACAATAGTGGACAAGAGCAGCTGTCCTTTCATAGGAACGGATATAGTTGAAAATAAGGGGAATCGTCGGACAGTTGACATTGCTGCACATACACACGTAGCGTGTATTTATCAGTCCAAAATGCCTCTTATAATAATGTGTGGTTATCCATGCAGTGGCAAATCAAAACGTGCAGAGGAGCTGAGACACTATTTTACACAACATACAGACAAGAAGGTTCACGTTATAAGTGATGACATCTTAGGAAATGAAAAGAATTGGGTTTATGCAGGTAAGTTCAGCTAGCTACTAGCATGGCTAAGAGTAAGCAAACTTCCACATTAAAATGCAACGATGGTACATCCTGTAAGCTACCAATGCAGTATGTAGCCTGCCAACAATAATGAGGAGGTTCTGCTTTACTTGCTGTGTATTTGGTAGACAATGTAATTCCAGAATGCCTAGTTTAGCTGCAGTGACAGCTTCAGAAGTCAGTTGTGCTTTCTTGGTGATGTATTATTTAAATGACAACGTGTAAATCTAGCGAGCCTCCATATGTTTTGAATTACCGAATTACTTTTGTGTGCATTTCTTTAGATTCTCAAAACGAAAAGAATTTGAGGGGTGCCCTCAAAGCAGAAGTTGAACGGTGAGTTGGCCTCTGCAGGGCATCTTGACGCACAGTAAGTAATTGTCTCTAGGCTGTTTCTGTTAACCAATGTGCTGTTTTCTCACGTTTCAGTAAGGTCACCAAAGATGATATTGTCATTTTGGACTCCTTGAACTACATTAAGGGTAAATATATGTTGAACATATTTACTTATTAAAAAAATACAACTGCTATATAACTAACTATACATCAATTTCTTGTAATTAACAGGATACAGATATGAGCTTTTTTGTTTAATAAAGCACGCACAAACACCACACTGTCTGGTATGTAGCCTACTGTAGTCTATTAAGGATTTTGCATGCAAACTAACCTCTGTACATGAACCTGTGTTTGCCCAACTCACTGTGATTCATATGCACTCACCCAGGTTTACTGCTTAACGTCAGCTGAAGTAAGCACAGACTGGAACAGTAGTAGAGAATCCGGTGCCCAGTACACCCAGGAGATGTAAGTAAAAATGTATGTTCACACAGAAGAATATTCCTTTAACTTGGTTTGATAGTATTGTAGTCTACGCACGGGTTTGCAAAGGTGCCGTGTTTTTGAAAGTCACAACAAGACCTTTTAAGCAGCTTGTTCAGACTTTGTCCCCAGTAGCAGTTGATGCGGCGTACTAAACTCCTGAAAATGAAACAAGATTACTTCATGCACTGATGGGTTATATGGAATTTGTTCTGGGCTGTTTAGCTGCTAATTGGCACTGCTGAGGTAGCAAATAGTCTACAAGGAATGTGTCTATCACATACCTCATTGTTTTTGTGGTGTGTGAGTGTGGTGTTTTCTTTTCTTTTTTTTTGCAGTTTAGATGCACTAGTGTTACGTTTCGAAGCCCCAGATTCCAGAAACCGATGGGATAGCCCCCTTTTCACAATTCAGAAGGAGGACACGCTTCCCTTTGACGCCATATCCGATGCCATTTTCAAGAGGAAAGCACCACCACCAAACCAGTCCACCCAAAGCGTAAGGGGCATTTTTGTACTTACGGACAAAATTACATTGTGGCACATGGATTCTGGGTGATTTTTAAGTGGGTCAGAAATAGCCTAATATAGTCTTGACAGTGCCAGCTTGGCCAGAGAAGTTTTACTGTGTTCATTGTGTTCTAGTTACCTGCATTGGAGATTAAGGGTTGTGATTTTAGAGCAACAGTTATGCTTCCAGTATTTAATTTTCTGGTAGAATTTTTACTGTAACTAATAAATTATAGCGCAACTCAATACAGTACTGTGATGGTATGTTGGCCATAGTAAGAGTAGTATCATGATACAGCACAGTAATAAGGACACTTGATGCTAGTTAATTGAATCAATAATGATAATCTGCTGCTGTGCTCCATGAACTGCAAATATCATTTGACTTTGTTCTTTTTTCCAGCAACCTCTGTCATCCACCAATTTCTTGTATGAGTTGGACAAAGTGACCCAAGATGTTTTGATGGTTAGTGTGCTTTTTTTATTAACTGTACGTTGAGTATTTGCACCCTACACTTGTGTGTGTCTTGTCAAGAGAAACTATCAAATGTTGCATGTGAAGCCCTCTTCCATGTGCCTCATATTTGGTTGTGTTTCAGGCTATTCTCGACTCACAGAAGACTAGTGTCCCTGGAGATTTAATTGCAATTCCTGGAGCCACAGAAAAAATATCCTTTATCAGTTCACATCATGTAGAACTAGCATGAGTTGGTTCCTGGCGGCTCTATTTTAATTATTGCTTCTTGTCGACTCAGTTAGCCTCAGTTATTTACCTGGGAGCTTCAACAAAAATGCTGCATTATATACATGTTGTATGTCAATGTATCCACTTGGTGGCAGTAATGTTCTACCCATGCAAGTTAGTTCCAGTATTGCATGTTGTCCTCTGCCATACTGTTCATTAACCACAACAAATCAGTGGAGTAGTTAGTACCTTTGAGAAGGGATCATTATTCTAATAATTAATAATACATTAACAGTACTTATAGATGTTCCTTCTATATTCAGTGTGTGTGTGGCTGTGTTGCCTCTGTATTAAAATAATGCATGATACTTGATGAGACAACTTACACTGGTGATGCCTTAACTGCAAGTCTTACATAGAGCTAAACAGAAGTCTCAACATGGCTGAACTGAGGAAGCTACGACGTCAGTTCATCAGTTACACCAAAATGCACCCAACGGAGAACATTGGGCAGATAGCAAATATGTTTGTGCAGTATCTTAACAAGAGCATGCACTAGTTTTTAAAATGTGTTTTTATTTAAACTGTTGATACAGATTATCTTTAAACCTGTAACACCTGTTTGCCTTGCCTTTATTCTTACACAGACACGGTTTGATTTTTTTAATGAGACGTTTTATGAAATGTGTTTATTTTTTATTGGAGGAATAAAATATCCAATTCTGAAACAGTGTTTTATTACTGTGGCTCTCAGAAATGCTGTGTACTGCAATAGCAGCTCCAGTGTACTTGGATATCACAAAATAATTGCTACCTGTAATCGCCTTTCTAACAGTTTTCTGGCTAGACAGTCAGATGAAATATTTAGCAAGTGATGACAGCTAGTTGCTAGACTGTGACAGATATTTTTAAAGTGTTGGTTCATTTATGGCCTAGCTGAGTATAGCAGCAGGTGCTATCTTGAAAGGGATCATTATGCTCTTCAAGTTTCTTTTTTACTTTTAAGTATGTAATATTGCTTTTGTGCATGTAACTGATCGCCAAAGTTGCAAGAGCTTTGAGTAACAATCTCCCATAAAAAAAAACATTCTCAGCTTCCTGTAAACACCTTGTTACATTTTTATTCCAGTACTGAGTGATGTTACCTTGTGCTACAGTCCTTATGTAGATAAATCATTTTTTGTGTTAACACCAAAGAGTTAATCTATTATAAACAAGGCCCTTTTTAGCCTAATTAATTGGAACAATGCCAATGACAACACATTTCATGCAGGGGCTGAATTAAGAGATGTGCAACATTAGAAAGACTATATCCTTCGGTTCAAGTATGTCAGTAGCCTGGCAGTCGCACCAAGCTTGTAGACGGAGATTGGTTTCACAAACCTCCCATTGACAGGAAGTTCTCAGAGGCAGGATCAATGGGCATCTTTCAAATGCCTCTGTATACTACTGGACAGAGCTACAGCCATTCAGACCACTGATTCTGATGATGAAGGTGCAGCTTTTGTTTTTCATTGGTGCAGGTTTTTTTTTCGGGCAAAGGAACTGTTGAGAATAGGCAGGTTGGCTAGAATTACTTAAACAGGAAATTCAGTGTAGCCTCACAGTCAGAATCGGTGGGCACAGCCTAGTGTGTCAGTGTATTAGATATCAAACATAAAAATTAGGAACAATGACAGTAATGATTGATGCTGGCAGTCTTGTAAATTAATCTGGCAAAATCTGTAGCACACCTGAGTGTAATTTCACAAAATGTAACACGAATGTGAGTCTGTGCCTCTGAGTTTTCTGGATAAACCCTTACAGTGTGGTCTCAACAAGTAAGGATACATTCAGCTTAGTTCCATATCATTACCAAGTAAGCACCAACAAGAAATAGGTTATTTGGCTCTTTCAGGCATTCTACTGGGTTTACAGTATATCTGTGTACTTGATGTAGTGTGGGAAAAATGTACCTACAAGGATTCCTCTCTTGCTGAGCCATGTTTTCACCCAACTCAAGGTCATTACCTAACCTCTTCTAGTTTTCTTTTGTCTGTGAAGTCCATCCTGTAGCAGCCCTAGTATTGACTGTCCAAAGTACTAACAGTGGACACATGTGCGTGGGTGCATCAGCCCAAACACAGGATTATTTTCCCATTTCAAAATGTTTCTGGCCAAGGGTGCTTAAAACTTTGATGGCGGATTTGCAAGAGAAGTAGAACTTGGATTTGTAATGTCCTACATTATTAACTAATGAATTAAAGACCAGAGGTAAGGATCTTAAATCCTCTTAGTTACATATTATTACAGTGTTTTGGAGGCAGTTGTTAAAGCCGATGTTTTTCTGCAATGGAAGACATGTAATTCAAAAAGCAGTTTTTTTTATTTTCTCATGTGTTTTGTTTTGTACTTGGTGGTCTAGTGGGGTGTGATTGTTTTGCAGTTTATTAGTTGAGGCACAAACTATATTACAAATGAGGTATGAAGCTTAATATTTTATATATAAAACTTTTATTGGTATTTTGAAGACTGTCGCACATATAAACACAATTCAATTGCAAATAAAAAAGGGGACAAAATATTCTGTCTATACAAAAATAGCGTATCTCAAAAAAAGTACAAATAGAAAGTATTTACATGGCATGCAGCTTGCTTTTGGCACTCGCTTCACTCTCTCCCAGTTTGTCAGTCTTTTTCTCTAGGCGGCTCTCAGTGCCGTAGAGCCTGTCCCAGTGGCTAAAGAAAGGTGCAAAGTTTGTGGCGGGCTTCTGGTGGTGCATGTCATGGGCTGGAGCCCCACCAAATAGGCCAAACGGCACCAGGTGATGGAGGGAGTAGGGCAGGTCGTAGCCGATGTGGTCCTCCACCGACAGCCAGATGCTAAACAAGGTGAGCAGCCAGGCGCTGAGCGGGTGAAGCCTCAGCATGATGGGGTCCATGTTGCTCCACAAGCCTACGGACATCAGCTCCATGGCGCTGAGCTGCTGGGTGGACCAGGAGAAGGGAGAGTAGTACTCGTGGTGGACGGCGTGCACCCACCTGTATAAATGGGGGTTTTTGTGGTGCACCAGGTGCCAGATGAAGTACTGGGTGTCGAAGATGAGGAGGGTGCCAAGCACACCACTGAAGACCTCCCAGACAGTGGGGGCCTGCAGGGGCAGTGGAGCTGGGGGCATGAGGAAGCCGTTGATGATAACAGCGGGCAGCACGAACACCAGGTGGTTGTACACAGCCGTGCCAAGGCTTTGCATCATCATGTGCACGGTCGGGCATCTGCCAGTCTGGATCTTGTACCGGTGGATGGCTGGGAGCCTCTCTCCCAGGAGGTCAGCAACTGCGAAGGGGAGGCTGAAGAAAAAGTAGCCAAAGAAGGCGATCACGACTGGGAAGAAGGGAGAGGAGACCAGGGAGAAGTGCTGGAAGATCAGGTAATCCCAGAAGGGCTGCAGGAGCAGGTCTGAGGGCTGGCGTGTGGGCAGCTGCAGAGAGACCTTGGTGGAGTTCCACATGCTGGTGGCGGGGTCCATGGCGCCCCAAATCTTGCTCAGGGTTGCATTCCACATCTTGGTCTCTCTCTGCTCTGCTGTGGTCCGCCTGGTGCAAAACTGAAGGAGTCAGCCCTTTTTATAGAGGTGAACCTAGAACCCTTTCACAGCCATGATGGTGCAGTTCCTGCCACTTTCTCACCACACCTCCCACCTTCTCCCGCCTACCCATCAATGTCTGACTGAGGTTCAGAGGTACCTAAGTCCATGCCAGGAGGATTAATAAAATCCACTGAAATCCTAATGTTTTTAGACTTGGACCTCCAAACCCCCCAAATTTTCTCTGCCTTTGTTCTCCCTTTTACCATAGTATTGCATGCTTTTTTTAAATGATAGATTGATACATTAAATATGCTCTTAATAGTGAAATAGTAGAGTATATTTTTTTTTATGGACTTGGATAGTGTGTCTTCTGCAAGCGAATAGAACTGTGATGTGGAATTCACAAAAGAAACAGGACACTTGAAAGATGCATATCGTATTACATACAAAAAAGCTATATTTCTGATGATAAATCAGCGTAAGAATTAGATACCACTGTGGTCTGACAGGTCACAGAGTTTAAAGGTATTTTTAAATAATTGTAATGTTCCAATGTTGCTGTTGCCCTGGCAAACGATACAGAGTCCCAGTTAAAAGTAGAAAAAGGTTTTTGAATAGGTACAAATTCTCATTCATTCCAATATCAGTGAATCTTTTAAACTTAGGCTGTTAACTGGTGTTGCTGTCCTGTAATGGCGTGTGGGTATGTGTGTGCATGTATGTGCATGCATTGTGTGTGCGGACATGTGTGTGTGGGTGTGTGTGTGTGCATGTGCGTATGTATGTTTGGAGAGAGGCACTTAACTTGGTGTTGCTGTCCAGTAATGGCGTGTGTGTGTGCATGGGTGTGCGATAGTGTGTATGTATGTACATTGGGTGTGCCTGCGTGTGTGTGGGCATGTGTGTGTGTGCAGGTGTGTATGTATGTTTGGAGAGAGGCACTTACGGTTGCACCTTGGGTTTTGCACTTTAGGTATGCACTTTATGTTTCTATGTGTATTGTCATCCCCTGTATGAAATTGTCAATGTCGTGTTGGATGTTCTGTGGCAGCTATGTGTTTGTCCAAGACAAATTTCCTCCAGGACAAAAAAAACAATCTTGATCTCTCTCTCTCTCCTTTTGAGAAATAACAAGTGACACCAAAGCTTTATTGATTAGTATTTGCTCTTTAAAATATAGTTGAAAATATAGTTGCACATGTTCAGCTGTTTCTTCTGATACGCATATTACACTTTGCAGCATAACTCCACCAACAAATCCTCTTTGTTCTCTTGTAACATTGCATAACTCCACTTGGACAGATCTGTGAAAGTGTGGCTGTACTGAATGCACTACATGGGCCCTGTTTGCCGCATTCGCGACATGCGCATGCTGTCATTGCTATTCTGTGCCAGTTTTTTTCATGTGGAAAAAAATATGGAGTCCCTGGAAATATGAAATATAAATTTACATCACATATATCACAATATTATTAATTTATAATGTTATTTAATATCCTCATTGTTGTAATCACGTGTAGCCGACTTGAACCGGTCAGCTACATTGACATGAATTAAATAGTCTCTGCGTTGTGTTGAGAATTGACGAGGCAGGGTCACGATCCGTTAGCATTTATTCTGTAACACACGATGGGCAGACAATTCACGCACATGCAGTGATGTAGTGGTGGATAAACGCAAGTAAACGGAGTTTACTCACTTCTTAAATTTCAGAAAAAGAGTTTATCCACCTCTCAACTGAGTTTATCCACCTATCAATACAGTTTGTTCACCCTATAATAGAATGTAGGTACCAAAAACAATTTCTAACATTCCAAAATCACACTGTGTCATCTATATGTGCACTAGAGACCATTACAATGCCTTCAGACTGTTCAAATATGTTTTACATGTCTGTTTAAAACATCTTGTGTCGCACCGTGCATCCACTTTACAGTGACCACCAAATTCGTAGTTTATCCACCTCTGATTTTACCACTACACCACTGCGCACATGGAAGGGGAATAAATGCATTCCCCTTTCCAGGCGTCCGCTTCCAACATGTGAGGAAGTCTTCTGGTGTGTTACACTAATTACAGCCCCATCAGAAACAAACTTGACCAAGTAATGCGTTACACTATTTATTGCCCCACCAGAAACAAACTTGGCCACATAGCCGATTTACATTACACAGATTTGGGGGAGTTCACTAAAAAAAAAAAAAACTTTATTCTTAACTCTACTACACACGGATAAGTAACGACGGTAAAACTAATTGGTTGTTTAACCAATAGCGGCCGACACCTACATACTTAAATACACCTATCAAGATTGGGTGTCAAAAGCAAGATTGGGAACAAAGAGGAAACGCGAATATTAGGCTACGCCGCTACACCTTTCACAACATCATGTAAGTTCATAAGTTGCGTTGGTTATATGATTCTATCTTCATTGCGCTGTAAAATATAGTTGCGCTTCTATGTTGTTGTTTCGCAGCAAAATGGAATATCTAATGGGACAGAGGCTCCATCGACGCCGGAGGGAGAGGGTCCACCGCCAGAGGCAAAACTATCTTAACCTCACTGAAGAACAATGTCGCCAGCATCTGTGTCTATCCCGCCAGGCGGTAACAGACATCTGCCACCTTTTGGCAGATGAACTGGAGACTAATTCCGCGACTCCCTATGCCCTCCCTGTCGCGGTAAAAGTAACGGCAGCACTGCATTTTTATGCCAGTGGCTCATTCCAGCATCCCCTGGGTTCCATTGGAGGTATATCACAGCCTGCCATAAGTTTGGCCATACATGCAGTTACATCAGGTCTAGTCCGACATGCTAGGGAATATATACAGTTCCCCGTGACCCCTGCGGACCAGGAGAGGGTTAAGCAGGTCTTCTGGACCAAGTATGGGTTCCCTGGTGTTTTGGGGGCCATAGATTGCACGCATGTGCAGCTACGTGCCCCACCAAAGAATGCTCTGATTTATGTCAACCGCAAGGGAACCCATTCTATCAATGTCCAGGTAGTCTGCGACGGTCAATGCAAAATTACCCATGTTTTTGCAAACTATCCTGGTTCCAGCCACGACTCGCTCATACTGGCCAATTCCGTCATTCCCGCAGTCTTCGAGGGGGATCCCCCCCTTGATGGGTGGCTGTTGGGGGACAATGGCTATCCACTAAAGACATGGCTTATGACTCCCTACACCATGCCAACAACAGTGCGTGAGTTCTCGTTTAATCGAAAACACACACAAGCCCGCACTGCCATAGAGAGAACATTTGGATTGCTGAAAATGCGCTTCAGGTGTTTGGATAGGTCGGGTGGCTCATTGCAATACAGTCCTCAAAAAGTAGCAGCATTCTTTGTGGCATGTTGTGTGTTGCATAACATTGCTATAAACCGTGGGTGTTGTGATGACATACATGAGGACACATTAGAGGACTTTAGGAGGCGTGATGCTGAACTGCATGTGCCGATGCCATTGAACCCAAATTCATCTGATGCTGCACTACAGATACGAGCTCAACTGGCAGAAGAGCTGCAACATCTATAGCCTGGTAAGCCAACTCGTGCCCCCCACCGAAAAATGTATTTTTAATGTTTTAATAAGCAAACGGACACAAACGTATCGCAATGTTCTGCAGTTTATTTAAGGTTTCTTTTCTCGTTTTAAACAAACATCGTGGCATGTTGAAAGAAATTGACAAATGAACAAAAACAAAACGGGTCATTTTCGGGCATGGAAAGAATCCCCCGAAACCTCAGCGGGCCAGGGAAAGACGGGAGGAAATCTCTTTAATTGTATCCTCTGCCTTTGGCAAGAAAATAACTTCCGAACAGTGTCGAAAGCGATACAGTGGTGTCAGAAGCTACAAAAGCTTCCCACACAAATGAAAAACAAACGGGAGGTGAAGGTTACTGACAAACAAAACCCAACAATAACAAAATCTCATTTTCTCCCTCTTTTGGTTCGTAGGCGGGAAGTGCCACGGCCGAGCTGTATGGCAAGCCTGCCATAGAGCTGGACACCTGGGGATCGGGCTTGTGTGGAGTTTCCGGTGGAGCGGCTAGTGGAGGACCGGGGAAGCATCTCTGGGCTATTTGCTGACGCTAGCCGCTCAACGGCGCCAGCCAGCCTTTCCAGGCTGTTTGCAATGCGACCCAGAGACATCCCCATACGTCCCAAGCGAGTGTTCACGCGCCTTACGCCATGCCGGATCCCTGTTAGCTCCCGCTCCAGCATGTCGAACCCGGCTTGCTGGAGCTCCAGGAAGGGGTGATCCTGCTGTTGCACTCCGCGGCGTGGCCATGTGCGGGGCTGGGCTGTGGACCCTTGGTTCGTCCCCTCTGTTGTACCGTGGGTACTGCACCCAAGGTCAGGGTCTTCAATTGGTGCTGTGCAACAAAAAAAGGTTCATTGTATTTTGTAGATATGGCAATATATGTACATAATAAAAAAGTCTACGTGGATTATTCTTTGTCTTTGTTATATTGTTGTACCTTGGAGGAGTTCGATGCCGACTTCTACCCCTCCGAATCCCGTCACACTTTCAGTTTTAATGGTGAATGCAGAAATGTCTTCAGCTGGGGTCAGCTCCATACTGTCTGATGGACCTCCACTCGTTTGTTTTTTATTTTTCATTTGGGTGGAAATATTTCGTTTCCCCCGTCTTCTGACATCATTGTATCGTTTTCGGCACTGCTCGGCCGTTCTTTTTTTGCCAAAGGTGGAGGATACAAGTAAAGAGATGTCCTCCCATACTTCCTTGACTCGCTGAGGTTTCGAGGGATTCGTTCCATCCCCGAAGATGGCCTGTTCACGCGCCTTAACTTCACGCACTAATAAATCCGTCTCCTCCGCCGAGAACCTTTCCTGCCTTCCTGGTAAACTCGCCATTGTAATAGCAGCAGGCTGTGGAAAATGCGCCACCGCCTTTTAAAGGGAATGAGAGTATAAATGCTAGTGAAGTAACTTAACCCAAACCCTTTGAACAATGCGCCTGGCGCAATGTTCGCCTTTTCCGCCGTGAAAATACCCAATTGCGTCGGGAACGCCCCCAAAGCAAATCTCGCGACAGACTTTAGACAATGCGCATATGATGTGAAAATAGAGCCCCATGTGTTATCCTACTAAGTCATCAGCAGCAAACTACAGATGCATTTTCACAAAAAAGCAAAGTAAGATTACTCAATATTATGAACACTGTATATGATGGAACAGACATGGGCAGCAGCAATGCACAGGATATTTAAAAGTGCCTTACCATCTCATTGGCTGGCTAAGGTTATCCTATGACAAATAGATGCAATATCTGTATACTGACTGTGAAATATCGTTACTCTCTTGTCCAATATCCACTACACATAGCATAGGGCAATCATTACTGTGCAATATTAATTCATGTCCAATATCACTGTATATAAACCTCATTTATTACTTTTGCCTCAGAACTGTGCAGCCTGGCATAAGTGGACATGCTGACTTATGTCACGTTACTATATAAATGTAATGATGGGAATAATAGTCCTTATTCATCCATATGTGCATGTACAGTATAGTTGCTGTAACATAATTCCTTTAGAATTTCCAGTGTACTGCTTTCAATCCAAAGTCTGATCAATGTGGCTGTTGTTAGTTGCTTTTGTTTTTGCATAAATGGACCTCTAGTCTGGCTCTGCAAGCCCTAAATTCCATAAAAGAAGGCACTGAAATCTATGATCACAGGAAAGGTGCACACTCACACAGTTGGCAAAGCAATGATTTATTGGGGGGAAAAATCAATGGCTCACAGGAAACTGAAACAAAGTAATAATGTCCAGTACTGATGCAGAGTCTTGAAGGAGTCAGTTCTTGGTGGTTGCTTTCCTGGATATGGTTTTATTTGTGTTTGCATACTTCTGTCGATCATTCCTGTAAAAAAAAAAAAAACACAGCGCCATAAGCAATGCCATCATTATGCAATTTTCCCCTCCGAAAGGCTTCAGGCTGTTTCATCTTTTATGCAAGTCTATGTGACGCACCTGTTCATTTTGACTTTGTTCCTGCAACCTAGACCTCCCTCCCAGTGACTGCTGTGAGCTGACCTTGTCATCATACCTCCACAGCCAACACAGGGCCTTCCATTACTGAAGGGCTGTCAGCGGGAAGGTTGAAGAAAGACACAGAATCCAATGTTATATCAACACAAATCTTCAAACTCCCAATATAATGTTCATTACTCATTGAAAGATCTGGGCAGACATGGAATGCAATTTTGTTTTTTTTTTCACAATCATTTTTATCAATGGCTTTATGTTGCTAAAAGCTTTAATTAACCTAACCATAAACCAGAATTAATACTTCCAGGTCTCTCTGTTTATCAGACACACACACAGACACACACACACACAGAAACTACACTCAGCACTCAGGTCACTAAGGGCTTTTCTAAGGCCAGTCTCCTTTTACTGCGTAGCCAGACTGGGACACAGCCACAAATAAAGGTCTGAAATATGCAGTATACGTGATAGTAGAGCTGAATAAAGACATGATTAAATCACACCAGTCGGTTGGTGTAGTATTGTGCTACAGAAGACGCCCCCCCGGTGCCTCACCTGTTCCTTGGCGCAGTGGCCACATATCATCCTGCTGGCCAGCTCCATGGGGTGGTCCTGGTCCTCGTCATGGCACACGTCACACGGGTATGCCCGACCGCAGCAGGGAAACCTGGCAGCCATCACAGCAACACAGGGCAATGAGGGCACAACCCAACACATGGAGACTGTCTCACAGGGTAAGGACTTGAAGACATGTCCATGTTGACATTGGTTGTGTTGAACTGGTGATTTCACTAATTAACTCATCGACCTGGTTGTGCTAATTAAGATCAGCTGGTTCAGTGAATTGGCTGGATAAAATATGTGGCAGGACTTTTAGTTTCTAAATCCAGGATAAGCACCTCTGATCATCAGACACTTCTCAATAAAACATGTCATGCAGGTGAGGCTGTATTTTTTTAAAAGTAGTGTTTGATATGATCCATCTGCACATGTTTGGGCTGCTTACCTAAGCCAGCGATGACTTTGTCTGTAATGCTTGCACGCCCCTTTGTCTGGTAGGGGTTTCCCTCCCTGGATGGCAGGGTCTCTGTGTCTGCGAAACTGTTGTGCTGAACCAGCCTGCCCTGTTGGCACAGAATACAGTGTACCTTTTACACTGTGTGCATGTGTGTGTGTGCATGTGTGTGTGTGCGACTATGTGTGTGCGACTGTGTGTGTGCGACTGTGTGTGTGTGTCTGTGCACCTGTGTGTGTGTGTGTGTCTGTGCACCTGTGTGTGTGTGTGTCTGTCTCTGAGTGTGCTGTGGGGGTGCACTGTACTGGCAGAGTCCGCTCGTACCTGTCTGCTTTCTGGAGTGTGGCTGGATGAGCTGGAAGCGGGTGCTATCCACGAAGATGCTGAGCTTGCTGTGACAGTGCTGGCAGTTGGTCTCCTTGTTCTGCCCATATGCCACATTCTGCAGGAAAGGTGTGACAGAGAGAGAGAGAGAAAGGGAAATTGGAATCACTGCCCATCAAAACCATGTGGTGGCAGATGTTTTTTTCATGCTAGGTGTTGTACTGTGCCCTGCTAAGTCAGTACCAGTTTTAAATTAACCCACTGAAAGGAGAGGACTTCATTTAAGCTTTCTTTTTCAATTAGTTAGTTTGTTTATTTCATTTAATAACGCCATTCGGGGCATCATTTAAAAGCACACAAAAATATAGTGATGTAACACACATTTGTAATTAAAAAATGTCTATGGGCAAGGATGAGAGTGTGTGGTTATATAATAATACAATTTTTTGAGGTGAGCAAACAAACACACACACACACACATATTGTACACACACACTACGTGTACACACACCCACACACCTGCACTGTATCCTCCTGAGAGCAGCTGAGGCAGCCCACCACCAGCTCAGCCTCCTGCAGCACCAGGTCCACGGGCACCACCCCGTTCAGGTCCAGGTAGCCCAGCACATCACTGTACTGGTGCAGCATGCTGGGCCGGAAGGCGGCGCTGATACCGGCGCCACACTTCTCACACTGGGCCGAGCACGCCAGCCTCCCACTCAGGGTCAGGTCCGACGCCACCTTACACCTGCACCAAGAGTCAGGGCATTATATTGCACTTAGCGGAGATTTTTATTCAACGTAACTCAAAACTGAGGAAATACAACAGAGCTCTGGCAAAACAGAGCTCCTACAGAGTAAGTCCTAGGAGAACAAGTTGAGAGTGTATGTAGGCGTAGGTTTAAATTTAGATGACTAGTGAGCTAGAGGTGGTCTTGGAAAAGAAGGGTTTTTTTTCAGAGGGACCACTCTGCATTCTGCTGGCCAGCTAAGCAACCATCAGCATTTTTGTGTGCTCAACAAAGACCTTTACAACCATAAAACAGCCACAGTTCCTGTTTCCACGCAAAAAATAGGGATCTATATCAACACCTGTGATTTCAATCTATTTACAGACTTTCTAATACACATTCCAGAGCAAAGACTGCACACTGCAGCGAACTAAGTGATATTTCCTTACAACCGCTAAACTTAGCCACATATTACGGTTGACTAAGTTTACTAGCCACCTATTATAAATGGACAACAAAAGGTTCAAGACCACTCTTTAAAAAGGTTTTGCCTATCTTGTTCAACTATTACGTTAAGTCTTGTGTGTAGTATATAAGTTTTAAAGGGCAGCATCCTTAAAGTGGTGACTCGTGACATTCAATAGAAAACAAATCTGAGTCAAATTTGCTGACTGGGAAAAATGTGAACTGGACAAAATCCCACTGCCTTGGCAAACCAGGGAAATAACTCGCTTTACAAATCCTAAGTCCTAAAGCTCACCAATAAGCAGGTGGTACACAGAGACATAATGTTATGCAAGGTTTGTGAGTGAGTGAGTGAGTATGTGTGTGTGTGTGTGTGTGTGTGTGCGTGTTTAAGTGTGTAAGTAAGAAGGCTTTTAGTTTAAGACTTGCTTGCTTGCTTGTTTGTGTGTGTGTGTGTGTGTGTGTGTGTGTGTGTGTGTGTTGTGTTGAGTGTAACTTGCTGCCCGTGCAAACACACCTGACCTACCTGGTGCACTGCAGTGACACGGTGACCTGCCGGGCCACCACGGTGGCAGTGCCCTCGCCCAGCCGCAGGCCCAGCAGCTTCACCTCTGTCCCCCTGCGCCGCTCGCCACTCCTCACATTCTCCACCCTCCGGCTGCCACCCTCCACACCCTCTTCCTCCTCCTCTTCCTCTTCATCCTCCTCTTCCCCGTCACTCTCTGATTCCTCCTGGCCTGCCTCTGGACTCTCCTGCTCTGCCCCTCCGCCCTCCAAGCTGCCGCCGGTGCCTGGGGTGGGTGCTGATGATGACGGATCAGAGGCGTCCAAGGAGAAGCCTGCTGGTCGGGGGGGGTCCTTGCACACTGCAGCCTGGAGCTGCTCATAGGGCACAAACTGGATCCCGGCTCGCTCCGCCTCCACGTCCTTCTTCAGCTGTGGAGACAAGGGGGATGGGGGATGAGGGATGGGGGATTGGGCGGGAGGAGAGGGTTCCAATTAGCAGGTCCAACATGTTACCGTCCTAACCTGCACCTCCCTACACTCCTATACCTGTCCTCCTTGCACTTGCCTCTCCCGTAGAACTAGTTAGTGCTCAGGCACTTTCACTTATTTCCCACAGATACTGTAGCTATATTGTTGTTGTTCACTTGTGAGTCGCATTGAATGAAAGTGTCTGCTAAGTACATCGTAATGCTTTATAATGCAAAGAAAGACGTGCTGTAACCCTCCCAGCTTCACGGGGGTGAACATGGTGTCCCAGTGTCCTCTGGACGACACCGCCTAGGGGTTATTGCCCAGACTACGGGCTACACGGGTGGCACAGGGGGGAGTAAGAGGAAAGCACACAAACCCTAATCGTTTCTGGGACAGTGTTATGTCATCTTGGACGAGTTCACGTTGACCAACGGATGAACTGTGCGGGCACATGCTTACCTTCCTGGCTCCCTCGGTGAACAGGCGCTCCATGCTCCGGTCCAACCAGCGCAGGAAGGGCCTGAAGAGCAGCTCCACTTTGCCCATCAGCTGGTTGGTGGCATGCTTGGCCTGCAGCCACTCCATGGACGCCAGTTGCACGTGTCTGACCAGGTCATGAAAAGCATGGGGGGGGGGGGAGCATACAGTATGTCTCTGGGTGAAATGTTTATACGTTAAAGTCACTGCCGTAAGAGATGAAACCGCCAGCATGTGGTATTATAGGGCAACATTGGCTGATGTCAATATCTGAATAAATCAATTTTGTTGCGGTAAAATCTTTGTGTACTTTTTTTTCCTTCTTATGTTTAACAAACACTGTCATAACGCTATTGTACCTTGTGCCCGTAAATGGTTGTTTTGTGGCCTTGTGTAACATGATATAACATATCTATTTGCCACTCTTACCTTCCCATTACAGATGGCAGGTCTTGGTCCAATGGGATTTCTATTGTAAACACCTAAAACAGTACAATAATACAGTTGCATGTAATACAGCAAAACAAATTAGGTGTGAATTATTGCCAGATGTACTACAACATTTGTAAATGTCTACAAGCAACACAATCACACCTGATCTTGTAACACTAGGAAGATGGTGATGTGGTATATACTGTACATACCTCTTCGGGATAATTGTCTGGAAAGCAAACCATGACATCCAAATCCTTCAAATCAAAAGGCTGTAAAGAAATACAGTAACTCATTATCTTTAAAAAGAGAACACAAAAGCATGTCTGATTTTCAGTTATATGGAGGGACACAGAGATTTACTGCACCTGTGAAGCTACTGTTATCAATATTTCATCCAAACAAAACATAATTTTTACATTCACCACTGTTTCAGTAAGCTCCAATAAAGAAAAGTATTTTGCTGCTAATTTTAAAAACAAGCAAAATAGGGGGACAATTGAACAAAATTGAAATAAAAGTGATTTGGATGGTTTACATGGCCTAATCAGCGCTGTTAAGGAAAGTTTTTTTTTTCTTTAGTGAAACAGATCGTGTGGTCTGGGAACAATGTATTCCAGTAATGACCAGTGAATGTTCTTTTAGATGTAAAGACCTTTTTTGTACATGTCACATTAATCCTGCAGCCAAACCACCCCCCCCCCCCCCAAACTAGTCCTTGTTTGAATGTGTGAAACTTAGCATTTAACCAGACATTTAACCATGTGTGTTGTTTCACAACAAGGTGTGTGTGCACTGAGCATAAGCACTGAGTGCATGAACTTTACCCAATCGGGATCAGTGGCCTGCACAGTGACCCGATAGTATGTGACCTTGCCGTCCTCTCGTTCCTGCACGATCAGCCTGTCTTTGGGGAAGCGTTTGGTGAGCTGCTGGATTTCTGTGGCGCGGAGCTGCTTGGCGAGCCCCTCGGTCAGCTCGCTCAGCTTGACCTCCTGCTGGGCCTGCTGCGGCCTGGGGACAGGAAACCTCGCCCTGACGTTGTTCGCCTCGGTGGGACCCGGTCGGTCTGTGACAGGTGGGAAGCGCTGAGGGTGGGCGAAGCGGCACCTCTCCTCCATGGCACAGAACCCCGACAGGAAGTATCGGCATGGCCGTCTGGTGTTTTGCTGCTGCTGTTGCTCCCTTGGCTGGCTGGACCTGAAGGCACGTGAAGGCTGGCAGGTCTCTTGTCTAGACACTTCCTGCGTGCCAGCCACAGGCAGTGGTTCTGCTGGTTCCTGAACCTGTTCCGGCCTGGCGTCTGCCCCGCTTGGGTCCTTGTTTTCAAGGGTGCTCAGAGCCGGCTTAGCCACATTGCTCCTCTGGTGCAGGAAACGGCACCTCTTTCCAAAATGGCAGTGCCTGCCCTGAGAGTAGAAGTTGCACAGTGGTCTGGCCTGAGAGGCTGCTTGTGGTGATCCTCTGGACACCCTGTTCTCTTTTTCTGCCTGGGGTAAAAGTGTCTGTGCTTGGGTGCCATCCATACCTGAAACAGATCCAATCAGAAAAAGCATTATATATATATATATATATATACACACTCACACCTAACAGATTCAACCAACGGTTACTATTTTATTAGCCTGGCTCATAGACAGGAAGTTCTCAAAGGCAGGATCGGCTGGTGTCTCTCAAATGCCTCTGTGTACTACTGGACAAAGCTGCAACCAATCAGACCAATCATGAATGCTTAGAATTTGTTTTTAATTGGTGCCCGATTTTTCGGGCAAAGGAACAGCTAAGAATAGGCATTTTTCTGCAGGACACTGACACTCATGATAACTATTTCATCTACAAATTCATAAAGTTGTTAAACTCACTGGACCCCAGCAAATTGGTATGTAAAGGACATATCCTGAAGCCCTGGTACAATCACCTACATAGCAGTCATTTTGACTTTATTTTGACATTTTGTGTTATTCAGCAGCAGTTACATTGTATAGACTTTTAGCAAGCACGAAGTCAACTGACAATTTTGGAAATAGAAATTTCAAAGTGAAGCACTGCAAATGAAACATAGGTGCAAGGAAGAGATAGCACTTGCCACTGTAATTTAACTGAAATTATTGAGCTGCATAGACAGTGCTGTGATATTTCAGGTCAGACCTGAAATCATACCAATGGGCTGCAACAACGACTTTAAATGTGGAAAAAAACTTTGGATTATTGGAACATTAACACATATCCCACATATGTAGCATAATGTCATTGTATGCTGGATCTGCACACACTGATGTGTTGTTGAATGTGTTGTGCTTGTATACATGCTGTGGGTGGCGACTATTTTAAGCACCATAGCTTGCTGAAAACATGTGGGTAAACGAATTCTATGGCTTTCACATAAGTGACTTTACATGTATATGGCTGAAATCTGAAAAGTGTGGTGGTTGTAAACTCCATTATAGAAGAACCCTGTTGATCTATTTTGCAGTTCAGAAACCATGGGCTGTCACAAATCCACGTTTTTGGATATTTTTTTTTCATTCGGCTACGACAACGTGGCAACATTCTCTAACAGTAAAATAGTGGCAGCAAACTGAGGAATTAAATCTGACAGTCAGAAGCCAAAAACAAAAATTGTAACAATTAATGTAGCGTAGTTGTTTTTAGCAGTAGCCTACAGAAGGGTTGAGCAACTTACTGTGGATAGCTATGCATTAGAATAGTCCTCTAATGATTGTCCGCGTGCTTTTGCTTGGAGTATCTTTTTGATGGGATTACTTGAATACAGATAATCACATCAGAAACACTATTTACAGGCAGAATATCGCAATCTGCAATTCCTATATAGAATGTATGTACTTTGACCCCTGATTCTGATTTTTTTTTCCCCAACGAGCACCAACACGTGATACGGACATTTTCGCCCTCTGCTGTCCGGGAGTATTTCTTTTACAGAAAAATCCAGCAATCTGTGAGAGTGCCTGTAGCCATGTTAACGACTTCTACCTGCTTGAATTTGACAGCGGAATTAGGTAATGTTGTTTACCTTTTCTTGTTGAAGTATAACACTAGTATCTCGTTTGCTGTTCCATAATTTAGAAGAGTAAAGGGGTTGTAAATATTTTATTACACTGATAGTGTATACCATTGCATCAGAGCAGCCTGAAGCTACTGCATCTTGAGGATCGCAGATCGAGCTGAGCAGAGCAAAATAAAAAAAGAAAAGCAAAATGAACTTAAGCAATCTTTGTGAGCTGTTGTGGACAGTCTATGAAGAACAGGACTCCATCCTTCAGCCCTTGTGGGACCACCTGCGGCTCCATCACTCAGAGGCGATGAGGTCCCCACTTTTTCCTGTGGTCTTGACTGTGTCATCGTACTTCATTCTATGCTTTCCTTACCTGGTCTGTGACATAATGGGCGACCGGTGGCCGACAGTTCAGCGCTTCAGGATCCAGCCAGGTAACAGGCCCACCCCTTTGATGCTGCTCCACTGTGCGGGGGTGACCCTACGGAATCACCTGCTCCTGGTCTTCCCGGCCGCTGTGGCTCAGTGGGCTTGGCGACCGCCCATTCCTTTACCTGAGCAGGCTCCCACCTTGGTGGCGCTCATCTCTGGGCTGATTGGAAACCTGCTGCTCTTTGACTTTCAGTACTTCATCTGGCATTTTTTACATCACAAGATCCGCTGGCTGTACGTCACCTTCCATGCCATCCACCACAAATACATGGCCCCCTTTGCCCTGGCCACGCAGTGCCTGGGAGGATGGGAGCTGGTCACCGTGGGCTTCTGGACCACCCTGAATCCAGTCCTGCTTAGATGTCACCTGCTCACAACTTGGGTGTTTATGGTGGTCCATGTGTACGTTTCCGTGGAGGATCATTGTGGCTATGACTTTCCCTGGTCTACATCGCGTCTTATACCATTTGGCTGCTACGGTGGTCCGAGCAAGCATGATGTGCACCACCAGAAGCCCAACACCAACTTTGCACCGCACTTCAGCCACTGGGACAAAATATTTGGTACTCATGCTGACTTCAGCTTTTCAAAAGCTTATGATTAAAAAAAGGATTGCAATAACACAATAAAGATTGTTTTGTTCCTTGTTAATAGTCTGACAATCAAAGGTAAAATGTAAAGGTAACAAAGTCCCAGTGGGAATGTGTTCAATACATGCAAAAAATGAAATGCTATTATACCAACCTGCATGTGAATTTCTCCAGTGTATTGCTTTTGTAGTTGTGGCGCTGGTATATCTGTGACAGTGAATATAATGTTCAGCTATGTCTTGTATATATTATGATGATCAAGCTTAGCAGAAAATGGCTGCATGCAATGCAATGCAAGACAAGTTCATTTGTATAGCATATTTCATACCCAAAGGCAGTTCAATGTGCTTAACCAAAATGCGTAAAATACGTATATAAGGTAAATAAAAGACATTTAAATAAAGCAAGAAAACATTTAAAAACATAAAATCTAAAATAAGTCTAAATGATAGTAAAATAAGTATAAGGTTAAAAAAGGCATTAATTACTTCCTTGTGAACAGACAGGCAGTTTATGTATGGCCATGCATGATTATGTAATGCATCCTCTGTCATGCTTATGTGGCTTTAATAAAGGATCAATGCCATTTTTGTCCCACTGTGTAATTAAAGAACAGAATTTCTTGCAGAGTTTGCTTATGACATTGCTTGGCAGATATATTATTTTGTTGACACTTCTAATCATTTGGGTCGGTATTTTTACTGTAGCTATAAATGGCTTTTTATTGTCCGAAAAAAAAAACACATCTGGCCACTAGATGTCAACAGCAACTAACATTGGTTATGTGGTTATGACCAGAATTATATCTCTATTTTGTACACAACTGACTGGGTTTGCATATTCAAATATAGGCTATATTTAATCTGTCTGTAAGCAGAATGGTGTGATATGTATCAATACTTTCATACACTCTAGCATTGTGAATGTCAAAGACTGCAATAAATACAACGCACCGCTATCCACAGGTCAAGCACTGGAATGTCAACATATAGGCTTGTGAAGTCATCGCATCACATGTCCTGATTCAGCCGGTAGCAGCGGCGTTGGATCAGAGCGGAGTAAAGGCTGTCGGGGCATGGGATACAACAGCCAGCCAGCCATTTTACAATCCTAGCAGCAACGGGAATATTTTCTGCAACCTTTGGATAACTAAGAAATTGCAATGGGTCAATGTGGTATTACATCTTCCAAGACCGTACTGGTCTTTCTCAATCTTATTTTTTGGGTAAGTTCTACAGATGATTCACCTTACAGAATACCGATGCGTCAAACGCTATGCTAAGCACTACGCAGCAAACAGTATGCTTATCGGTTATATCTTGCCTGATAGCCAGCTAACGAGGATGCAGCGCTCCTCGGCATGCATCAGCCAACTATATGGTTGCATGTAACATCTTTTCTTAAAATAATTTAGCATTAAAACCCATGTTACATGTATGGCAACAGCTACAATATCGGATTCAATTTTTATATCGATCATCTTTTTGCCATCGTTATAGATGTGTAAAGTTACCCAGTGCTAGCTAGCATTGTTGACTAGCGTAACGTTTTGTCCTATCGCCGTGCTAATAAAGCATTGCAAGTCAACAAAGATGGGACCTTGTCAGAAAAGCCATCATGTCAGGTAGCTCCTTCATATTCTGTTAGTTTTCGTCATTGATAGTAAGGTAGTATCATGTTAGCCGGAGAGTTTGTAATTAAACACATTAACTTTGGATTAGGTGGTTATTGTTAGCATCATTAGTGTTATTCAGAGCTGTGCTAGCCATTCTCTACAGAAGGCAAGCTGTCTGGTCTGTTAGCTATCGATAAGAAAGGGCAGAGGCAACTTGATATTAAGTGTTGGTTGACATTGTCCATGTAACTCATGACTGGCTAGCAGGTATCGGTCTCAAAGTTCTCAAAATTCCATTGGAATGTCTTTCGAAGTGTGTTTAACGTGACGAAGAGGGTTGTGTCAATCGCATAGGGGAGTTACCACCTATGGTTACCACCCGCAGCAGCATGAAAAAAAACACTGCAGAATGTATCAAATTGACTCATTTGCCACTCTTGTTGCAAACCTCTGGTCAATTTTAGTCACCGGCTTCCACACATTGTTACTGTAGTATATACATCTGATGAAACCGTACATGTATACGTTAAGTGGGTGGTATTCTCTACAGCTAAACTCTGCTGTGACTAGCAAGGTTGTCCTGTCATTCATGAGCTGGTTTTCCTTCTGATCACTTAATGCTGAATTTTACAGGAATTGCCCGACGAAATTATAGATGAAAACTCCTCATTAACGTCGCGATTGGCAAGTTGTTGTAGACATAAGGAGGAGTTCAACGTTAGCTGTTTCAATGAAATTCCACACTGGGTTTATGCACGGGTGCCACCTCCCAGGCTCGATGCTGACCAGTGGTATTCCCCTTCGCTTGGAGTACCCTTAAAAACTAGGCCACTGCGGTGCTTTCATAGCGCCCCACTGTCTAGTATCGAGTGACTGTTTTTATGACCCGGTTCTTGTCATATGTGGTTTTAATTGGCGCGTCAAGTGTATTATAACAAGGAGTGTCTTTATTATTGTGTTGCAAGTGAGCTGGTATTTAAAAAAAAAACTGTCCAGAGATAGTGTTTCGCAGATTTAAGACTTCTGTTGTTACAGGTTCCGCATTTGCCATTTGAATTTAAACCAAGAGTATGGGCGAACTTAACTACAAACATTATGATAAAATTTGTAGATTTAAAAAGTAAATGCTGAAATACACAGAGAGTTCCGAGATCTCTACCTAACTTTTAGGTAATGCCAACATTCCTCCTCAAATCTTATGGTAATGAACACAAGGTCATTTGTAGTTGCATTACAGATATTCAAGTTTTTCAGGTAGCCCAGTGAACACATCTCATTTACATTCTTCCTTTGTCATTCTTTTGCCACATGTGCTTTTGACCAGTGCTATCTTCTTACAAGTTCCTCTGCCTGCCTCTTTTAGGCAGCGGCTGGCATCCTTTGCTATGTGGGGGCCTATGTGTTCATCACCTATGACGACTACGACCACTTCTTTGAGGACGTGTACACGCTCATTCCTGCCGTGGTCATCATCGCCGTGGGGGCACTCCTGTTCATCATTGGCCTGATTGGCTGCTGTGCCACCATCCGGGAGAGCCGTTGTGGTTTAGCCACGGTCAGTAGGACATGTATCCCAGGACGACTTACGAGAGATGAGGGCATTAAAATAGACTTAGCCCACATGTTCTGCCACACAGGATTTCTGTCAATGATTAAATGTGTTTCATCTTTCCTAGTCCTACATGTGTTTGGGGGTGGGGTGTTAAAGACCCAGCATTGGCAGGGGGGCCTTTGACGCTATTTATTCATTTTATTATAAGTAGTATTAGTATACTTATTATTATTATTATTATTATTATTAACAATAACAACAATGATAACATTTTTTTCATTGAACCCAACATTTCTAGTGACACCCAAGTTCAACCACACAACAATACAACACTGAGCTGTACATGTGGAGATGTCTGTGTTTGCAACCTATATAGGAAGCTGTCCTTGCTTATGTACTACGTTATATTAGTTACTGATAATCACTTTAATCAATGTCTTTATCCTCCTTTGCAGTTTGTCTTTATCCTGCTGCTGGTGTTTGTGACTGAGGTGGTGGTGGTGGTGCTGGGATACATCTACAGAGCAAAGGTGAGGCCCCATCCTGAATAGAGTCAGTGTTTGCGAAGGGTGGAGCTCATACACCTCTTTCCTTAATTTACGGTGGCATTCTCCCTTGTATTGGCACGTGTCTTGCTTGTATTGCCACATAAACAGATGGTGTCCTTGTTTTATTTGCAGGTGGAAGATGAGGTGAACAGGTCTATCAGGACTGTCTACAATGAATACAATGGAACCAACACTGATGCCCCTAGCCGTGCTATTGACTACGTTCAAAGACAGGTGAGCGTGGTATTTGTTTAATGGGTTTAGCTGGTTACTTGATGGCTTAACACAACAAATGTGTAATGCCTGCTGGTGCCTGGCTGTAAGAAAGCACTGGTGCCCTTTTCCATTTGTAAGGTAAATGTGTTTTTTTTTTTTTCCCCTGAAAATGGTTTCAGCTTCACTGCTGTGGAATTCATGACTACTCAGACTGGAGGTTCACACGTTGGTTCAACGAGTCGCGCAACAACAGTGTGCCTCTCAGCTGTTGTAAACCTAACGTGAACAACTGCACCGGCTCCATGCTCCGTCCTGGAGACTTGTACCCTGAGGTGAGCACTGAGCTCTGAATCAGGGGGCTCAGACACGTACACACAGACACACACACACACACACACACTCACACACACACACTCACACTCACACTTACTTTCATACCTGTAGTGTGATAAAAGCCTGATTTGTCACCTGTATTGAGTGTAGTTTTTCAATGTTTTTCCCCCTCATCTCTAATCCAACTTATGACCCACTCTTTCATGGGCAGGGCTGTGAGGCACTTGTTGTGAAGAAACTAAAGGAGATCATGATGTACGTCATCTGGGCTGCACTGACGTTTGCTGCAATCCAGGTACACAACTTTTCCAGAACATGTTTTCCTTTCCTTTTTTTTTTTTTTTTTTAGGCCAAACCATCCAGGCTACTTAAACTGCCAGTACTGTGTGTGTGTGCGCTTGTTTGTGTGTGTGTTTGTGTGTATGCTTATTTGTGTGTGTGTGTGCTTATTTGTTCCATCCTGACATACGAATGTCACTTTTTTTCCTGATGTATTTTGGCTTTCCTGTCTCCTCTGTTGCTGAGCAGTAAAGAGGTTTAGGCAGCTGCAGCAGTCTGAGGAGAGGCAGAGGCAGGGGAGGGACGCGCACACTCCACATTGACCTCATTGTGTCAGGGCTCTGTGTCTTCACTCAGGCAGATGAGGGGCAAGCAGAAGCTGCCACTTCCTGCCCTGGAAAAAAGGAGGGTGGTGGGGGGTTAGGGTGACCCTGACTCATAGGGGCATCTCAGGGCAAAGCTGGCAATCAGCAAAACAAAAACACAAATCAAAATACTCCTCTGTGATCCAGCTGGCTCCTTTTGGCTGTGCGGTTTGAGAAGGAAGGCTGATATGGGGCTTCAATGTATGCTTCATGTTATCTACCTACCCAAGAAGAGTTAAAAGTGTTAATGCCGTGCCTTGCTTAGTTCTCTTGGTTAGTCTTTCCCAGAGATCTGTTGTGGGTTGGGGGGTCTACTTGATTGCTCGTTTGTAGTTGTTTACTTCAGAGGAAGGAAGTGAAGAAGGGTAATGATAAGAGACTGTGAGTGTCATTGTTTTGGTGTTACTGAGCAGGGCAGTGCTGTGGGAGCCATGGAACTTGGGTTTCTGGAGCTGAAATGAATGCTTGCCTAGCTTGAAATGGCTGAGCAGGCAGAGACTACAGCCCACACATGACGTGAGGATTTAATTCGGGCGACTCGCAGGACCACACACACACACACACACACACACACACACACACACACACACACACACATACACACACACACACAGACAGCTTGATATTAAGCCTGCTTTTCTTAGGCAGGACTGCACACTGCACCCAGGTTGCTCCCACTTCTAATATTTACACCCTCTAAACCGAATGCATCAGCACTTAACGGTGGTTTAGATGTTGTAATTGGCCAGCCTTTTGTGGAGCACTGTCTGTAAGTCATCCACAGTTCTGGCAATTGCTTGCTCGCTCTTATTTATTTAAAACAACTCCTACAAGTAGTAGTGTAGACTGTCTATTGTATTGTATCATTATTTGCTGCATATTTGTCTGTGTGGAGTAGTTTTGCTACAGATCAGGATAGAGTGGTACTTGAAGCAGCGTGACCTGCAGTTACTGTAGAGGCTCTCTGCAGAGGAGGCTCCCCTTTGATCCTGTTCACTGTGTGGGCGCACAAAGTCTTAATCAGTGCCCTTCTCCCACCCCCATCTCGACGATCAGAGCAGACTCATTACAGGCTACTTGGGCTTTCTCCTCAGGCCCAAGCGTGTGTGGACATCACTATGCTGTGGGATACAGCTTTTCATTTGCCTCTTCTTTTATGGATGACTAAAATGTGTGTGGATCTGAACTAAGTCATTAACATGTTCTCTCTGCCTTAGGTTGTTTTGGTCTCCCATGCGGTTTGATAACTCTGTCTTTTTCTCTCTCTGTTTGTCCTGTGTCTCGTCCCGTCCCTTGCTGTGTGTTTGTCCGTGTGCCCCTCCAGATGCTGGGGATGCTGTGTGCCTGCGTAGTGCTGTGCCGCAGGAGCCGAGACCCCGCTTACGAGCTGCTCGTCACTGGAGGAACGTATGCGTAGAGCCGACAACGATAACACGCACACACACACACACACACACACACACACACACACACATACACACACTCACACACACTGTCACAGGAAACAGATACACACTCACAGGAAACACCTACTGTACACACTTGCACCCCAAGGTTTCAAGTTGTGCCTGTGAGGGTCAGCACACAGGCTTCTCGCCCTCCATTTAGCTTTCCTTTGCTGTTGGCGGTAAAACTCACCTTTCACTGAGATGCTCACTCTATACACTGGTGACGGCTGACCTAGTGACTATACTATTTATTTACATGCTGTATGTAAGACAAGGTTTTATATTCACTACTTTTATTCTGTCTCCTTCTCTGTCTCTCTTTCTCTCTCTCTCTCTCCACAAACGCTATAAGCCAAAATCTAAAATGGCAATTGGCCCCTCTCTTCCCCCGTCATTTTCTGTCTTCAAGATGAGGCATTGACACTGACTACTTTTAATTAGATTATTCTTCTTCTTACGACCTGGGGGTGGGGTGGGGTGGGGGGGATTGAGAAGGACCTCAGTCTGCTCGCGTGAAGGAAGGCAGCGCTGTAGGGAGCTCAAATGTGGAATTTCTGCTTTCCTCATGCGTCAGTTTGCACTATGTGTACGGCTTTTGGAATATTTTATAAATATTTAAAAAAAAAACGACTTCATGTAAATACTTTGTGGCAGGGATTCCTCTCGTCTTTGCTCTGTCTTTCTCCTCCTTTTTTCCCTCACCAACCACACATCAAAAAAGAAAAAAGAGAGAAAAGAAAATCCCTGCGAACATGTGTGCGTGTCACCACAACAATAAACATGCTTGTGATTCAGTCCGCATTCCACCCACTACACGCTCATCACCAGCATCTTTATGTTCAGGAGCTGCCGTAAGGGTGAAGGGCATTTTAAATGTGTTCATACTGTAATACATATTCGTAATCTTGTTAAGTTTGAATACAGCTCCATCTTTAAAAAATACAAAAAAACGAACAAAAAAAAAAACACTAAATCGAACAACAAAAATGGGGAAATCGATATTCTTTTGATTCAAACAGATATCTGTGGGATTATGGGAATATTCTACATGCACTACATATTATGTACTAAACAACTGTTACATTTTATTAATGTTCTCTTTATGTTTGTCTTCCCTCCCTTGCTTCTTGTGTGGAGTTGAGTGTATTGCTAAGATGTAGATTTTAAAAGTTGTTTTTTTTTTGAGGAAAAGAAATGTAGCTCTGCAGAACACGAACGTTCAGCTTAAGATGAATGTAAATAGATTAAAGGGGAAAAACATACCGAAATAAAACTTGTAAATTCCAATTCCAGCTGATCTGTTGTCTTTTTTGTGTCAGAATTTGAGGGAGGAAGGGACAGACGCAAGTAAAGGGAGGCTGAAAGGGACCCAAGTACTGACACCAGTTGGTCATGTGTTGGTATTTTTAGAGCATCTGTTCTTCAACCCCCACACCAGATTTTTTTTTTTTGTCATTGATCTTGGTGTCTTACCCTATCCCCAGCATCCAAGCAAAAGCTTCCCTAGTCATGCTTTTTAGGAGTCCTCTGCCTGGTAAGGAAAGACTCTCAACCCCCAAAGTCAAACAAAGGGCATTGGCTGAAAGCCTTATTGTAGCAGGGGGGCTTTGTGCGAGTGTGTAGAATCAACAGCACACACAGTGTGTCAGTATGGTAAGGGGTTAAAGTTCACTGCTTTCCCAGGCTGCCTCCTGTGAAGTTAGCCAAGAGGGTCTGTATGTTGAGGTCCTGTTTCTTCCATACAGCTGGAAGAATGATTTAGGAGGGGGAAACCTCCCACACATATGGGGCCATCAGCCATTAGATTGATTGCATACGGGCTTTCTCTTTTTATTGGTATGCTACATTTGTTTGGTTTAGTGCTTCTTTCTCTGTCTCCTGTTTGCATATGCATTTTTTAAGATGGACCTGGCCGTCTGCCTCTATAGATCTGGCAGAGTGAGCGTTTTTGAAACGTGTATGTGTGACTGTGGAGGAGTTAGGCTTCTAGTATGACCAGTGTCATGAGTTTCTGGGTAACCCGATGCCGCAGGCGCAGGTGGATCGGACTACACAGTCATATGATGCAGACAGCCCCTGCAGTGTTGCGTGTCAGTGTGTACATGGTAGACTCTGGTCATTGTTTTAACTGTTAGCTGCCTTCAGAACCACAGACAGGGTTTAAATTCTTCTTCATGCGCTCGTGTCGACGTTCTCGTCGTGTCCGACATCTGAGACCAGCTGTATAGACAGTCAGACTATGCTAGCATCGCAGTCATCTTTGTAAAGGGGGGCGGGGGTTCCCGCTGCGTGTGTGAAGTCAGTAGCAGTCATGTTATTTTAATAGAGCAGGTGCAGTGTCTCATGTCTCGTGATTACCATTTGAGAGACCACACGAGTGCATTCTAAAAGTGTTTAAAGACCAAATAAAGCCAAAATAATGTTTCTAAGTTTCAGAAAGAATCGATCTTATGGTCAATTTTGAGCGAATATGAACGTGAAAGTATAGGCGGTGCTTTCTGTGAGTTAATGCTGTAACGGTACTGTGCCAGAGCTCAACAACGCAGTAAAACTGACTTAAGGGGTTTCTCCGGACCTTTCAAAAACAGTTTATTTTAAATACATTTTTATAATATTTATTTTTAATCTCATATATCTGATTAGTTTATTTGTTATTTGCAGTGGCGGTTCTATAGTGTTTTACGCCCCGGGCGAGACCACCTCTCAGCACCCCCCCCCCCCCCCCCCCCCCCCCCCCCCCCGCCCGAAACAAACACACCAAACATTAAAGTTAAAAAAATACATTATTTAAAATGGTTAATAAATAAATACCACAACCATTATTAAACAAAGATTTGTGCAATGACTGCAGACGGCTCTACATTCAGAATTAAAAGACAAAATATATAGGAATTCTACTGAAATACAGTTTTAAAATTAGTACAAAAAACTGCATATATAAATTAGGTTTATATAGGCCTACGTGTAAATCACTGGTACATTTAAAATTCACTCTATTTTACATTTATAAAGGTTTCATATGGGAGAAGAAAAACATTGTGTACAGAGTTTGAAATAAATACGAAGAGGGAAAATCTACATAACAGTAAGATTGTTTCTTTTCATATTAGTTTCACCAGCAGATGTTGCCCTTGGCCTATGAACCTGCAAACCGACGAGAACTATGTACTTGTGACTGAGGGCAGCCGCAGCATAGCTAGCTAGCAACCTAAGGAAGAAAGTGCTAGTCTTATCCGAACGTTAACTGAAAACAGTCGAGTGACCATGATGAATTGCTTTCAAATATCCATATCCATATTTATCCTAAACTAGCTAGCCAGCATCAATCATTTACAACTTTAATCATTTGCAACACTTGTTAACACAGTCTGAACATTGCTAGTAGCCTGGGAGCTAATGTTACAAAGTTTGTTGATGGTAAGGAGCAAGGGCTACAAAATGAACTTTTTATTATTATGATTTATTTATTTAAAACACTGTCTTATCTGCAAGCGTGAGATTCATCTCGCGTTCTATTCTTTTTTCCGCTCCCGACTTTAGATATCTTTTCAAGGCCCTGTCCAAACATTTGTCTGCCAAACTTAAACTAAGACTGAGCAATAATCGACCAGACCACTGAAAGGTGGGGGAGGGGGGCACCAGGAGGAGAATGGAGAAGGAGAGGAGCAAATTGACCTATGTTGCTTTTGTATTGCTTAAAATAAATATTAACATGCTTTGCACATTTTTAAAATATCCTTACTAGCACGTACCTAGCCTATTGTGATGATTTTTTCACGAGCCAATTTTTTTGGTGGTGCCCCCACAAGCACTTGGTGCCCTACGCACGCTGCGTTATGTGCGTGTGCGGAGCTACTGCCCCCGAGACAGAGAAGACACGCTGCTTCTGTGCATGCCACCTTCTCAGCAAGCAAGGGCGCCTGCAGTTCGCCATTGTGCCGATTGCAGCATTACAGGGGGCGCCAATGTGCCGATTGCAGCGATATGACAAACGGAGCTTTTTTTTTTTTTTTTTTCCCCAAGCGCTCCTGGCGCCCCCCATGAAATGGCGCCCCGGGCGGCTGCCCGGTTCGCCCGTGCCTAAAACCGCTACTGGTTATTTGTCTTAGGTTAGTCACAGAAGGTAGAACTTAGTAGAACTTATTGATCAAATATCTCGACCATTTTTTCATAGACTTACCAACATCGGCATAGTCATTCACTAGGACTTCACAGGACTTAGGGCATGAGGTCATAGGTCAAAGTCAAACTCAGAAAAGTTGTTAGGTGGAGGCATACCAGTCATTCTAATTCTGTTAGTGGTCCGATTTTGCTTAAAAATGGATACGCATGTCTTACATTAATTTAACCTAAAGTATGCCAACTACTTTTCTAAATTTCTAATTTTTTTCCAGTTTTCTATGTTTCTCGTGTGAAAGGGTGATACGTAGCAATATGTAGTGTATTGTATGTCAATACAACCTTCATCATCTTTTCAGGACTTAAGGAATCAGTGCAATTTAATCATATTAAAACATTTTTACAGGTACAACATGAAGCTACAAGAACAAGAAATGCCAGTTTGATTATAAATTAAATATTTGCAAATACTCTTTGTCAAGACTGGGAGATCTTGAAACTACAGTATTTTTCCTAAAATACATTCGTAGTTTGTGCTAAAGAATGTCTTTTGCTTCTTGAAATATTTACCATACCATAAGTTCAAAAGAAAAAGAACCGAGAACATGATGCACAGCACAGAGACATAACACACACAATAGCACTGGCAATGGCTATAAGTCATCATGTTCACCATGCCAAGAGAAAAAACAGCTTTTTTCTTCTTTAAATTAACCCTCCATCCTATGGAATATCCCTGGGTGACTGAGCAGTAATAACTCATCTTTAGCATACAGTATGCCACAAAAAAGTACTGTCATCCAACATCCGGCCCAGTTACTGCCGGATCTAATGTGCTATGGTTGGGCCCACATGTAGTGCCTGCTTGAAATGAGCTCCTCCTTTCCCATAATATAAATACATGTCTATGAATAGGTGCTTCACACCTCTGAGTCAGATCAGCTCTGCATAAGCCTACACAGCTGTTGAGCTGACACAGTGTCCTCTCAGACGTACGTGTGTGTGTGTGTGTGCGTGTGTGTGTGTGAGAGAGAGAGAGAGAGAGAGAGTGCGTGTGTGTGTGTGTGTGTCTGTGAGCCCTCTCAGACTTTGTTGAGGTACGATCCCGGGACCAAGCCAGACTGCCCATTCCTCTCCACCGTCCACCAACCGTCGTCCCCCTGGTCCACGACCACCACTACCTCCCCCTCTGAGATGGACAGCTCATCGGAGCTCTGAGGAAATGACATCACACACACACACACACACACACACACACACACACACACACACACACACACACACACACGAGGCACACACACTTAAATCCAGTACACAGTGGTAAATTGCCCAGTAGCAGTACAGTAGTTATGGACATTTTATACATTTTATAGGCAGAAGCATGGGTAAACCAGACAGTGCATAGCCGGTTGTTGGCCTTTCTCCATTTCACACACAGTCTCTCACACACAGACACACACACACACACACACACTCAGCCAGTCTCGTGTTTCACATCCTGTGAGAGCCAGTGCTGTACCCTGCAGCCCTGGTGCCAAGCGTGTATAAAGTGAGTCCTGTTACCAGGCGTCGTCTGTGGCCTCACCTGAGCAATGTAGTTGTAGAGCGCCTGGTACTCCACTGCTGCAGCCCGTGGAGCTCCTCCGGGTAGACATCCAGGGATAGAGGCATACACCCCGTCTGAGGTTTCTGCTGAAGTTTAAAGTGTGGTAGTCACATATATATATATATATATCGAGACCATTGATGGTCTCATGGTGGCTTAGTCTAGCAGTCCAAAGCTCTAGGAACATGTCAAACTTTGCACTATGCAAGGCTACTTGATGTGGGTGCACTGTCATACACCATAGCTTAAGTTTTTTTCCCTGACCTAAAAAGAAGGCTGTGGGAGTGAATTCCTGCCTGTTTAGAGTTAGACTTGACTGCCACCTAGTGTTGAACATGAATGCATTCTCTGAGAGCAATGATAATGTATGTTCCTTTAAATATACAAACAGTAGCACAAATAGTTGGAAAGGCTGTGCTGAATGGCGCATAGCCTTTTTTATATGTCATTAACATTAACTGAAGGATGATGCAAATACTAGCTTTTGTTTAAAAATATACACACTTCAAAACATGAAAATTGTGCATACTGTCTTATAAATTGAGATGCTGTCTTGAGACATATATGTGTGTTTGTACATTTAGAGGATGATATTAGATTCTCACCACTACGTGTCGCTGTTGATGCTGAACTGTCGTTGACATTGTTCCTGCTGGCAGAGCTGTTACCTTGCAAAAGGTTTGAAAACCTACATTGGAAAAAAATACTTAATTCAGTATCCAGCTTCTCTGTTTAGATACCAATAAAGTGCCAAATAAATATTTTGGTTATAGGTCTACAGATTTTCTACTGATTTTTCCTGACTGCAAACACTCTAGTCCCTCTGCAAGTAAACAAAATGTTCATAGACCTCACAAAAATAGTGAAATAATTAATTTATGACACTTAAAGCTAACTTGACAAACACATCCCATCAGTAAAACAGATCAGCCAAAGTCACCATTATCTAAACTCATCACTTCCACTAAATCATTCTTAGCGTAAATGAGCACACTATTTCCACAGCAACAATAAAGCCACAAATCTATCAACAGACACCCCCCAGTTGCAAAAGCATTTTAAAAAGAGACACTGTTGCAGGAGTATGCTTAGGTGTAACATATTTATATCCCCGAAACGCGGAGCGTCGGGGATGTAATGGTTTTGCGTGCGCCGCCGCCGCCGCCGCCGCCGCCGCCGCGTCCGCCGCGTCCGCCGCGTCCGCCGCGTAAGGTCTTTCGTGTTAACGCGATAACTTTTGAACGGATGTTTGGATTTGTCCCAGATTTTTTGGGTGAATGCTCTAGGGCAGGTTCATGAACTGATTCGAGTTTGGAGGTCAACACTTTCAAGATGGCTGAATTCAAGATGGCCGAATTTTTGTTTGGCCCATAACTTCTGACTGGGTGGATGGATTTCTCCCAGATTTGGTGTGTTAATGCTCTAGGGTAGGTTCATGAACTTATTCGAGTTTGGAGGCCAACACTTTCAAGATGGCTGAATTCAAGATGGCTGAATTTTGGTTTGGCCCATAACCAGTGTTGGGAAGGTTACTTTAAAAATGTAATTCGTTACAGTTACAAGTTACAACGTTTAAAATGTAATAGTAGTGTAACTTTTTGAATTACTTTATCTGAGTAACGTAACTTATTACTTTTTGATTACTTTTTGATTACTTTTCAAATGTTTTCATGATTTTGTCCCCGTAAACATTTTTACTGGCAGTGTTGACCTTAAAAAAACACTGAACACTATTGAACCTTTCATTACATGAATATGAATTAGCATCACATCATTTATATATATAAGATAATATAATAATAAACACCACAAGATCAGACTTCAAGCCACATTTTACTGTAAAATCAATCTGAGTTGTCATACAGATAATAGGTCACAGACTTTTTTCTTTCTTTCTTTTTTTTAAAGTGATACACTTTAACAGAAAGACCGGCATCCAACTGTGTAGAGAAATGGCAACAGGGATGTTTTGTAGGCTACGGTACACGAAACAGTTTTTTTTAAATATAGGCTGTTTTAGCAAGGTTTTACTGACAATATTAAGATGTAATTATATCCCCGAAACGCGGAGCGTCGGGGATGTAATGGTTTTGCGTGCGCCGCCGCCGCCGCCGCCGCCGCGTCCGCCGCGTCCGCCGCGTAAGGTCTTTCGTGTTAACGCGATAACTTTTGAACGGATGTTTGGATTTGTCCCAGATTTTTTGGGTGAATGCTCTAGGGCAGGTTCATGAACTGATTCGAGTTTGGAGGCCAACACTTTCAAGATGGCTGAGTTCAAGATGGCTGAATTTTGGTTTGGCCCATAACTTCTGACCAGTTGGATGGATTTGTCCCAGATTTGGTGTTTCAATGTTCTAGGGTAGATTCATGAACTGATTAGATTTTGAATGTTGGGGGCTTTGAAGCATCGCGTTTCGGGGATATCCCTTTAGCAGTCGAAGACGACTGCATAGGCCTAGTTAAAAGTTGCAAGACACTGCATGTGCAATGGTATGTGAATCTTTTCACTATTTTGCAACGCTCCTCACAACACTTTGAACCAAACCCTTGTGCACCTCTTACGAAAGCAAACAATTATTGCAAGAATTTCCATGTGAGAATAAATGAACTTACTGTAATGCAACTGAACAAACATAAGAAATCTAGAGGCAATGTTAAGGAATGTTATTTGTGTTTGCTGAATGCAATTTAGGCTACTTGCTGAATGCTGTGTCCAGTCAAAGCCAACCAATTAGCTCACACTAAAGCTTCTCATATTGTTGGAGTTGGTGCTTGGGACCAAAACATTACCTTTAAGACCACCTGGGCTATTAAAAGGATACAAGGATATTTATTTGTCACATGGATAGAGAGACTGGGTAAAGTAAGACATGCAGTGAAACTGCTGTTTGTCAGCCTATCCTGTGCGTGGGCAGGGCGAGTGAAGTGTGGTTGCAGTTGGGGGCTGGCTGTCTGATGAAGTGCTGCGGTGGAATAGGTGATGGGGGGTTGAGGGTGGGATAAGTGCTTAAAATGTGCAGTTGTGGTGGGGTTGTGAGGGAGGATTGATATTCATATATTGGTATGTGGGTCATGGGTGGATGCGGCAGCACTGAAGGTTGCGTGCGTGTGTGTGTATGTAGGAGGCTGCACAGACACTGTGGCCAACGCTGGGCTGTAACAGCCTTTGCTCAAATATGTACCACTTCCAGGCAGTGGAAGTGTACGCTGAGGTTAAGTACACCGGTTTGCGATAAGCTTGTGATTAGGCTGTCATGCCATGGTTTATCTCCTTGCTGACTCAATAAAACTAATCATGTTTATCTTTGGTATTTTTTATACCCTAGCTACAGTAATTAGCATCAAATCAGCAAGTTAACTGTTGCTGACTGACTACCTGGATAGTAAATACACCAAGTGATCTGGTGGCCACTAAGGAGGCAAACTGTGCAGACCCAATAAGGAAATAAAGACTATTAGCCAAATACAACTGACAATTTTATTTATGTAGGCCCACAAAATATTATGATGTCTTAAGGTGTTTTTCACATCAACAGTAGCAAAGAGAAACGTTTTTCTTATTTTTAAACAGCAGGTGTGGTTAAACCTGTCTGCTTGCAGTCCATATACGGACACCAAGGCCACAGTTTTTGACCAGTTACAAGTTAAAGAAGAACCTAAAGAATACCTAAGAATAACAATAGACTAGAAAATCTCTCTGTGGTTGAAAACATTCTAGCTAAAGCCAGAGTGCACAATGATGCTACTGAACAGCTAAAATACTTATAGTTATGAGTAGTTTATTATAACAACCAGTCTGGTCAGTCTATCTATCTATCTATCTATCTATCTATCTATCTATCTATCTATCTATCTATCTATCTATCAAAAAATGGCAAAGTAGGCTAATCTTGATGGTATGAAATAATGCCTGACTATATAAAAGACCCAATCCCCAAGGTGAAAAAACACTTATAACTAATAACTGACTGGATAAAAAGTATGCAGGAGTGAAGAGAGGATAACGCAATGTTCAACTCCTCCGTAACTGCTGGTGCCCTGCACAGCACTCTCAGTTCTGCCATTTTCAGTCAGCAAAGGTAATCAGATTGGTTTGTTTGTTTCCAAGGCAACAAACAACATGGTAAATAACAGTATTGCAGGCAGTAGTAACTAAAGACTGTAGAGTGCAGCCAGTCTTGTTCAAAATTGCGCAGTACTGAAAAGTAATGTTAATGAAGTAACCTAACCTCACAGTTAATTTTCTTATACAAAACAAACAGCACCCAGTGTCATTGTGATTCCATGGCACAGCACACAGTTAACACACAACAAAATGAACTCTGCATTTAACCCATCACACACGGAAGCAGGGGGCAGCCATGACAGGGAGCGGTCTGTGGGAACAGTACTATGCTCAGGGTACCTCAGGGGCACTATGGTTATGTGTTAGTGGATTTGAACCTGTAGTCACAGGTCCGATAGCTGTAGATAACTGTCAGGCCACCACTGCCCATCCACTGCCCACCACTGCACTTATAGCAGGCTACACAGAAGTAAGCAACGGGCCACAGTTGGCCAGTTGGTCAGAGTTTGGCCATCCCTATTGTAGAGGGATATTTTCATACATTATCTAATAGAGTAATGATAGAGAGAATAATGATATGAGCATGTGTTGGGCACCAGTGCTCAGCTGCCCTGACACCCAGACGTCCCAGGCATCCCTGCAAAGACTTTGCTCAAAACACATCTAAACAGTGATTGGGCTTCCATTTGCTGCACAGGGGATTGCTCTGGGTGGAACAGGCTAGCATTAAAGAGCCAGCTGGGTCCAGCATGCAGACAACATGAGATGTGGAAGATCGCTGTCTGCCCACATAAACTGCCATTACTGCACCATATGCTGCTTTATAATGCAGTTTATCTGGTACTGTGCCTTTTTATACTTTCTTTTATACATTTTCATTGCATTTCGTATTGTATATTGCTTAGTATGTCTAGGTTGTGCTCTTTTTTTGTCATTGTGTTGTTATTTGTCTCTGTCTCTGTTTGTCCCTGAATGTCATGCTGCTACTACAAGTCAATTTCCCAATTTGGGATCAATAAAGTAAATCAATCAATCAATCAGTCTGTCTGTCTGTCTGTCTGTCTACATCTGAAGCGAGATGAAGAGATGAAGAGATGAAGAGATGAAGAGATGATCTATTTCGCATACCCCCAGGGATTGCCTGAATTGATCACAGGATGTAATCTTTTTTGGGTGTTTCATGGGTCTATTGTGATCGCAGTCTATTATTAAGGGTCAGTTGAGTGTGTGTGTGTGTGTGTGTGTGTGTGTGTGTGTGTGTGTGTGTGTGTGTGTGTGTGTGTGTGTGTTTGTGTTTGTGTGTGTGTGTTTGTGTGTGTGTGTGTGTGTGTGTGTGTATGCAGGCTGCTCTGGGCTAGGCCATCTCAACAGTGTAATTACGCACCTGATGGGCAGATAGAGAGAGGGCGCTGGCTGACACTCCCTGCAGCAATGCATACTTTACATGGATGACGTGCTGGTGCATGCAGCTGATTTCCTGATTGCCCTGGCCAACCTGCATGAGGTGTAAAGCCATCTAACTGCATGACTGCACCTAAGTTGTACTTGGTGCATAAACTCTACCATGAGGGGAACAAACCTAATGGATAGGTAGATAAACTCTGTTGAGAGGTCGATAAACTCTATTTCTGAAATTTGAAAGGTGGGTAAACTTGATGTTTATGTGCATTTACCTAACACCACAGCAGTTACATTAGCAAGACAGTGGTCAGTTGTGTCTGTGTGACCTTAGGGAGCTTTGTGGCTTCCTGGCGCTGAACTCTTATCACTGACAGCAGTAGCCAACAATCGCTAGCCCACTAGGTTCTTCCACTCAGAAAAGAATAGTGGTTCAAATGGGGAGAAGCCTGTAACACTACATGTAAACAACTGCAAGCATCACTGACTGATTTTCCTGTTCTGGCATCACATCAGAGATGGTTCTAAACAATCTTAGTCCAGAACTACAAATACAGTTCGTTTTTGACATTAAGCGCCAGTGATATGGTTGTCAGTGATGTGACAGGGTTGCTTACTTCAGCCACTGAGCAAGTGTTGCACCCTAGTTTGAGAGCTTGTAAACAATGCATGCCAGTTCAAGAGAGAAGCACGATATGCAAAATACAAAAAAAACTTAATGCAAACTGGAATGCATTTAGTCAACACATAATGGCTAGGCCTACTATGACTGCAGTATGGTTGCATTTATTGTTTTTATTAGATTTCCTTCCTGACTTCCTGTCTGCTCTAGCTTTATCGACTAATTAACAGATGTTCACTTCTGCAACTTGTGTCTTCTGTTCTGAGAGGCTTTAACAGCATGTGAGTGTACAAGGTCTTAGACAGTGAATTTCCAGTTTTGCACGTGTGTGTGTGTGTGTGTGTGCATGTGAAAATGAAAATAGTTTTATAGACATACAGGTTTGATGTGAGATTTTGTGGTTTAAGTGACAGGTTTTGGGAGCTTTAAAACATGCAAAATTTTGCTTTTTATCAACATGCTTTTCAATGATATCTTAAGCATTTGATATCTTACCTATTTGACACACAACACTGTGCTGACTTTGAGTCATAGCAATGCAGCCGCCCGTATGAAGTCAACTAGTCAAGCCAAATGTTTTTTTTTCTTTACAAAGATACATGTGTCATCAACTATAACCCTGTAGGGTAATCTGTATGCCAGTACAGCTTGAAGCTTTTAAAAATAATTTATCAAGAACATAGATCTTCTTGTTTGTGTCATCTGAAATCGAAGGCTGATTTTGACCTCAGAGCCTAAATGGTTACACCGATATGAATGTAATTTATAGAATGAGTGTGTGCAGTTTCGTCAAAGTGGTGATGTGGTTGCGAAATTGTATCATTTTTTCGTTTTAATTTACATGCCCTGCAGCTTAAAATGACACAACACTGCATTGTGTTGGTGTGGTGATCTGAGTAGATTTCCATGGTTGAGTTGAATAATTATGTCTCAGGTTTGCAGGGTCTATCACTGTTACACAACTACAGGGAAACGTCAACTAACTTGATTTCCTAAAAAAAGGCAAAGTTTCCTCCAAGCTCCGTTACACCTCACCTTTTCATGACCCCTCCTCCGAAGCGTGCCCCAATGCCGTTGCTGTCTGTGCAGGGCTCTCTGTCGTAGTAGTTCTCAAACACAATGGGCACTGGGGAGACCGGGGTAGGAATTCAGACAGCAAACACACTCCATTAGAGAAGCAGATAGAATCAGGCAGGGAGAAAAGGCTGGTTTGGAAAAGGGTGAATATGATCTGTAGATAACTCCTTAACTGACAGAGCCAGGGTGGTGTGTAAGTTGTGTGTGTGTGTGTGTGTGTGTAAGAGAGAGAGAGAGAGAGACAGACAGAAAAAGAGAGAGAGAGTGTGTAGGGTGTTTGGGAGTGTGCGAGAGAGTGGGAGGGAGAGAGAGCGAGAAAGTACAAGAGAGAGAGAGAGAGAATGTGTGTGTGTGTGTGTGTGTGTGTGTGTGTGTGTGTGCTTGTGTATGTGTGTGGGTGTGCATGTGTGTGTGTGTTTGTGTATGTGTGTGTGTGTGTGTGTATGTGTGTGTGTGGGTGGGTGGGTGTGTATGTGTGTGTGTGTGTGTGTGTGTGTGTGTATGTGTGTGGGTGGGTGGGTGGGTGTGTGTGTATGTGTGTGTGTGTGTGTGTGTGTGTGTGTGTGTTTGGGTGGGTGGATGTGTGTGTGAGTGAATGGGTGTTGGGTGGGATTCTTACATGGAGGTGTTGTGCCTGTGCTCTTCATCTCAATGAAACTGTTGTTGTCGACTATGATGTCACACTGCTCCAGGCTCAGGCGAACTTCTTCATAACACTGCAATAGCACACTTTGATTGAGTACACCAAAACATCTCCACTTCATTCCCACACAATGTCTAGCATGCAAGCTTTACAGTGCACCACCTCCAGCATCTGTAGAGTGTTAATAATAATAATAATAATAATAATAATAATAATAATATTAATAAGAAGAAGAAGAAGAAGAAGAATCTTTACTTGTATAGCACAGTTCATACATACAAGATGCAGCTAAAAGTGCTTTACAGTTTGGCAAGGTCACAAACAAAACAGCATTTCTTGCAGTCCAATGGCATCGGAGTAATTGAATGCAATAATGGAATGGCGTAGTGTTTTAACAATGCAATGTCACAGCAACGCAATGCCCTGCTGATGCGGACTCTTGCGTGGACACAGGTAAAGCATTTGTTGTATCTTGGTGGTGCAGGGGGGTTGTTCAGGCACTGTTGACAGTTCCTGCTTGTGTCCGTAGGGGCAACAGGGGTGAGCAAAATATTTTTGTCATTCATTAAGTACGGAAAACCACTTGCCTCGTCATCCTTAACAGACTGCATTGACAACTGGTTGCAGTGAACCCACATAGCATTTCTTAGGATGTTGATGCGGTCTCCCTCTTGCTGCTGAAAGACCTATGAATAACATTCAGGAACTGTAAAGCAAAGGCAGCCATAAATGGAGCAGATGCTTTTCACTGATAAACATGCTTCTGCAAAGCCTGAATGTACCATATGACACTTGATGTCTTCAAGCAAGTTTTTAAAAATGCACACAGCATGATTGAGTATATCAGCTACACCAGTGCTATGGCATACCCACATGATTCATGCTCTGTAAAATAAAACACAACCCTAAATCCCTCCTGTGTCCATCTCAAATGCTTGTGTTGGGGTGAAGTTTGCGGCAAAACAAGTGGGTTGAAAGAGGAAGCATCTGGTAGGGAGTGGTTTTTTTCTAACCAGATTAGGGCATCGTGTTTCATAAGTGCATCATAAACGCATCATAAGTTACATAAATTTTCACTGAATAACAGTTCTCCTTTAGCTGTTGCATGGCCTTTCCTTAACATGATTTTTAATGTCTGAGTCTGAACACTGTCAGTGTAATTTTATTGTTAAGTTAAGCATATTTTTAGTGAGTTATTTATTTTATTTTATAAGAGCTCCTGTTTAAAATCAATCAAATCTGCTCAGATACAGTAGGGTTCTTTGACCAATAATGCATTGTTTAGGTCTGCAGACTGGTCCGTATTAAAGGTAGAGTAGGAGATGTCTTTCTGGAGCACTTTTTACCATATTCCTTAAAATCTCTTTCACGCTCACGATGACAACTAATTAATAAAATGCTCTAACACAAAAATGAAACATCTTAGTCACCTGTGGGATGGACAGGACTGACAACACACCATCCAATAATTTTAAGTGGCCTGCTCAATGGTGATATGTCTATCAAACTCAACTCCCCTCCCTACTACCCTGTGCATGGATCTGGAGGTGTGACTTCCAGGAGAAGCCTGAAAAAAGGAGTTTGGACTTTTGAATTGTGTACTTTCAAAATGTAGCTTGGTCGAACTGTTTTTCCAGGATCTCCTACACTACCATTTCAGTGTATTAATAATGGCACTGCACTTTAACATAGGTAAAACAGTAGACCCTTACCATTATTATACCGTATTATACCATATTGTTACTGTTATAATGAGGCCTACAGTAACTTAATTATCTCCAAACATTTTTGTTACTTTTAGGTCTGCATGGTCCTGAATACACAGAATTGTTTTGCCCTTAAATACTTTTTATATTCTGCCAGCTCTATTTAGTGCATTAATGACATTGCCATTATTGCTTCACATACCTCTGCTGTTGGCAAAATCTCTGTTTGAGTATGCATGAAGTCACACCACTTATGCATTATTACAAACATTATTAATAAAATAATAATAAAAATATAATATAATAATAAAAATTAACAGTATCCCCAGTACTGACACAATCCAGGACATGTGTCTTCCCCTTTCTCACCTCACAGGTGCTCTCATGAGTCGACTCCCACTCCTGGCGAACCTTGTCAAGCTGCTCGATGTTGCCCATGTACTGCTTCTCTAATAGCAAAAGACAACACATTCTGTGACAAGATGCTTTGTTTTTAGCTTACACATAAGTTGACTAAACACAATGTATGTTCCTGTTTGCATTGCTGCATTCAGGGTGCATAGTTTTTCACAGTTTCTCTTTACTGTTTACCTTGTGTGGTGCTCACACACCCGCGCGCACACACACACACGCACACGCGCGCACACACACACACACACACACACACACACAGGGGTGAAGTGGTACAATAAGAGGTGGGCAAACTATGAATTCAGTAAATGGACCCTCTGTGAATCATCAGATGCATTAAGGAACATTTTGTAATGTTAAAAATTATATTTCATGTTTTCACTTTATTGTAAAGACCATGAACTCTATGGTTAGGTAGATGAACTCTGTTGGATAAACTGTATTTCTGACATGGATAAACTGTATTTCTGAAATGTGAGAGGTGGGTAAACTCTGTTTACCACAGCCCAGGTACATTAGTTACATTAGTAAGAGTGTCGAACAGATTTCTATCTCTCCCTCTTCCCATGGTAGCTTATTATTGTGAAACCAGTTGTGCTGTCTAATTTGGAACTAACCTACTTGTGAAAGCAGCACTACTTGGTTAGAACATGGTGTACATAGCTTACAATAAAACCTCTGGGATATTTCAGTGTGCATACTTATACAGAGTGCACAGCCTTATATCGATTGACTCGCTCACAGCCCGACACACTTTTAAGCAAAACTGCGAGACGGTGACAGAATACTAATAATAATAACCTTTACTTGTATAGCACAGTTCATACATACAAGATGCAGCTCAAAGTGCTTTACAGTTTGGCAAGGTCACAAACAAAACAGCATTTCTTGCAGTCCAATGGCATCGGAGTAATTGAATGCAATAATGGAGTGGCGTGGTGTTTTAACAATGCAATGTCAAAGCAGCACAATGCCCTGCTGATGCTGGCTCTTGCGTGAACACAGGTAGAACATTAGTTGAATCTTGGTGGTGCAGGGGGGTTGTTCAGGCACTGTCAACAGTTCCTGCTTGTGTCCGTAGGGGCAACAGGGGTGAGGAAAAACTCCCTGAATTGTGTGTGGTTGAATTGAACCGGAAATAAAAAAGGAAGAAACCTCAGGCAGAACCGCGTCCCCTAGGGAAGCCCTTCTGCCGGGGCTGTGGCTGACTGGGGCTTGGTTGTAGTCAGGTGGTTGATTGGTTGGATTGGACTTTGGAGGGGGGTAGGGGTCTGGGTGTCTGGGGATTGGGGTGATGGCGGGTCCTCGGTAGGGCCATTAGGTGTAGGCGAATGCAGGAAAGGGACTGAGGGACCATCAACACTGTGGTGGAGGCTTCCTGCACCCACTGACCATACTCTGGTTCTCTGGTAAAATATTACTGACTTTTTTTTTTTAAGTCACGTAGTGTTATGCATGTGAGAACTTTTTTTTTTGTTCCCTGTTGAGAGAGGAACTGCTGCCTACAGTTTCAACAAGCTTGGGTTTCAGAAATAGACATACAATGGGATGCTTGTACTAGAGGGACGCAGCAGAGCAGTTTGAATATTTTACTGTTCCATGTGTCGGCATGAAATAAAATTGGGATTTACCGGTCATGTCAGTGCTCCACTGACACCGCTGAGGTATATGGACGTGCTGATCATTTTACAGTACAAACAAAACACATCAATTATGACTAAAAAGAATATTGAAACTACCCCCCTCCCCCTTTACAATCCAAGTACCGCTACGTAGTATGTGTTTACATTTTGTTTATGCTGCAATAATTATGCAGAAATATTAATTGTTATAGCAAGCTGCTTGCGATGCAGGGGGTAGTCGGTAGAATATAGACTGTCTTAGGGGGTACACAAAAGTCAAGCTTTTGGGGATCACTGCACTAAGTCATCTGAAAGTAAGGTCAATATTGCCATATACTGTAAAACAGCAGAGAAACCTACCTGCATCCACTGCTGCTTCCCTACATTGTTTGGCCTTGTTCTGCACCTGGTTACACATAAACTTACTGTGAGTTATAAATTCAACTGCATCCAAAATCAGTTTAGTACACTCTAAAAAATAATTTGGTCAGTACTGGTTCATCGATGCCATAGAAGAACCTTCGCTCTCCATGGAACCATCCAGAGATTTAAAGAACCTTTTTTAGTGTGTATGTAAAAGGTACTTCACATTGAAAATGGTTCTTCAGAATCTCCGATCATAATAGGTTATGTTATGTCATATTGACATCAAATGGTCAAACTGTTGCCTCAATGCTTCTTTAAAGCACTGAAAAAGGTTCTTCTATGCCATCGCTCTTAAGAACCGGTACTGACCACATTATTTTTTAGAGTGTAAGGAGACTTTGTTTTTCACTTAGATCTCTTGTGGCAAGAAAATGACACCTTTTTTTAGATGTCACAGAGGAAACACATCTCTTTCTCAAGAAGTACTTCTAGTACTTTGTAGGAGGTAATTCACATGTAGGTATCACAGGTAGTGAAGGCATGTAATCAGCTGTACATCAGAAGTATACATTAAGATATTTTCCATACCCTGTAACAGAACATAGACTTCCTATTTGGGCATTCTAACATGAGTCAGAAGAATTTGTCACACATGGCATCTATTTTACTCCTTACATTGATTAACAAACTACTACTAGCATCTGCATGTACATGGATGTGCGGCTCACCAAGAAAATGCTGCTTATAATGAACTTAAGAAAATTAAGGCAACTTGCTGGATGGATCTATTTATGTTAGTTTAACTTTTTTTTTTTTTTACTTTTTTTTAAGTGTCATTAACATATGTCAGTTAAACCATAAAAATCCATGCCGCAAGTTGGCTACATATTTTTATGTTTTCAAAAGTATTTTTATATATATATTTTAAATATATTTTAAGTTGGATCTAAGCAGCACGTTTTACAGTGCAGCATGTTATGAGGGAACATTAAATCAGTCTGCCGTGTTTTTGCAACCATGAACATTTGCATCCCGCGCGTTTTTTTTTCCGCTGATGTAGATGTGAGATTTGCGAGTAAGATGCCCACACCTTGTAAACAAGGTTCTCAGGGTCTATACCTTCTCGGCCTGTTTTGGTGTGGCCGTGGGAGCGCTGTTCACCCTTTCAGCAGCCTGTTCCGCATCATCGGCCTCTCTGCATTTTTGGTCATATAGTCGCTTAGACTAGAGTGAAAAGAGACAGAAAAAAAATCCACAAGAACGGTGTGTTGGGTAAAGCACTGTGACACAAGCGGAGTAGCCAAAAATAGAGCTGCAGGCAGAAAGTCCGAGGTGTTATGGGCGGTGCGTTACACAAATAATGCTAAAACAATGACGCAGTGGTGTTGCAGGAAAAAAAAAAACTCTCCGTCCACCTCCCACCCCCACTCATTTGCACATTCTGAACCTCACACATTTCGGCTCGTGCAAGGTTGCCTACACAGCCCCTAACGACTACAGACACACTTTCCTCTTCCACTTCCTGCTGTGGCTGTTTTACTCATTTGGTGGCAGAGCACCCAGGCCTACACACACAAACACACACACGCACACACACACACGCACACACACACACACACACACACACAAGCCACATATTACAGATTTCTCTCTCTTCCTTTCTTCATTACAGCTTATTGTCCAGTTGTACTGTCTGACATAAAAACTTAACCACATTGTGAGCACAGCTCAGAATATGAATACAACATTTTCTGACTGTACCCAGTAACGTTTCAATGACAGTAGAATATTGGGATACTAGAATACTATTTTGGTATAATGTGACTAATGCAAAGAGTAGATATTTTGTATAATGATGGTAAAAGGGTTCTGTTTCATGTTTTTCAGTAAAAAACGGAAGGGATTTTTGTCGTGGTAAAGAAAAAACTGTTTTTGACTGCACACTGGTACTACTGATTACACAATATTACATCTGCCTGTGCATTGTAAACATGGCACGATGAAACAGAAGTGCAAAAGAAAGGATGAAAAAGCACATGCTGAATTGTTGATATTAACAATAGCCTGAAGTTAAAAAAACAAAGGCATATTCTCACCTCCATTGTTTTCTTAAATAAAGAAATTTTGGTCTTCTGTACTTTCTCCATGATCCCTTCAAACTGTTAAAAAAGGCAAACGATTATTAATAGTTCTCATAGAGTACTCACACACTTTGTCATAGACTTACTCTGGACTCAGGAGAGCATTCCGGTGTATGTGTTGAAAAGAGTGCAAGAGTGCATTCCTGTGTATGTGTTTAAATGTGTGTGAATTGCTTTGCTAAACCTTTTTTCTCTGCTCTTTCTGTCGCTCTCGGAACTGCTCCATCCTTTTGACCTCTTCTTTTAGCGCTCCTGAGAGTTGTATGTGCACGTTCCCAACGTTCTCGATCTCTGATGGTGCAAACGTTTCACACTCATTAAGTGACCAGCGGCTACAATGCAAGGATAACATGTTTTTTATGTTTTAATGTCTTTAATGTCTTACTCACGTGCTTTTAGATGATCAAATGATGCTTTCAGGGTGCTACAGACATGGGGAGACAGAGGAAAAAAGTAAGGTGAGACTCTCTTGTGAAGTGCTTATGTTGGAAGCTAGTTTATGCTTGCAACAACGTTCTAGGTTCTCGGTTAACCAGTGCACTCGTCTAAGGTAATGCAAAGCATCTTCATGTATCAACAAGATAACTCCTCTGCTTTTTTTTGTCTAAACAAATGTGTTTAAAAGCCAAAACATCATCTGAGTATTAAACAATATAGGGAAGTACAGATGGTGCATGTACCAGTCAGGGCACATCTTTTCTTTCTTTTTTTTTTTTTAATAAAAGCTCTTCCCAGAAATACGGGGCCTTATAATAACAAGCATGTCATTTGAAAGAGGTCAGTATCTCAACTCAAATTTCAGTTCCTCAGTTAGTGTGCATACGAAAGCAAAGGCAGCTGCTAGATTGACTTCTGCATGGAGAGCATCCAACCTTATCTCGCTCTGGCCTCCGGCTTTGCGAGCAATGGTCACCAACTCCTTGCCATACCTCTCCTCTGCCATTGCCCTACAGTTCATATAAGAACATGAAGAACATTTTCAAATGCATAACAAGAAAACTGAGTACCTTTATGGACTTTAAGTCTAAAAAAACATACAGAATTAAAAATTTCATCAATTGCAATACCACCTTTGTTATTTATCGTTTGTCGTGTCCTTGTGAGGGTGTGTTTTATGTAGGACGTACCAAAAGACGCGTGCGCGACCGATTGGCGGAGCATAAATATGCAATACGTACGAGAAATCCTGAGTACCAAATGGCACAACATTTCCAACTCTGCCACAATAAAAACGATTCTCTTTAAAAAAAAAAGAGGTCTTGGAACATGTCCAACCTCTTGATAGAGGCGGTGACCGCCTGCGTAAACTTAGCCAACGCGAGACATATTGGATTCACTTACTGGATGCTTTGAGATACCCTGGACTTAACGAGGACATTGAGTTTAAATGCTTTCTCTAAAAATCAAAAGATTTATACAATACTCAAATGATTTTTATATATTATGATGTTGTATGTTATGTAGGACACTGGTCTTGTTTTTTGTTTTGTTTTTCTGTTTCTTTCTTGTACTTATTTTGTATCATGACTTGTATGTTGCCTTGTGATGTAGAACTTTTGAAAATCGATGGTCTTGTTGAATTTCCCCTCTTATCTCGGGGGTGGACTCGATTACAAATGGTTGAGACCTCAACTTTTCCTAAGTGAGTACACCTGTAATAGGGGTGGAGCCTTGTCTATTTAGTCGTAGTGACCCCTTCAGTTCTTGTTGCGTGTGCCCTGATGAAGACCTATAACAGGTCGAAACTGTCATCAACTCTGGCTCGTCTCTGCTAAAACGTATAGCATTTGGGGAGTAATTCACCATGGAGACACACTCTTTTACTATGGACGAAGGACGGAATATTATTGTTACTGACTCTTTACTCACGCATGCTGAGAATGTCACTACCACTGATTTGTCTTCAAAGAAATATGAACTACGAAAACTACTGGAGAAGGATATTAAACTCAAATGGCACGTAGTGTCACTCTCCGACTATTGGAGAGAAGGACTCATTCCCAGAGGACTGCGCATATCAAAATTCCCATCCACTTACACTGAGGATGCTACTTTCAAATCTAAATGGGAATCTATTTTGAACAAATGCTCAAGTGATCTGATGCTGCTGTTAATACAAGAAGGCAAGAAAGAGAGGGAGCGAATTCAGTCCCTCATCACCAACATAGAATCTTCTGTTGTCACGACTTCGGAACATCAGGTCCCCTGGCAAGACTCGATCAGAGCAGAAGTGCTCAAACTGGAGACTACAATCAAGGATCTAAAAGTGCGTAAATTCAAACGAGATACAGAGGACTACCAGAGGGGACAAGTATATAGGTGGAATCAACCGCGGTCCTTCAGATCTCACAGACACACACACCATCAAACTGACCGTCAGCCACGCCCCCGCCAACCGAAGGTGTCCTTTAATTTAACATCAAGTGAAGACGAGGGCAGATCCAGGGGTTCTGATTCTGATCATTTTTTGGAGGACGACTGGCCAGAACTTCGCACCAACCGGAGCACTTTAAAAAAACGCGCCGAGGCCGCAGGGGGAGAAGAGCAAACCCGACTACCACCACTGAGACCCCAACTCAAGAAGAAATATCCTCGGTGATAAACTTGTCTAATGTGCCACTCACTAAAGATCAATTGACTGTGCTGTCCAAAGGTTTGTCTTTTGCACCCACACACAACTCTACCTTGTTCAACACCAAAATTGATCTCTTTCGATTCTATCGTAGCCTACATTTGAAGGCGTTCTTTCATAAACCGGGACCTAACCACCTCAGGTACCCACGATATGAGATAGACACAGGACCCTCCGGCAGTACAGCGGACCGCCCAGCTGTAACTAATTATGACGCTGTGTCTCAATTTAAACCCAAATCACACTTTACACCACTTGTGTCGAACCCTTCCCTAGTGGCATTCTGTAAGAAAGTTGACTTTGATGTGGAGAAGTTATTTCAAAATAACAAACCATACGCTAAATCTAATTTGTCAGTCACAGAACGTAAAGCTCTTGCAGAACTTACCAATATGGACAATCTAATTATCCGCCCTGCTGATAAGGGTGGTGCAGTGGTGGTTCTGTCTAAGGACATGTAGGCTACATTACTGAAGCCATGAGACAATAGCCCCGTTCGGATAAGGGTAGACGGCTACAGACGGCTGCAGCCGGCTGAAGTCAGCGATGCATTGTGGGATGGAAATGTTGCATTTTGGTTAGACTTTGTGTCAGAGTTGCCAGAAAGGCGTGGCGCTGTCACAAAAACGTCACAAGGTCAGATGACCTAAAAAACCCATGTGATGTAGCCGCCTGTAGCCGTCTGTAGACAAAAGGTGCAGCCGCTTGCAGTTGCTTTTTCCGCGGCTACAATCGTCTAACTAACGCCTCCGTGGTGACGCAACTGTGCCCTGGTTGGTTTAAAGTTCATTGACGTCTGGACACGGATGTTGTGTAGCGCTCTGTCACGGAACTTCTCATCTTATATGTACGTTATTTTAGTCCAGTTTGAAGACATATCTTTTCTCTCTCTTTTTAGCTTGTTCTGGGGCGTGTATCTGATGCTGTCAAGCTCAATCTTTTATTGATTTATGTATTTGTTAATCTCGTTTTTATTGTATTGCTTTGTGTCAGTAGGCTATACCTATTAATGATCTTTGGGTTATGGTTTTGCCGTGTTATTTTTCATCCTTGTGTTGTGCAGCACTTTGGGACATCTCTGTTGTTTTGTTTAAATGTGCTATTAAAAAAACGACTCGACTTGACTTGAAGTCTCAATGCACCCTACTACAACCGCCCGCCCCCTTCTTGTCCCTCACGCACAGCACATGACTTCTCCGCCATCTACTACGAAGATCAGGTGGTGTAAACAAAAGACTTGTGTCCGAGTTGACCGCCGCCTTTTAAACACCCGCCCATGCTGCGAGGCGGAGTTCTTGCTGACGCATGTAGCCGAAGTTAGACAGCCGTAGACAGACCGGTGGGCCACTCGAACGAGCCTAATTGCAGACCAAACACTATGAGAGACTGTATGAAAACCCTTTACCAACATTGACTGAATCGTTTAATGATATACTGTCTCATGCCAGGAACTCAGGTTGGATCACGGAGAATGAACTGAAATTCGTGACTGTTGATAATCCCAAATTAGCCACGTTTTATTTACTCCCTAAGGTACACAAACCTCCCTTTGATAACCCCCCCGGGCGACCTATTATTTCAGGTAATGGTACCTTCACCGAACCAGCCTCAAAATTTGTTGACTCGTTTATCAAGCCTTTCGTCAAAACTCTTCCCTCCTTCATTGAAGACACTGTAGGCTAGATGTGTTGAACAGCCTCGCTGGTCTGGGCTATGTCAGATCCCAATATTTGATCACCATGGACGTTGAATCCTTATACACCAACATTCTTCATGAGGAGGGCCTGCACGCTTTAAAGCACTTCATCTCTGACAGAATGGACTTGAGACCCCCATCGCATTTCATTGTGCAGCTCACGGAATTTATCATTCACAATAATGTGTTTATGTTTACTGACATGTTGTACAAACAGAAAATTGGGGTGCCTATGGGTTGTTGTTTTTCACCTATTTATGCTTGTTTATACCTGGGATTATGGGAGAAACTTTATGTCTTGAACCCGGTTAATCCGTTTTATAACTGCATAACATGAGCCGTGTTTGGATAAGGGTAAACGTCTACAGACGGCTGTAGCCGCCTGTAGTCAGCGATGCATTGTGGGCTGAAAATGTTGCATTATGGTTAGACTTTGTGTCAGAGTTGCCAGAAAGGCGTGGCGCTGTCACAAAAACGTCACAAGGTCAGATGATCTAAAAACCCATGTGATGTAGCCGCTTGTAGCCGTCTAGACAAAACGTGCAGCCGCTTGCAGTTGCTTTTTCCGCGGCTACAATCGTCTAACTGACGCCTCCGTGGTGACGCAACTTTGCCCTGGTTGGTTTAAAGTTCATTGACGTCTGGACACGGATGTTGTGCGCTCTGTCACGGAACTTCTCATCTTATATGTACGTTATTTTAGTCCAGTTTGAAGACATATATTTTCTCTCTCTTTTTAGCTTCTTCTGGGGCGTGTATCTGATGCTGTCAAGCTCAATCTTTTATTTATTTATGTATTTGTTAATCTCGTTTTTATTGTATTGCTTTGTGTCAGTAGGCTATACCTAGGCCTATTAATGATCTTTGGGTTATGGTTTTGCCGTGTTATTTTTCATCCTTGTGTTGTGCAGCACTTTGGGACATCTCTGTTGTTTTGTTTAAATGTGCTAGTAAAAAACGACTCGACTTGACTTGAAGTCTCAATGCACCCTACTACAACCGCCCGCCCCTCCTTGTCCCTCACACACAACACATGACTTCTCCGCCATCTACTACGAAGATCAGGTGGTGTACACAAAAGACTTGTGTCCGATTTGACCGCCGCCTTTTAAACACCCGCCCATGCTGCAAGGCGGAGTTCTTGCTGACGCATGTAGCCGAAGTTAGACAGACGTAGACAGACCGGTGTGTTACTCGAACGGGCCTAGTGTCACATTACTGATTGCGTCTACATTGACCCCACAACACTTTAGGAAAAACATCTGTGAATGTGTACTACATTAGATAGGTTCAGCACAATGGATATGTGTCCTCATGATGAAGCAATGCAAAAAGAAGTGTTTACCTTTTACCGTTTACCTTATCAACATCTATCGTGAGCTGTGGTCGAGTGTGGAAAGATTTAGTTTTTATGCGTTAACCACCTGTCATCATTTTCTCACGAATCAGTCCATCCACACTGCCTGAACAGTATTCACTGCACACAGGCTCTACAGATCTCATAGTTTACAAGAACTGGCACCTCATTTTTAGAAGGTCCTCCATGTCCTTGCACATCCGCCGTCCATCGCACAGTCTCTGTATGAGTGCTTCATAGCCCAGGCTACTGCAGAAATCTGCTCCCTGGAGACAAGACAGATTCACAGGTTTGTGTCCTTGCTGTTTCGGTGTTAGTTAATTATGTGCGGTGCTGGATCTAAGACCTCCACGCCTAATGCATGTAGCCTATATCATTAGCTTTAGGGAGGGACTCTCCCATGAAAAAAGACAGCACATGAAAAGAGATGTGTTGATGTTATTCATAGTTAATCAACAAATAAAATGCAAATCGTACACGTTAATAAAAGGGCTGTTTCCTTCACCCACAACAAGGTTAAGTCAGTAAACATTTCCTCTTAATTCTTTGTGAAATGTTTTCCAAATGAGTAATAACCAAAGTCTCTGTGTTCATTCTCATAGTGAAAAGGTAGGAGTTGGTGTGATTTCTGACATTCAACTCCAGAGTGACAGTGTATTTGTGTATTCAGTCGGAGGTAAATATCTTTTTACAAAGTTTTAGCTTTTAGGCTTATTCTGAATTCATTTTCTCAAAAAAGACTGTAAAGGTTGTTCTAAACACAAACACACAAACATGCTGTGATGGTTACACCACTGATGAAACAATGTTGTAACAATGTCCACACGTCTTAACAAATCTTAAAAATGTCTTCAGTCACTTTAACATAGATGTGTTACCAGTTTAACATCCCACTACTTTCTTTTTCTTCCTTTTTTTTTACTGATTTACAAATGTGTAATTACACACTCAGTTGGCTGGAGTGGAGAGAGGCAGAGGCAGAGCACATCACTACTTTGTGTTCACTGCTGTTAAAAGAACACTGAAGTCCTAAAGACAAGCATATAAAGGAGTAACTTTATCCAGAGGATGCACCAGCAGCCGGGTTTCCATCCAAGTTGTAGGGCGGATTTAAGTTAATCTGTTGAAAACCCCTGCGCCTTCTGTCTCCTAATGCGAATATGAATTCAATTCGCTTGGGTTCACTCTTAATGTGCACAGACCATTGTGTGAGTAAAGTCGATGGAAACAGTTTATTCGCATATATTTGTATTAAATATCTGAGCTGTAGGCATAAACAACAGTCTTCCGTCTCGCTAGTCGGTGGGCAAGGGACTACGATGCAACAGCAGGGCCTGTCCATTTACACAGCACGTGTAACTGAAACTCTTGACCCAAAGCAGATCGGTGAAGCGCGTCCTCACAACTTCACACTGTCGCATAGACAATTCATACCGCTGCGAACAGGACATCCACATTTCACAGGACATTTCACAAGTAGCCTACGTCTAATTACTGGAAGCGTTTGCTATGGGAGTGTTTAGTTAAGTTGAATTATTCGCACTACTGATTGATTGGGAAGGGAACCCGACTATTGTTTGTCCATCTTGTGTCATTTATTACAAGTATCTGAAAATGCAAGACAAAATATTTTGAATGTTTCAAACTTTGTAAACCTTGCTACATGAGTCTGTTGGTTTACTTAAACTGCCTATTCTCTTACCTTGCCATCAAACAATTTGTAACACAACCTAACCACTTGTTATTACAAAACAAACAGTTCAACTGCTCAGAGCGTTTCACACGCAAAGGTTGAAATAGGATTATAGCACTGGACCTGTTGATGCAAATGAACCCAGAAACTGTTGCTTTGCAGATTGAAGCCCTGACAACAGCTACTACATCAAAGACCAAATGGGACATGGCTGATTCACCACCCACAGGAAGTCCAGAGAAGCCAACAGAGAGGTCCGATACCACTCTTAGCATTCTGGCCATACAAATGCACCTTTTCAAACTAAAATTCAAAGGAACTCTGACATCTGTTACAGGGTTAACTTAAATGTCAGCATGGGAGCTCTCAGGGGAACCGCTTTAAGTGTCCAATAAGCACATCATCAATGCACAAAAAAAACAAGATTCGGATCCAGTCCAGATTCAATCATGACCACTTAACATTACATGCAGAGTTGCGTCTTTTTGATGACAGAGCTAAAGGGTCAGATACAAAGTCGGAGTTAGAATTAACCTTGACAGCTCTTTCAAAGGAATAACACTTGTTGAAGCAGACAAATACATCAAATGTTAATTTTTCTTTTTGGTCTGTGTTATAGCTCTATTCATCAGGTACATCCGAGGGTCAAGACAAGAGCCACTCGCAGCCAAACTCACCCAAAAAGCATCTTTGAACTGTAACGGTGTCATCTTAAGCCAGCAACTAAGTACTTCCCCAGGTGGAGACCGTCCTGGCTGACAAGGCCTTCAGGCAGTCCCCCCAGTGCCTTATGAAGGACGGAGTACGGGTTTAAAGTCCCAAAAATGACAGAGTTATTGTACATAAATGAGAGAGGCTGAGCGAACGGTTACATGCAGGAACTGCTCTGCTTCACAGTTCAGGTTTGGCTGAAATGAGGAAGAGCCTTTGTATGATGTCATCAACCACAGACAGTTTGTCTCCTAGATAACAGTGCTCTCTTTTGGTTGTCATTTGAATACTAGATAGGTAGAGACTACTAAAATGGCATTGATTTAACAGTCCTGGTACCAGCCGTTGAATGAATATGCTAGGTTATGCAAGTAAGTTAAACTTGTAGTATTGTAGACTTTCAGTTTGGATATTCAAGTGATTTATTTGCTGACTGTGTTTATTCACTGCCTGATCTTATCATCACTTAGCCAGCGCTCTGTCAAGGCAGGTCACATTTGAATATCTGTGGACTCCGGGCCATAATGCTGAAACACAAAGATGGTATTCAAGAGCTTAGCCATAGAAAATAAGTGTGGCGCAAAGGTAAAGCATCAGACTGGCCAGTGGGACCGCACCTCACAAAAAAAAGAAACACATTAATACTTTGCTGGACAAACTCAAATAGACAAAATGAGTCATTTAAACAAATATAAAAAGACAACAATAACTTTATATGTCACACAAGCAAAATACAATTAATACAACAATTATATTCATCATACCAATGAGACAGGTGGTTGTGTTACTTGTGAGACCCTTGGTTTGTGATTTGACTGGCCTGGGATATTCTTTTTGACATGAAGGTACTATTACGTGTCTGTAAGGTAGAGTTAAAAGTTCAGCTCTTGAGGCTAAACATCATTCACATACAGATTAATATAGTACTGTATACGATTTGTTGACATTTGTGACACAGCCCGTGTCAAACACATTGTCTTTAGAGATTTGGCATCTCTGTGCAGTTGTCATGAGTAACATGGAATCAGTGCATTGAAACTTAAGAAAAAATAAACCTTCACTTCAACATTTGTTTATGTAAAACGTATTAGCCAACTAAAACGCTATAATTCATCATGAGACACATGAAGCTGCCGTCCATAATCTGTCACTTCACTGTTCATGAAAGTTTCTTGGCCTTTCAAAATCTCTGACTCGGACAGCTTTCCATCCGCATCCGCATCCATCTCCTTGATCAAATGGATAGCCTGTGGGAAACAAGTACAGACAACACATGAGGTCCCCATTGAGAAGGATGTATGGCTGTTTTCAGATGGTTGTGTGAAGAACTGTTACTGTTACTTTGGTGATAGTGGTAGACAGATGGTAAAGTTCTTTGCCAAAACTATTTGAACAGGGATTTAGAGATGTTGGTCTAAACATTTTTCAAAGTGTTTTATCTTGTTTTATTGGATACGTAACTGGGCCCGATGATAAACAATGCAGAAAAGAAGGATGATAATGACAGCCAGTCATGTATGTGTAAAGAACTCTTACTGTTACTAAACTACTGCCTACTGCAAATGTTCCTATGCATGGACAACTGAATAAGTCTGATGCATTGGAGTGCACTGGATTCTTGTTTGACAGATTGACAGAAGCAGAAGGCGACTCGTGTCAGCATACCTCCTCCCGTGCGGAGCCATAGCTGTTGGGGGCCACCCAGCGAAGCTGCTCGTCCCTGTTCAGCTTGCCATCTCTATCCTGATCATACAGGTCCTTGAACCGCACGGTCTCTTCGATCTCCCACTGCGATGGGTCATCTCCTGTGGGTAACACAATCTTCACTTTTACTGCCCAATTTCGCACAAAAACAAGAAAGAGAGAGAAAAACGATACCCCCTGAAGCAGAAAACAGGGCGGTATACTACAAATATAGTTAAGTGGCAAACCTGTTTTATTTAACCCAGAGGTAGTCATAAATCTGATACAAAAAGAGCCCATTGGTATTTGTATAGTTGAGAATGAAGCCCTTTGCTCTTTTTCTGTCAGGGATACAGTTACCTTTGGATTAGCCACACCAGGTCTATCACACAACTGTAGTAATGATCCCTGGTTACCTCCACTTAACTTTCCCTAAACTATACAAATGTTTTTTGTTTTTTTTCAAACTGAAAACATCAGTTGGAGTACACGTGGGAACTTGCTTTTGTATAACATCTAATGTGGTGCTGTTCACCTGATTCCCTTAAGTAATTTTAGCTTTGCTGACCAATGTGTTTCATGTGGCACACAATGCTAACCAGTTCTGTTTTAAATTAACTTCCCCTACTCAAGTGTTAGCAAACATCTCTATTGTGCATGTCTGTTCCCACCAGTTAACTTCAACAAATATACAGATGAGCTCTAGATGCGAATATTGAATTCTTACTAGCTTACTACACTTACTAGCTTACTACATAAAACTCAGACAACAAAAAGATACCAAACACACCAAGAGTCAAACTGCGACAAAGCACGTCTGCTCTACTTGGGAGCAAGTGATGTGTGTTACGGGATGTTAGTTACCATCATTGCGAAGATCTCCAATAAACTCTTTCAAGCTGATGAATCCATCCTTATCTGTATCATATTCAGCCAGTACGTCCTCAATTGCAAAATCCTACAGGATGAAGGGCAAACAAAAAACACTATTGAATGTCACAGTGATTTGCAAGACAAAACAGTATCGAGCATACTCTTGTTTTTGTGTCTACTAACAGCCATGTGGTCCACTTCTGAGGGATGAGTGAATGCAAGAAACTCAGTCAGGTTCAGGCCAGGTGTGCCATCTACGTCAGCAAAGTCAAAACGCCTCTTCTCCTTTAAGTGTAACTGAAACAACAAAAGGGTATAGCAAAAGCCATTGGTTTGAACCAGAACCACACATTTCTTTCAGTAATTAAATCAACCACCCATTTCTTTCAGTCATTAAATCAACCATACATTTCTTTCAGTCACCAAAAAGGAAGAATTATTTACATACATATCGCAGGGATTCTTCCTCAGGGTCTTCAAGAAATGTGCCTTCATCCACTTCAACTATGCGGTCATGCATAACCATGTTATATTCGTCCCAGGAAACAAAACCATCTTCGTTAGTGTCAAATTCTGGAAAGCGCTCTTTTGCATCTTCCAGTGCGTACTGCCTGTATACCTTCTGAATCCACAAAGTGATTTCCTCTGTGAAAGACATTATTGTTATTACCTATAGTGTAGGTTATTTTGTTATAAACCACAACCCAGATTACTAAATATGCATAACAGCTAGTTTGGCTAGTTTTGTCAAAGAACTTTAAAGGATGGGTACCCGGGTATTGATCAATTAAAGTTCTTTGGCAAAACAGTTTGAACAGGGATTTACATATGTCGGTCTAAACGTCTTCCAGAGTGTTTTATCTTGTTTTATTGGATACGCGACTGGGCCCAACATTAAACAATGCAGAAAAAGAACGATAACCAAAGCCTATCATGTTTTTAATCTCAGACTGCAAACATAGTCACAGCTGAACGTACCTGCACTTAAATACTTGTCTGAATCTGTATCAATCTTCTTTACAATTTCCCCAAGTCTTTTTTTCTGCTCTGAGGGGCTCAACTTCTTAATCTCTTCTTTGTCCTGAAACAATTTAAAATGTTTAATGTTGAAACATAGATCTGTGTACATCATTATGCTACTGAAACATCGACTCAGTGCCTGTGTGTCCGAGAACAGATTATATTACCTCGGTGCCCAGGAATGCATTCATATCATGTTCAGGATTATGTTGCCCATCAATAAAGTGATCTTCAATAAATACTTTGTGGGCATGTTCTCCAAAAACATATTGCAAAGCACACAGGACAAGTGTGATTTTAAACGCTGTCATCCTGAGTATAGTTGCAGTTGTTATAGTTGACCATCTGTGGGGGTTAAACATGAAATATATATTAGGAAAAGAGCATGACATATATGTTAGGAAAAGAGAACATGCATTCAAAAATTTTCAGTGGTTCTTCAATCCTCTATTCCCACCTCTCACCTTGCTGCTGAGCCCCTGTTCTGTTACTGTTGTAAGCACTAATTATAAACATAGCAAACTGAACATGCATATTTCATTTAGATTATCAATGTCATTTTAAGCAGAATGCGGACAGAGGGCAGCACGGATAAAGCAAGGCAACGACGAGAGCAGAGCAGGAGCAGGGGACGACACTGAGGATAGCATCTTCCAAGTTTAAAATCTACACCCCTTTTTAAACACTGCCGTCTAGTGGAAGGCAAACTACACCAACATCATAACACTCAAGAGTAAAATAGTTTTATTGCTATGACATAAACAAGAAAGCTGCGTTATCACTTAGCCTCGTCATGCTCTTGCTTCAACAAGCTAACCAATATCACACATACGTAGCTGTCACCGCAACGGCAAAGGGATACGTGTGTTTATAGCAGGCAGGCTGCATTACATTTTCTATTGTTATACCATTTACTGTTCAGTGCCTAACTTTGATATTGGTCACCAAATATGTGTATTGATCCCCTTTTACTGGAACATTGTATTACACATGCACTGTCTCTCAGTTTAATTGCCTGACTTATCCATGCAATCAGACCCTGAAATCATCATCAGTTACCACAATCAAGCCTTCGAAAAAAGGAGATGACTTACATGCGCATGTGTTACCCTTCTAGCGCAAACAGCTACCTACAAAAGATTACACAAAACATATCTTGCTCGTAGAAAATAAATGTCTATTCGTACCAGTTCTGCAACTTTACAGGAAGTTTTTTTTCTATTCCGCCCTCCCCACCAATTTGGTTGCCATGGGATAACAGTGCGCTTGCCATGGGTACACCCCTTGACCCCAAATACGCCGAAAATAATTGGTTTACAGCATCTCGTTTCCGCCTTGGTTAAAGTCTATTGGGTAACTCTGATGTCTGCAAGGGTATATACTTCCTGTTCGCGACTGTGGTGATTTAGCTGTCAATGCTAGCATGCTATTCAGTGGGGTCTGAATTGTGTGTGAGTTTGGATAGTGCTGTAAGACCCAACCTTAACTATCGGTCAAGAAAACGTTTGTCAATGTCCAAGGACAGCCGTCACGATGGACGGCGGCGAGGTGCTGGTCAGCACCGACTTGGACCAAGAGTGGGCCAAGGTGGGGATGGGAGGGAGAGATCTGGCAGCAACAGCTCAGGATCTTCACATGGAGGAGGCAAGAGCAGGAATTCCACCGTAAGCATTGCCCTAAAGGTAAATATTATTTGTGCACTGGACACACTCAATATCGCAGTAAACCATTGCCATTTAAACTTGCAAAGTTATTTCTGCGTTGTGATGGTAAACTGGCTAGTAGGTTGGCCTTATTCAGTTTCCATTCCAGCACAGCTTAAGTTAACCGTTACAGTTGTCATTTGTTTATTATGAAGTAAATAAATACAGGATCTTCGTTTTACAAATGCCCAACTGGTTATGTAATTTGCCGAATAAAGCAAGTTATGCCATGCTTGACCCACATTCTGTGGAAGAATCCAATAATATTGCCTTGCACTACTGTCATTCTGCTGTATTATTCTCAGTTCAAGGGTGATGTAATTAGCAAAAACGGCTCGTTCACAGATTTATCAGAAATATTCAATGACCTAATTGTGCGTCAGGAAATGCTTGAGGAATTACTTATGCTCTCAATCTCTCTATAGAGCCTGCTTAACTCAACTTTAGTGAAATAAAGCCTACCCATGCATTATGCAGCAAATGCTGTTCCTGCAGTGAGTCACTTGAATCTTACCCTGAAACCCCAGTCTTTTCACCTCATGCAGACTTGAGCTATTGGTAAAGCGTCCTGTTTCTAAGTTCTGTTCTATGTTTAGTGTGGGTGTTGTATAGATGTCAATTCTGTTGTTCTTTTTTCAGAAATTTAGCCTAATTTGGTGACCATAAGTGTGTAAGTTAATTGCCATTTTGTTACTAACAGAATGCAAAAGCTAGTGGTTGACCTGACAATGACCAAAACATTTATCAATGTCATGCTGTTATTTCTTTAAAATATGGTTTTGCATGCATGAAGTAAAATATGACTGTCAGTTATCCACAGTTGGACATGAATGTAGAGCAGCATAGGACATGGTATCTGGATATTTACTTCTGCCAAGAAGGTTAGGCTATGTTTTTGCCAGAGTTGGTATATTTATCTGTTTGTTAGTTTAAGCAATAAGTAATGAACAGATTTCCCTGAAATATTCTTGGGATATTGGAAAAAATATTTTGGTGGTGATCCAGGAGTTTTAAGAATGATTCTTTATTGTTTGAAATGGGGCATGACTTGGTGAGGCATGACTTGGTGGAGGCCTGCGCTCTGAGTGCCTTCTAGGTCTCAGATTTTCTTGCACATTGTTGCATAAGAGTGGAAAGCAGGTTGTGACCAACTGTCAGAGGTGGACAATCGTGCCCTTTTTAGACTAAAAGTCCTGCCATGTATAGGTTCTATCTGTGCACCTAATGTAGGTAATTTTGCTAATTAACTTATTTGCCTGGCTAAAGAATTGTTCTAATTCTGACCATTGCAATCAGTTGGTTTTGTGAAAACAAAAAATATGGTTTGGCTTTTTACTCTTTGCAGCCAGATTACCCACCTCTGGCAGTCTCTGGCAACTGATGCTTTTGGCAGCTAAATCTGAGATGTGCCTTGTTGTTGAATGACCTGAAAACACTGGATATCTGAGTATTCATGTTAATTGTTAAGGTAATGCATGACTGATTAAAACTATTGAACACGAATGTGATGCGAGATGTGAGAGATGTGACATGAACCCTGACAAAAAGATGTGACACGGACCCTGACAAAAGAATGTACACAAAGAAGGTTCAGCATATGGTATTACATATGCACACGTCACATGTTCACAAGTGAGGCTACATGACTCCTTCAGTTGTCACTGATGGTTGCTTGCCAGAGAAGGTAGGCTAGGTACGTCACAGTGCAAAGAAAGCAATCCGTTTTGATAAAGGTGGTTGGTTTACCTTTTTTCAACTATTAGCCTAATTCTTATCTTGTTGCATCTGTAAAAGATTGTCTGGGTGAATTTTGCATACTACCTTTTTAATGTGGCAAGGTTTGTGTCGGGATAATTGGGAGAAAAAAGCTTCTTTAAAGCATGTTGCATATTGATCTGAGTGTGTATGTCGCTCAGTGTGGAAACCATTGTAAAAAAAAAGGTTGTGGTTAAGCATGCATTATCTGTGCAGCAGAATCTATTGGTTGAAAGCAGAGAGGTTGTTAAGCAGGCCATTTTGTAGTGGCCCCTCACAAAACTGGAGAGGTGGTCTGAAACACTACCTATTGACAAGAAAGTGTGGAGGAGGAGAACCACCAAAAGCTGTGGCCTTGGCAAACACACTTCAGTGATGCCCAAAGAAATCATGTGACTCCCAAGTCTTCTCATGCATTGACCGTGATTTTGTGCATTCTTGCCAAAGTCCCTTCCTGTCTCATCATCACAAAGGTTGATGTGATGAACACACAAAAGTACTCTTAATTATCTCTTAATACTGTAGGTGAGTGGTTTTAAAAACATTCAGTTGTCAGAGTCTGTTCGTTCCAAGTTGAACTGTCGTCAAGGAAGACTCTGAATGCTGTCAGGCACTGTTGACTTGACAGGACGGTTGACATGTCCCATGTGCATGCTACTGTGGCCTGTAGTTTGTGTTTGTTTGTGTCGGTGCCTAGCAACCAAGCAACCTAGCAACCATGTTTTAGGGGTGACCGTCAGTAGTCGAGGGTCTATTGAGCTCAGTTTGGGTTTGTGTGAGTCTGTGCCAATATGACAGCATTATCCACTCTAGAAAATGCTGCAGTGGAAAATCCTTGCCCTATTTCCCTTGACCTATTTTTATGCCTAGCCTGGTTAACTGGATTTTTTAAATTATTATTTTGGCATGACAATACTACAAGTGGAATTAAAATTATGCTTACACTGCCACAAATTTGTTCCCGTCTTACCTTTGAAGTGAAATCGAAAGCTTTAGTCATAACTTTCCAAACAAAATGTATTGTAATGATCCCCTGCAATTGTAACACCATTTTTACATTTTGCATTGTCTCAGCAATAATTTAGCCAAACATCAGAACAAAATTACAGGCTAAATTGAACTAAATTGCGCCATGGAAAAGGTGTCATGCGCCACAAGTTAAAGCCAAAAAAATGTCCTGAGATGAAACCGATATTTACTCTGAAAGCATTTGCTTTATAACTAAAAGCATAGTGAAAAAACAAAATATTAGGACAATTTGGCAGCTCACCCAGATGTCAGTCTAGTGTAAATGTCACATGCAAAACAATATAAACGCAACAGTGGTTTGGTAAAGACCCCTCTGACATGATATAGCTTATATCCCACACCACCTCTCTCACACGCAGGGCTAAAGGCCCTTTTGCTCTCACACTGTGTGTGTTTTATTATTTCTTACACAACTGCACAACTGCATAACTTGACAAGATGAGAATATGATTATAAATGAAATAAATTGAAAGAGGATAAGCTTATTACAGAGTAATAAGGGGCAAAAGTGATTGAAGTCCCCAATTAACATTGCAGGTGACACATCAACATAAGACAGCAGATAGGTAAAACACTGACACATGGAAAAAGTTTCCAAAATAAAGTTTTAAATACAGTTAACAACACCAATACCTTAAGCACTGTGTTTGCATTAGTGTACTTAGTGTAAGTCTGGATAATGTTCCAGTATTTTCTCAATGTTCCATCACAAATGACACACAGGGCCTGTGTCCCACATGGCCACCATGTGCTTCGTCATCTGTTATGTGGACACTGTGGAGCCTGCGTCATACATGCTGGCACTGTATTAATAAGATTCACACTTCTCATTGTACTTCTTTTTGTCCCGAGGATGGTTGTGATGGATATAAGCAAATCAACTCAAAGATGTCTTTACAAACATATGTTTGTATATTCTGTATGGCTTGTTGTCTTTACAACCTTATACAGCATCTTTGTTTTCATAAGCGACCTAAGGTTAACTTGCAAGGATACAAGGATGTTTTATTGTCACTTACATAGAGTAGGACATACAGTGAAATTAGTGATTGTCGCTGACGGTAAGGTTTTAGCCTGATATGCGAGACCTAACTGTCATATCACTTATCATGACCAAAATGACATGGTTTTGTTTATAATTGCCTCGTACAGTCTGCAGTCATCAATCAGCCCATGTAATCCCTGTGTTATTACATGTAGCAGTCTTACTCTAGAACTCACTACATGCAGTTTTGTATATTTGTCTGGTGATCCTCTGTGTGTGCTGTGATATTTAAATGAAGTGTTTGATGTTTAACCCACTTTTACTGCCGTTGCCACCTGTCTTGATGAGCCAAAGTTTAATGTTCATATGAATAGCTTGATGGTAAATTGAGTGAATACCTACCCCTAGTCAATAATT